>CM062294.1:124729015-125059315 GCA_031216915.1 Pictodentalium vernedei | reverse complement strand
ACCGTCAGTAAACGTTGTATACCAATGTTTTTACAACAGGAATACAACGATTCTCCAACATTGTTTCAACCGATCGTATTCAATAAATTTGTTTGGAGCCAAAATATGCCTTTTTCTCGACTTTAAAGGCAACAGAAGAGACGAATTATTCAGGGTTTTTTTTTTCATTTTTCTTTGTCTACAAAACATAACTTATGCCCCCCCTCATTGAAACGGGATCGTGAAGCTCGTTCCAATAACGGGTCATAAGCTTTATTTTGATGCAAAAACATGGAAAAAATTTGTTATTCAAGACTTTTGTTTGCAAGTGTCGTCTGTTTTGTTTCGTGTTCGGTAAAGGGTTAAGAGAAAAGCGCCCGCGTATACCGACCTGCTAATTCCCAATACAAATGCAACGACGGGAAACCAAAAGAGAAATACAACTTTTGAGTGATTGCATTTGAGCATGAAGGATCCCCATACCCCAATTTATATAGTAGGGGAGGGGCATGCTCATGTGCGCTGCCCTCATTCCCAAACTCCGAATTATTTATTTATTAGAGGTTAACGACACATTCGACAGCAAGGGTCACCTCGTGCCGGACAGTTTTATGGGAGGAGGAAGCCGGAGTACTCGGAGAGAACCACCGAGCAACGGCGAACAACCGCCTGACTCCCCAACGTAGGAATTCCGCACAGGCAGGGTTAGCATTGGTTGAAGACAGGTGCACCATCGACGTGCAATACGCCTTAGACATAGCGCCACCGTGCCCCCTTGTGGGCAATCGGCATGGAGTGACATGCCCTTGGTGGGGATCGAACCGTGAACCTCTCGGTTTGATGTTCAATGACGTAACCACTGGACAACCGCCCCCTCCTAACCACCCACCCCCGCCCACCTCCGATAAAGATAGGAGGTTGATAGTAGAGTTTTTAAATATTTCCACTCTTAATGGGAGCGCGGTGGTTCAGTGGTAGATTGTTGGACTTCTATGCTGGAGGTCCCGGGTTCGATGCCGTCCGCGACGACTCGCGTTGTGTCCTTTGGGCAAGGCACTTTATCCAGGTTGCCTACATGGGGGCACGATGACGCCGTGTACCAAGGCGTTCTGTACTTCGATGGTGCGCGTGTCTTCAACCGCTGTAACCCTGCTTGAACGGAGCTTGAACAGAGTTAGAATGTTGAAGAGCTGACAGTTGCTCGTCGTTGCTCGGTGGTTCTCTCTGGTTACTCCGGCTTCCTCCACCCGTGAAACTGTCACGGTCACAATAAGCCATTGTGCATAAGTATGTGACCTTAAAAGCCAAATAAATAAATAAATATTCCAGTCTTTATGAAATGCCCACAAAGAAATGAACTCGCCTGTGTTTGCATATTTTAGGTTACACCTGGTTGCACAATATTTATTGTGCAAACATCACAAGCTTGATAAGGCACAGTTGGTATTGTTGTCGGCGAGTGGGAATTGTCTGGCTGACGATATCTTATCTATTTGTGATTCTGTAAATTCAACTGATGGATTCAAGTCAAGGAAAGGACGTCGATGTTGCGTTTGCAATGTCAAATGAAATTAAATTCACTAAACTTTCTGAATTTCGACCAGAATATAAACCGGAAAAGAAATATCGCGATTTCCAGTCTTCGGAACAGTCAGTGAAAGTTTATTATGACATGCACACAAACCAGACATTGGATTTCGTTAAAGAGAAGATTCGTCATTGGCTAAAGTTTGACCATGCAGAGCTTACTATAATGGAAGCACTACGTGCTTTGAACACATTCGTGGATGAATGTGATACCGACATCGACTTGCCCAATGCCACACATGCATTTCAAACGGCCGAAGCGCTTCGCAGATCTCACCCAGACTTGGATTGGATTCATTTGATTGGCCTTGTGCATGATATGGGAAAGGTTATGGGTCTCTGGGGTGAGCCACAATGGGCCGTTGTGGGCGACACATTTCCCGTAGGATGCAGACCTGACGAAAGTATTGTTTTCGGCATTGAAAGCTTCAAGGACAATCCTGATACGCAAAATGAGAAAACTAATTCAAGACTTGGTATTTACGAAGAAAACTGTGGTCTTGACAAGGTGTACATGTCATGGGGACACGATGAATACATGTATCAGGTTCTCAAGGCGAACAAGTGCACTCTCCCCGAAGAAGGGTTATACATTATCCGCTTTCACTCTTTCTATCCTTGGCATAAGGAAGGTGCGTATGATTATCTCTGCAACAACAAGGATAGGGAAATGTTGAAGTGGGTACAGGAGTTCAATAAATTTGATCTGTATTCCAAATGCCCTGATATCCCACCAATAAAAGAGCTGGAGGAATATTACCAATCTTTAATTGACAAGTACATACCAGGGAAGATAAAGTTCTGAGAAACAACTCCGCTTTTATCCTGGATGGATAACCAATGAATATGCAATCGATACAGAACTGATCTTTCGTATTTCATTTAATGCTTTTCTTCAAAGAACCAAACTCAAAGCCATAAAATTGTTCTTCTTCATGCAAATCGAAAACATGAACAGATAACTAAGATGGTTAGGACATGTCAGTTTTTCAGTGCCTCGAATTGTGGGCGCCATTCAGTGGGTTATGGGCAAAAGCGACAACGACGCATTGTTATTGGATGAATACATGTAAGTGGTATATCACGTACCCGTGCTTGTCCCACTTGTGGGTAAATGTTAGTGGACCCGGAAATGCCTCCATATAGAAGTCAGATGGCCCGTGATGTCACATGTTTTATCTTGGATGTGCGCGTCATTGGCAATATCGTGACAGCATTCCATGGCATGGCAGAGAAAGACCCAATAATAGCTGGAAATACCGAAATGCCCCGACAAACAACCATGTTTACCTACTCGTATTTGGTAGTGAAGGGTGGAACCACCCAACTGCTCGTGATCTTGTACTGATCTGAACCTATTCTTCCCATTTCCGGCACTATTTCATCTATTTCGGGATATGTTCTGACTGATTTTGACCCCATCACCCGAACTACACAAGCTATACATGCTACTTTCCCATCATTGGATCAATCAAGTGACACCGTTAGAAACAATTAGATTGATATCTACTTCAGACCCGACCACTATCTGCATAATTATATAGATTTATATTGTCTGCTACCACTATAAGTTATTGTAATGAATTGACGGTAACATGGTCTGAGGTTTGCGGCTCGGAGCTTATGTTCTAGCGAGGCGCGAAGCGCTGAGGTTGAACATACTCTCCGATCCGCAAACCTCAGGCCATGTTACCGTCAGTTCATCACAATAACGTATATGTTCCAATAAGACATTACCCATAGCCCAAAACCTACATCGTGAAACACGAGAGGCTTATTTACTAAAGTTGTGATCGTTAAAAGTTGCCTTGTTCAAGGCAATTTTTAACGATCACAGGTTTAGTAAATAAACCTCTCGTGTATCCCACTACGGCACTGGATAAATAATCATTAAACGAGATAAACTCATTCCATCTTAGTTCAAATCGTAAATCGGTTTGTAATTTAAACAACACTTCATCCGGAACACTGTCTGCTGCACACGTGAAACATCCAGAAAAATGAAGCGGCTTGCTAGTCACTCCGTTGATGAAGCAGTTACGCAACGGACGATGTCATTGCAAATATTTCGCGTTCTGACGTCAGACGGTAATATTTGCCACTTGAGCCCAGTGGCGGCGCCATAGTTACAAAAGTGAGGGCCGGGGTACAGTTGGGGATTGTGCAGCGCCGAGCTGGGGTGGGTTTCGGGGGGTCTTCTCCCTAAGTTGAGAAAATGTTTTAACTGTTTTGCAACAAAATCATGAGAATATGGATATCATTGGAACCGGCTGAACAAGCCGGTTCCAATGATATTCATATTTGCATGATTTCATTGAGTTATACCTTTGAGAATTTTTCTAAAATATTAAATTTTATTTATTCTTTAAAATTGCTGTAGGCAGAATTCCAAACGGATGCCTTGCACGCTCTCGATTCTAGCTTTCGTCAAATACTCTTAAGCACTATATTTCAGTCCGTTTAAACGCGGCATGCCTTGTTGCAATCTGGACCCTCGACTCCTGTTTGTTGTTTGCAGCTAGCGTGTGTGTGTGTGGGGGGGGGGGGGGGGGGGGGGGGTGGAGGGGGGGCAAACATAATTTCAAAACTTCTCTGATTTAGTGCACTTGGGAATATGGGATTAAGCATTGGACCTCATATCCGGTGCTTTGTGACGGTTGTGGACAGTTCTGTTGCACAAACGCCAAAGGCGTTTCAAAACCCCACTTAAAGCAAAGGGTTCACGCTTAACGAGGCGTGCCAGGCTCCGATCTTCCCGAGGAAAGGTCTTTCGGGTTATCCAGGCCTTGGTCGGTCCTTAACATCGATGGTTTGTTGTTTTTTTCGGACAAGTCTGCTGATAACCGAATGACTGTAGCCAAGTTGCCTTCCAATAGCTTTTATTGATATGCCTGTTGCATGCATGCCAACGATATCCCAGCTTAGAGCCTCTGACAGTCTCCTCCTTGCCATGTCAATATTTACTGATAAAAGAAGTGATACACTTTCTTGTTTTATACCCAGATAGTGCATGTGGATGATAGCGTTTTTTGTGACATTAGTAGGTAGCATGCTTCACGTGGACGAGGGGGTGTGTTTGGGATTCGATATCAACCAAAAACATCATGTTTCACTAGATGAAATGTACTGCAAGACATAGCAATCATAAAAAACATAATAATCAGTAACAGCAACTTCGCTGTCATGAAACATTTCATGGGGTGCTCAATTAAGTTCTAGATGTATAGATCTGATTGCGATACATAGAGATAATTACCATTATGTGGATGTACAAAATATGTATCCGAGTCTTGCTCCGTGTTCTAAGGGTAGATCACGACGAGTCGAAGACGAGTCGTAATCTACCCTTAGAACACGGAGCAAGATTCGGATACATATTTTGTGCATACATCCACTTAATGGTAATAATCATTTTATCGCACGATATATTGGGGATAAGTCAAGAATGTAGACGAATATATAACGAACTATTTATTCGTACGGATGAACAAAAGAAAAAAAAATGGAACTCTCGCGAAAGGAACGTGCTTGTATCCGACCCCCTGATACAAACATCTGTATCAGGGGGTCGGATACACGACAGCTGCAGAGTTAATACAGACAAAACACATGTTGATTGTAAAATAAAAACCGGGACCCGCCCGTGGCGGTAGTAGCTGGTCGAGGACTGATATGACGTTCCGCTCTAAAGTTTCGCACAACTGCACAGGAGGAAAATTCGAAACACAGGGCATATATTGAAACTAATGTCATGGAAATTGGAGATATTTTTAGTATCAGATATATGATTGCATTAGACTATTTATTGGACAAGAGAATTTTGAAGTTTTGGTCACAGAGTTGGAGTCTGATGCATAGAGGTAAATTACCAGAGGAATTATGGGCAACAGTGGCTTCGAAAAAGTGGCTTAGCATGTAACTAAAAAATGAGACGGAAGCATTTTTTGCACATCTTAGAAACAGGGGGGGGGGGGGGGGGGGGGGTGGGGGGGAGGGGGGTGTATAATCCAGGGTTAGGTAAGTTGAGGTAGTGGTAGATTCTGCTTTTGAGGATGCTGGGTGGCTGAGAATGACTGATTTCGGCATTTTTTTCTTGCAATTATACAGGTTGAAGTCTTGCATCTGACAATGAATTATTTTACCCACATTCAGCTTATTTATTTCCACTTAGTCAGATAGTGTTATGTGTTCTTGGAGGATTGGGGAAATGTAATACATGTTATGGGTTAGATAACTAAGTTAAAGAATATTCGCATTTGAAGAGAGTGTATGGCATGTCATTTTTGGAAATGCCTGGAAATTATGGGGCGGAACCTGAGACAGTCATGGTCGACATTAGTGGTAGTCCTAGTGTGGGTACGAGGTGGTATTGATATCAGTAGTCATGGTTTGGCTCTGAAGTAGAAGTGGTTCGGCCAACTGCAGTAGTGATGATATTAGTTGGCAGCAGTGGCTGTGGTTTCGTCTACAAGCTGAAGCCAAGAAAATACTGCTTGCAGAATCCCTTTAGCGAATCCATTTCGTCTATGGTTTTTACATCCACCTTTTTTAAGATGCGTCAACGTGTCGTACAGTTAGTCGACTAGCCCCTGAATCAAAATCTGCACTGTATCTTCAAAGACAAATAAAAACATGTTTAATTTGAAAGAATCGCACACAGACTCACATAGAAATCAAGGGAGATAAGTACAAAGAGGCATAGGAACCTAGGGCTGCACGATATTCAAAACTGAATACCGGTATCGGTATTCAAAAAAATACCGCGGTATACCGGTATATCGAAAACTGTTCAGATATATGAACACAAGTACCACAATCGACACGAGGTCGGCACGAGTGCCACCCATGGAATCCAGAATAAATCCTTTAAACAACATTTGCGTAAACAGAACACAGTCCGAGAGAGGCAGAACAAAACTTCAAAAGAGTTCGGTGAAAATCCGATCTCCAAAAAGTAGGGATGCGGACCGGACCGGACCGGACCGCAAGTGGTGGTCCGGTCCAGGGGAGAGGTGGTCCAGTCCGGTCCGGTCCAACCCTAGGTGGTCCGATATTTTTGCCTGGACCGGTTCCGGGCCGGTACAATCATTATAAAATACCTTAAATGAAGTGAAATGTGTTAAAATCTTACTTTCGGTAATAACAAATTAAGATTTTAACACATTTGCTTTATTTAAGATATTTTATAAAGATTGAATTGGTATACGTGTTTGTGTTAAAGAAAGCATCAAGTTACTGCCATCTGATGGGCAAGCTTGATAACTCTGGGCATGTTATATTATACATTGTATGCACATTGTGGAAATGTGTAGTGCATTTGGAAATATTTCTCATATCCATCATTATAGAGAAGTTAGAGAGCGAATAAACGTGCTTACAACTTGTGACTGTGACTCACTGTGGAGTCTGTAGCTCACGTATCCTGCTATCCTTCACATGCTATATGTCATATAGCAAGTGGAGGATATCGTTAACGTGAACTACAGACTAAATGTTATTAGTGCTGAAAGACTTTGGAGCATTTTCACTATCTATCTTTCAGTTCTCAACCCAATCATATACTATTTATTTATTTATTTATTTATTTATTTATTTATTTATTTATTTATTTATTTATTTATTTATTTATTAGGGTTTAACGGCATGTTAACAGCCAGGGTCACAGTTTTACGGGTGGAGGAAGCCGGAGTACCCGAGAGAACAACCGAGCAACGACGAGCAGCTGTCAGCTCTCCAATATCGTAACTCTGAACCTCGGCACAGGCAGGGTTAGATTAGTTAAAGACATGCGCACCATCGACTTGCAGTACGTCTCAGTACACAGCGTCATCGTGCCCCCATGTAGGCAATCAGGGTTAAGTGCCATGCCCAAGGACACAACGCGGGAAATGGTCACCATCCAACTACTCACCGCGCTCGACGTTGCTGAACTTCGGTGATCTGACGAGAACCGGTTACCGCCCCATATGCTATATATCACTGAAAGGGTTGGAGCATTTGCTCTATCTATCTTTAAGTTCTTAACCCAATCATATACACAATATACCATATAGTTTATGATTGGGTTAAGAACTTAAAGATAGATAGAGCAAATGATCCAAGTCTTTCAGCACAAAAACGTTTTGTTCTTAACATTGGCACCTGCCATACAGATAGATTGGTCAATTTCCGACATGCAGGTATGCGTACCGGTATTCGGCATTGGATGCAGTGACTTGAAGTTAAATATTTCCAACTATCGGCTACATCGCGATTTGCAGCCTATCTTCAGTACATTGAAATGTATATGAGCCTATGAGGGTTAGCTGACAACTTGACATGGTAATTCCTAATTCGCTATCATGTCTGACATCAGTCATTGTCATTAGCAACATGCTTACCATTACCCATTGGAATTACGAAACCACTATACAAGTACCATGCTCTCGACATTGTGGCCTATATCTGACACGTTGGTTATTACCCAAATTATCCAATGTGTCAGATATAGGCCCAAATGTCGAGAACGTGGTAATTGTATAACCGGTTTCGTAATTTCAGACATTGTCATTTCAGAGATCAAAGGTTAAAGAGGATATTTCTGTAAAACGCTTATTCGTTTCATCAAGGATCGTTGTTTTTGTCCTTTTCAAGGAAAAAGAAAGGACATGTCCTCTTAATATGATGAGTGTGCATGTGCCGATCATGGGGGCGCGTATGGTGCCCCTTCCCCATTTTTGTAACACAACTTTTGTTCGCAAACACCGAAACAAGGGGACCCGGTATTATCCGCGATGATGGTCATCCATTTCCGGAGGTACAGTATAGTCGCTGTGGACTGGTCGTAATCCACGCGTGGCCAGTGAAGCGTTTGCAGGTAATAAAAATCATCATCAGCAAAATTTTAATTAATAAAGCACCGGGTTGTACCCGGTGCTTCATTAATTAATTGTTTGATGATTATTCCTATAAGTGTTTGCATATTGCGTTCGTGGAAATATTGCCCACCCATGGAAACTGACCAGTCCATGGCGACCGTACTGTTGTGGATGTCCATGTATTATCACGGATACTATCACCCGTTGAGTGGAATAAGGCGCGGTCTGCAATGGTGAAGCATTGCATTTGGCTCTTTGATGCATATTCCAGAGACGACATCGTACACCGTACACACAACTATAGTTCCGGTGAAGAAGCCGTCGGACGGCTACGATGACTTTCCATTTGTCAAAATTGTCCGTAGGAAGTCCCTCAGTTGCCCCGACGAGAGGTAGACACCCCCATCGCGTGGTCGCTACGCACTTTGAAGGATGTGGCGACCACCACCCCCCCCCCCCCCCTAAACTCACCCAACAAAGAATCCTGGATTCGCCACTGGTGTGAGTACCAACCTTAAACTGTCAGACAGACATTGGGTGACAACCTTAAGCTGTTAGACAGGCATTAACAATAAAGACCACAGTCGTGTGCCTCATGGATTTCTTTCACTGAGGCTGTGGCCTCTGCCACCCACCATTTTACCTAACCGTTTAGGTCCTTCAACCGACAGAATGACAACCTGGGATTTTGTTGTCACCTGGACCATTTATGCAGACAGCATGAATTGTTTTCGGAATTGTATGCAAACACATTTTAGATATTTGTGGAAATGTTTAACCATAGTCAAAATTCAATTAAACTGCGCCTGTTTGGTCTTAACAGAAAGTTTTTATTTTTAATTTTCATACTGAGATTTCAACAAAACTGTAGATGCCTTGTACACAGATTATCATGATAATGTGCATGTCCTGACTCCTGTGATTTGTATCAGATTCGAGGTGGTGTCCAGAATGGCATAGGTACGGGGTGGGGGGGGGGGGGGGGCTTGCCCCTAAAATTTCCGCCCCCCCAAATAAAAAAAAACATTGGCCTAATGCAAGTTTCTCACAACATAGAGCCCCAACCAAAATTGTCTCCAATATAGTGGTACACACGCTACAAATACCTCCGCTTCGTTCTTAGAGGACTAAGTTTTGCAAACGTGACTCGGGAGTGTGGAGGAGGCTAGTACTAACCCCCCCCCCCCCCCCCCCATCTCACTTTCCTTCTGGGAACTGGAATGAGGGGACAACAACCGGAAGGTCCTAGTCCCGAAACCCCACACATCGGCGTTTCAGATATCATCTTTTCCCACCCCCCCCCCCCCCCCAACAAGTAAATACTAGTTAGGGCATCCCCTATTATAGAATCCTGGCTATTCGCTTGTACTATTGTTTTTAATCAGCGTTTAATTTATTCCCTGGTTTTACATCGGCGTTTCAGATATCATCTTTGCCCACCCCCCCCCCCCCTCCCCCCCAACAAGTAAATACTAGTTAGGGCATAGAGATCCTGGCTATTCGCTTGTACGATTGTTTTTAATCAGCGTTTAATATATTCCCTGGTTTTCTATAGGAACCGAAAACGGGAATGAAATTTCTCTCAGAGCCGGGAACCGGGGAATTTCTCGGGTTATATCAAGCAAATTTACGGGGGTAACATAACGCGATTATTTTAATGATAATGATCATATTTCATTGGCAATCTCCCATCTCCAAACGGAAAAGTTCTTTTCCTAAGATAAGTATGAAAACCCAAACCCGCTTCAATCTCGTCTTTATTTTCAGAATAACTCGCTTTATCACTGCTACCTTCTCCAACATCGACGCCCTCTTCACTGCCGTCACCAGTCTCCTCTGCTTTAGGAGTGGAGAGGGTGTTGATGTTGGAGGAGGTAGTGAACAGTGATACTAGTAATTCTGAAAATGAAGACGAGTTTTGAACTTTGAAGCGGGTGAATAAGACCTTGCTGTTGAAAGTGTCCTCCAGAACTGGTTGAGTGCTACAGTGATTTGTTGAAAATGGTTCGTTGGGAATCAGGACTGAAAATATTTCAGGCGTGGAAGTGCTGACGAAATCCTGCAATGTTTCAATTCAGAAAACTTCAGTTCAAAACACAAACAGTATCGGGGACGGCTTTCGGAACCGGGAACCAGGGAATTCCCGTTCCCGGGATTAAACCCTATTTTTAATAGACACCGAAAACTTTGCTTTTGTTACGAATGTGAGGTTTGTGGATTTTCCTCTTTTCTGATATATTTCTGTTTTGTTTTTTTTTTTGAGATGCCAGATGCACGCTGTACTTATACACTACGCAGAGTAAACTTGTTATGCTGAGAATTAAACCAATCACGTTTTCTTAGACAAAGCTCTTCAAGTTGTTAAATCTTTAATATTGCTTGAGGAACAATTACTGAAAAGTAATAATTTATGGAATACATGAGATATCATGTTGGACTCTGCTTTATGTGGACTTATAGAGGCGATGGATGGAGTGTATGGAAGGTGTACCACGCTTCTTCCACTAACATGCTCCACAGTCAGCCGATTTGGTCCATTTCGTTTACTTCAACAATCTTTCAACCCGAAAGCAAGCTTAATGAAGCAGAAGAAATGGGCCAAGCCATAACCAAGATAAATGCACAAAAAAAACGGTTTTAGAAGTACCTCCATAGTTCTCTTCCGAAAGTTATACGCAGCCTGTATTAATTCACCTCGTGTCGGCGAGATTTAGTGTTGGAAGAAGCCGAAGTACCCGGAGAGAAACGGCGAGCAACTGTCCCACTCTCCAACGTGCTATATCCATACAAGCTGGGTTAGCGTTGGTTGAAGGCAGTACACCATCGACATGCTGTACGCCTCAGGACAGGGTTCCATCGTGCCTCCACGTGGACAATCGGGATTAAGTGCCTTGCTCGAGGACTCAATGCAGTCACCCCTGGCGGGGATCGAACCGTGGACCTCTCGGTTTGAAGTTCAATGCCGTGACCACTTAGCCACCGTGCTCGTATGTGCAGTCTGTAAATGCAGATTTCGCCATTTGAGGCCGTAACATATTGTTTCTGTGTTTTCCGTCTTGTGGGTCCAATATACACCATACTGGTGCTATGTGATCGAAAAAGATATATTTATTGGACTCGTTGGTAACTCGATAAACCCCGATGGTCGCTTGATAAACCCAAAACGTTTGAGGTTTTTTCTCACGAACTAACACGCAACTATTGTTCGAAAAGACGGATAGTGGCCATATTTAAATTGGCAAGCCTGAAGCGATTGATTCACGGAACACCAACTACATAAACGAACAATTATATTAACAAGCCGTCATAAGCAGTTGTGAAGTAACTATAACAAATTGGAAAATCTTAAAAATGGGTGGTGAAATTGTTATAATGAGTTGCAATTTCCATGTAACGAAATGTGTCAAACCAAGTTGTGAAGCCGCTATAACGGGGCATAGTGTCATTATGGCGTGTTGCTAAGCAGTTATAACATGCTGCGAAGTCAACACAGTGAGTTAAATATGCATTATAACCGGTTGTGAAGTCGCTATAACGGAGTATAGTGTCATAATGACGTGTTGATAAGCAGTTATAACATGCTGCGAAGTCAACACAATGAGTTAACCCTTTACCTAACGAATCGCCCACATCCGCCCTCGTAATATACAAATTCTGCAGTTGAAAGAATAATTTTCAAAACTTTCAACAAAACCATATCATGTGACCCCTCGTTGGAACGAGCTCGTCGAACTCGTTCCAACGAAGGTCACATGATATGGTTTTGTTGAAATTGTTTGAACAATTTTAAAAAATTGATATTTAAAATAATAAATTTTGATACCGTCTGCGTTGGGTAAAGGGTTAAATAGGTGTTATAACCGGTTGTGAAGTCGCTATAACGAGTTGACAAGTTATAATGAATTTGTGATATACTCGCCCAAAAAAGAAAGTGTGCATTGCAGAAATTGATCAAACTCCAAAAAAATAATTTCGTAGGTGTAAAGAGTGTTAACCTGTTCATGAATAAGTTATATTGAACATATCGACATGCACAACATGATGACGTTCGAGACCGACCCCGCTCCGGGAGACCCCGAGTTACCACCCCTGCACAAGATCGGTATATCCGTGTCGTCCATCTCCAGAACCGGCAACAAACGGCAACGACGACAGCCAGGAACATCCCTAACCTGAGACGGATAAATCCTCAAACAGTAATCAACCGCCTGAGAGAATACGGCTTACGTCCTCGAAGACCTGCAATTCATCCGATTTTGATGTTACGTCATCGTCATGCACGACTGCAGTGGTGTAGAGTAGGGTTAGGATTAGGGTTAGCCTAACCTAACCCTAACCTAACCCTAACCTAACCCTAATCTAACCCTAACCCTACCCTAACCCTAACCCTACCTAACCTAACCCTAACCCTACCCTAACCCACTTCCATGCTAACTTGTTCGCTTTCATGAGGCATAGATGCACAGCAGTAGTCGATGCAGACGGAGGTCATACCAGATATTGAGTGTGTGACTTTTGTGTTTGATCCTTAGTGTCTTTGACTCTCCATGGCACCAAGAGTATTTGTCGTAGCGTAATGAAATTTCTCATGTTGATCACAAATTGATTCATCTGTGATTGAATAAAATTCCCATGAATGAAAATGATATATATCTTTTTTTAGTGTTATTTTCTAGCATGCACACTTTCTTTTTTGGGAGAGTAAACATAGATAATTTTTTATTTATCTGTATACAAAGTCATACATTACATTACATTAATTTATAAAAGCTGCAGTGAGATAACATATAATGTATACAGTTGGGAAATGTCATAGCTAGATCGGCTATATACCTGCCATCTCCCGAAGAAACAGTTTTCGGATACAGTGGATACAGACTGTTGCTAATCTAGAGGCAGAGAAGAAACTGTAGAAGAGGACACAGGTTGGGGTTGGGTTTGGGGAAGTTGACCTGGAAAAGTGTAACTTCTCCTTTCTTGGGGCATCGTTTGAAAAAGATTTTTGGGGTTTTGCGCCTCTTGCCCTAATGTTCTTTGGAACTAATGCTCTTTCGTAGGATTTTCAAACAAGAATTGGAAATAATTTTTTAAGGAATCAGACATAACTATTCTGCACAGCATTCACGAAAATCAAAAATATATATTGAAGAAATCGGGGATACATTTAGGTGTATTGAATTTGAAGAGTTTCGTGCAGAAAACAACAATGATTTGCAAAAATAGGAAACTCTGCAGTAGTAAAAACATTGTATTGGTCCCACGTCGGTATATCATACTAGGACAGATATTATAAGTTACAGGACGTTCAGGTGGCGGATACGGTATCATATGAGGCGAGGTGAAAACAATATTGGACGAGGCGGTACGCCGAGTCCAATATTGTTTTTGCCGAGCCTCATATGATTCCGTATCCGCCACCTGAACGTCCTGTAACGTATTTATTATGCCAGCGAAAACAAAATAACAATCAAATTTGAACGCCGGCACATTTTCAAAACTGGTGCAAAATGCTATGTAAGTTGTAACAAACGTGCACAGTTGTCTCCCTGTTTGTGTATAATTTCCTTGACAACACAGGCAACAGCGAAAGACGCTTTTTTTCGTACTGTCATTTTGTCTTGAGTGTGCAGAAAATGTCCGAAACGTCCGATTTTATAGAATTCGAACAAAATAAAATTATCTCGCATCTTTTCCTTCATCGCTGTAATTCATTTCTTACAATTTCATTATAGTGCAGTCGCTATTTATATTTTATCCATTTTCGAAGCGACGTTATCCATTTCCCACAACAGAGACTACAGAATGAGCTCAACGAGAAAAAATGAAATTAATCTATTCCCGGGATAAGACAATTTTTTTCTCAGTTTATTTATTCACACTATATATATTTTTTAACTTTCTAACAACGCATTTATGGGTTATATATTTTATCTAAAGCTTTTAAAATATCGAGGCGAACACCGTACCCAAACTGTTGTGTGTTAGCCTCAATAAACTTAGACCCTATGTCAAGTTAGGGCCAGGCCGACATGTCCGTTATGGGTAGATCGAATACAGTAGTATTTCTCACTTCAAATAATTAAATTTACATTTAGAAAATAAATTTATTATAAAACGAGAGAAAATGAGTCATATAGACACGGAGGGATGTTTGATTGTACTGCAATTTTTTCAATATGGATATAAAAGCACCGCGAGGTGAGGAATTTCCACGTCGAAACAAAATGGCGGTACTGACCTAATACGAGTTTCGTATTAGGTCACCTCGGGCTGCAGGTGACCCAATATGGCTCAGTACCGTCCCACTATTCGGGGGCTGTGATTGGCGAATTTCATTAGCTGGCATAATAAACAACCGTACATACACACAGGCCTCTTTTTTATCCATCCGCGTCGGTACTCGTACCATATCGATTTACCCATCCACACGCATGTGTCGTTCTGTGTATATTACATGCCTTCACGTTTATAAAAACAAATATTAGAAGGACACTCAGCTATTCATTTGACAACTATCAACAAAAACAACACATTTTATCGCCAGTCAAATTTGCGAGGGTAACCCGTGTTACTATTTCGTCCCCGGAGTTCCAGTGTGTTCTATGTGCTTACTGGCACATAAAACACACTGGCACTAAGGGGCGATTTTCGGCCATCGCTAGCGATTCAAATTGTAATCCCATTGCACGATTTGTAGAAAATTCCAGGGAAATTTCGCTTCTATTTAAAAATAGTTTGTTAACAATTTCTGTTCTGCACATATGTGGGGAACAGATTTTCATTTTCCACATGGTTTAGTGTTGCTGTAGATGGGGATTACATAGTACAGGCGAGTAATAAAACTGTGTCCTGCATTAAAAATTCTGACTTGGTCCACTTTCAAAATTTTCGGACCCGCCCACTTTTTGGGTGATTGAATCCTTGTATGAACTTTAGGAAATGATTGGGAGATCTACAATGTGATTTTAAATATTTCTGAAATATGCAGTACAAGCGTGTCCAGCTTTCTAAATTCGGTCTTGGTCAACTTTCAAAATGTTTGGCCCCACCCTCTTTTAGGACGTTAAAATTTATTTGTCCCTAAATCCCGATAAATTCTGTCTTTTGATTGTTCAGAATTCCTTGGACAAACAGCCATGGCAAAGAATGCACCCAGCATCCAAGGTATATGAGAGCGTGCAACATCCAGGGTATATGGGCACGCGAAACATCGGGGTATATGGTTAAAATGAAAGCTTTTCGCTCTCGGTAGTCTCGATATAAAAATCGAACCAAAAAATCTGAAAATAGTCACAATGTGACAGAAATATCATCAGATATCTGACAATTCGATGATATTTTGCTGTTATAAATTAAACAGTCGAGTAATTAAATGAAACAACTTGAGAAAAATAAAATAAGAGCAAATGTCGTCCCCAGAGTTCCAATGTGTTCTATGTGCCAGTTGGCACATAGAACACATTGGAACTCAGGGGACGATATGTCAAAAAAAGTGTTCACTCGTTTCCTTAACGACCCAAGGGAAGTAACTCTATCTGTTGTCTTCTGCGTTTGTTAAAACAAAACAATTATTTACGAATTTGGTCCAACTGACTGCCGAGCGTGAGAAACGCGTCCGCACATTTATTTCCACTATGTTTCTATTGTGTTTCAAATGGGACAAAAACGTTATCTCCGCCGACATGTATGGTATATGGAGATTTAATACCTGTGGCTCGGTGTTTAAAAACCGACATCCAGGTATTAAATCTCCATATACCATACATGTTGGCGGATATAATTAAAATATGTGAACTTTAGGAATGCATTAGGAGATCTAAACTATGAACGTAAGTATTTCTTACATATGCAGTCAATGACCACAGGGTGACCCAAAAGAACTGGACATACATATCGCACCTCTAACTAATTTTTATTTGACTGGCATCGGTTCAAAGTTGAAAATGTTATACCATGCATGGGATATAAACAATAGGCACAAACAAAACTTTCAGAATTAAGGGCCAATGAGATTTCCGGCGTGTCTGAAAAGGAGAAATGCACTCAGTAACCACTGGGTGACTTTACTGACCACGATCAACCCCTTAAGCCTACAGAGGGTTTTGACTCTTTTCTTATTGGTCCAAGGTCCGCCGATTATACCATGCTATTTGGGCTCATAAATTCGATGCTCAACATTAAAATTACCGTAGGTTACCCCAGTGATCTTTATTCGTACTTTCAAAGTCCAGGAAGTTTCGACTCATTTAATGTTGTGCCAGGTCCATAAACAACAGTTTTCTCCGACCTCCCCACAAAAATGGAGTTCCACTTGAGCTCCCATTTTTAGCTCACCTGGCCTAAAAGGCCATGTG
The DNA here is from genome assembly GCA_031216915.1 of Pictodentalium vernedei. Classification (NCBI taxonomy): domain Eukaryota; kingdom Metazoa; phylum Mollusca; class Scaphopoda; order Dentaliida; family Dentaliidae; genus Pictodentalium; species Pictodentalium vernedei. The sequence continues at coordinate 125,042,538 of CM062294.1, read as the reverse complement.
AGCTTTTCTCATCACTTGGGGTCCGTCGTCTGTAAACTTTTCACATGTTCATCTTCTTTTCTGTAACCGCTGAGCCGATGTGAACCAAACTTGGTAGGAATGGTATATGGGAGGTCCTCTACAAACGATCCTCATTTTGTTCCCGTCGGAAGAAAAACAGGGGCATTCTTTGATTCTGGTTGGTGGATTTTCAAGAAATCTTCTTCTCTGAAACTGCCCGGCCAAATGTTTTGAAACTTCACATACATGATGACTGGAACCCTCTCTACCACCGATATCATTTAATGTTGATCGGCTTGCAAACATGGCTTCAATTTGGGGTTATAGTTACTATAGAAATCCTATGGGAAATCACATTTTCATCTTCTTCTCTGGAACTACTGAGCTGACATGAACCAAACCTGGCCGGAATGGTCTATGGGAGGTCCTCTCCAAACGATTCTCATTTTGTTCCCGTGGGTTGAAAAATATGGCCGCTAGAGGTATTCTTTGATTCTAGTTGGTGGATTTTCAAAAATCTTCTCCTCTGAAACTGCCAGGCCAAATTTTTTAATACTTCACATAAATAATGTCTGGGACGCCCTCTACCAACGATCCTCATTTAACGTTGCTCGGATTGTAAAACATGGCCATAATTGTGGCTTATATTTACTATAAAAAATCCTATGAGAAATCACATTTTCATCTTCTTCTCTTGAACTACTAAGCCGACGCGAACCAAACCTGGCAGGGATGGTTTATGGGAGGTCTTCTACAAAGGCTCCTCATTTTGGTTACCGTGCATCAAAAATCATGGCTGCCAGAAGCATTTTATGATTCCGATTGGTGGATTTTGAAAGAAAATTCTCATCTGAAACCACACGGCCAAATATTTTGAAACTTTGCATGGTTGATGACTGCGACACCCTCTACCAACGATACCGCATTTAATGTTGATCGGGTTGCAAACATGGCTGCAATTGCGGCTTATAATTACTACAGAAACCCTATGGGAAATCACATTTTCATCTTCTTCACTGGAACTACTGAGCCGACGTGAACCAAACTTCGCAGGAATGGTTTATGAGAGGATGGAAATATGGAGCCGCCAGCGGCCATATTCTAATTCTCAACCCACTGCCTCTCCTGTCTGCACGAAGAACGGTACTGTCAGCAACTTTCGCCACTGAGAACTGAAAAAAAACTGAAAAATATTGTGTATACAGTACAAGTCAAAATAAGTTGTAGCATAACTGCAATAAACTAAGTAAATTACTGCTCCTGCACTGACAAGATCAGAATCAGACATTTTCTGGAAAGCTATCAGTGAGAGCTTTCCAGAAAATGATGTCAGCTTCTGGTCTTATCAGTGTAGGAAGAGAAAAGATACATAGTTTATAGGGTTATCCTACAACTTATTTGGACTACTTCTGTAAACAAGTGCAGCTGTAATTATGGTAATACATGTATTACTCTCAAGTTACTTATCTGAAATACTGATTGATGACAGGTGTTTGGAAAAGCATGGAAGTTTTGTTTATTTTCTTTTCCCAGTAGCTGACCAGTAAAAGTAAACATTTTAAGATATGACAAAATTGGAGTAAAATGTGTTTCCTGTAACCCTTTACCTATCCAAAGCTATTTGAAAGAGAATACTGTCTGAAAAAAATGTAATTTTCAAAATATTTAACCCTCTTTTACTGATTTTTTTTTTGTTGAAACAGAATTCATAAATGTATGCATTTTCAGGAAATCTTCTTTGAAACTACAAGGTCAAATGTTTTGAAACTTAATGTGACTGATGACTGTAATCCCCTCTACCAATGATCCTCATTTAATCTTCATCGGGTTGCAATTATGGCTGCAATTGTGGCTTACAGTTACTATAGAAACCCTATAGGAAATTATATTTCCATCATCTCCTCTGAAAGTACTGAGCTAATGTGAAACAGACTTGGCAGGCATGTTTTATAAGAGGTTCTCTACAACTGTTACTCATTTTCTTCCTGTTAGATGAAAAACGTGGCCGCCAGAAGCATTCTTTGATTCTGATTGGTCAATTTTGAAAACTCTTCTCCTCTGAAACCACAGGGCCAAATGTTTTGAAACTTTGCATGGTTGGTGACTGGGAAACCCTCTACCAACGTTCCTCTTTTAATGTTGATCGTGTTGCAAACATGGCCACAATTGCGGTTTATATTTACTATAAAAAACCTATGGGAAATCCAATTTTCATCTTCAACCAAAACTTGGAAGGAATGGTCTATAGGAGGCCCTCCACAAACGAACCTCTTTTTGTTCCCGTTGGTTGGAAAACATGGCCACCAGAGACATTCTATGATTCTGTTTGATGGATTCAAATGTTTTGAAACTTCACGTGATTGAGGACTGGGACACCATCTACCAATGATCCTCGTGTAATGTTGATGTAATGTTGCAAACATGGTCACAGTTGCAGCTCATAGTTACCATGGAAAGTTTATGGGAAATCACATTTTTATATGTTTTTATATGTAGTTCCAGGAGAGCGATTACAGGCTCTTTGGAGCCTCTAGTTAATTTGAAAATTTTCATAACATGGGGCAAACTCACTTTCCCCTACATATCGTACTCTCTGTAAGTTGTATTAGTTTGTATGCTGTTCCTGAGAAACGCGAAGGCACTAGTTTTATACTTTTTATTGTAGAGTCGATCTATTTTGTATGTAATTTTTCACCAACAGTACTGCAAGACTGCTTATATTTTGATTCCAAAAGTTCACTTAATATTTTTCCCACTACTACCACAATAACTCCATCTGTTAATCATTTTTCACAATTTTCTCCTCCGGGACCAGCCACGACCACTCTGGCTGAATCGGTTATCGTCGATCACACATAACGTACCTCCCGTCTTCCCCCGCAAAATCCTGGCTACGCGCCTGGAAGGTTAGATGTGAATGTCAACTAGAGGCAACGAGACTAATACCTAAAGAAGATACAAGTCTGTGCAACTGCAAAAAAATGCGACAGTAGTATGTCAGGTACATTTGAGGGATGGTTGGCAGGACCCCGGTGCAGGGGACGTTGAAGGCAGCCAATAAGCTATCGAGCAGTTACTGATAAGTCATTGCTCGAATGACTCGAATCCCATCGAGCAAATGAGCTTCAGAGTAATTGCTCGATCGAGTGACTCGGCATATTGCTCGAACGACTCGAATCCCATCGAGCAAATGAGCTATCGAGTAATTGCTCGTTCGAGTGACTCCTCGAACGACTCTTGGACTCATTTCAGAAAAAAAGGATTCCATAGCCACAGGCGTTTTCGAGAAAGGGATTCCACAAATGGGATTCCATAAAAGGGATTCCATAAGTAGGATTCCGTCTTACCTCGAGTGACTCGCATATATTGCTCGAACGACTCGAATTCCATCGAGCAATATATGCGAGTCACTCGAGGTAAGACGGAATCCCACTTATGGAATCCCTTTTGGGAAATCCCATTTGTGGAATCTCTTTTTCGAAAACGGCTGTGGCTATGGAATCCCTTTTTTCTGAAATGAGTCTAAGAGTCGTTCGAGGAGTCACTCGAACGAGCAATTGCTCGTTGGCTCATTTGCTCGATGGGATTCGAGTCGTTCGAGCAATACATGCGAGTTACTCGAGGTAAGACGGAATCCCACTTATGGAATCCCTTTTGTGGATTCCCATTTGTGGAATCCCTTTTTCGAAAACGGCTGTGGCTATGGAATCCCTTTTTTCTGAAATGAGTCTACTTGTAAGAGTCGTTCGAGGAGTCGCTCGAATGAGCAATTGCTCATTAGCTCATTTGCTCGATGGGATTCGAGTCATTCGAGCAATATATGCGAGTCACTCGAGGTAAGACGGAATCCCACTTATGGAATCCCTTTTGGGGAATCCCATTTGTGGAATCCCTTTTTCAAAAACGGCTGTCGCTATGAAATCTCTTTTTTCTGAAATGAGTCCAAGAGTCGTTCGAGGAGTCACTCGAACGAGCAATTACTCGATAGCTCATTTGCTCGATGGGATTCGAGTCGTTCGAGCAATATTCCGAGTCACTCGATCGAGCAATTACTCTAAAGCTCATTTGCTCGATGGGATTCGAGTCATTCGAGCAATGACTTATCAGTAACTGCTCGATAGCTTATTGGCTGCCTTCAACGTCCCCTGCACCGGGGTCCTGCCAACCATCCCTCAAATGTACCTGACATACTACTTGCGACAATGACAAATGTATCTGTCGGAAGCGTGGGGTGGGGAGGGTGCTTGCTTAAGGTTTTGCAAATGCCAGACGTTTCAAGATAACAAACAAAATGTGTTGCAATATAAGAACCCTTCTGGTTTTATTCAGTAAGAGATATGATAATAAATGTAATAGTTTTTGGTGACAGCGACTATTACTCAAGTATCTACCTGTCAGACAAACGTTCAGATCGACGAACTACCACCCTAGATATTACCCTTTGCCCCCCCCCCCCCCACCACCACCACCACCACCATATATCCTGGCTACGCGCCTGCTCTTTGCAACTAACATATTATGCTGAATTTTGGCCTAAACGACACAAAATGTATATCACTATCTCCAAAAGTATCTTTTCTAACCATTCCGTGCATCAGTGGTGGAAAAACATCTATTTCCACACTTTTGAGAAGTATTATTTTGGGTGATGTCAAATTTTCTCCTTTAACCAACTTTCATGACCTTTGACCTTTGTTGACCAAATTAAGAAATTAATTTGCATAATAGTTATTGTAATAGAAAGATTACTTAAGTACATACATTTTAAGGGTAAGTTCTGTGTGATTTATACACCCAAAGATATAGCAATTTATGTTCCCTTACCCCTAAATTTTGATATTTTTCAAGCAGCCGAGGGCGTGGCTAATGAGTTATTTCCAGAATACCAAAAGTCTACCCTCACTTTTTTTTGTTTTGTCTCATCGTCTAGTTCATTTATATGAAAAGTAACTTATATGTTGCACATCTTATGCGCACATGAAACCCATCAGCAAATGTATAAGTAAGGAAATTGCATTTCAGGAGAGTATTGTTGTTTCAAGGTTGAATTGTGAAAGCCGCGTCTCGTTTTCGCCTTTCAATTCTGTATTATAAAACAACTGACAATACAGTCGTGAGTGTGTGTTCAGAGGGAGGGGGAGATGTTCCCGGCACCTCCGCTTAGTTATGCTCATCTACACTACACTGAAGATCTCAGACAATTTATTTTATGACTCGCCTACTTTTTCCCACCCATATCACCCCGCACACACATTCAAGCTCCCTCAAATATCCAAGGTACTCATATATAGAGATTATTACCATTATGTGGATGTACAAATTATGTATCCGAGTTGAGCTCCGGGTTCTCAGGGCAGATCACGACGAGTCGAAGACGACAGCTTCAAGCTTCATCTCCTCAGGTATGTCAACCAACTCGTATTTGGCCTGATTGCCTTCACCCACGACTCCCGCTACTAGAAATGTGCAATTATGGTTTCATAGAGATTATTACCATTATGTGGATGTACAAAATATGTACCCGAGTCGAGCTTCGGGTTCTAAGGCCAGGTCACGACGAGTCGAAGACGAGTAGTGATCTACCCTTAGAATCCGGTGCGAGATGGATGTACAAAATATGTGTCCGATACGAGCTCCTGGTTCTAAGGGCGGATCACGACGAGTCAAAGACTCGTCGTGATCCGCCCTTAGAACCCGGAGCTCGACTCGGATAAATATTTTGTACATCTACACATAATGGTAATAATCATTTTATCTTACAATATATTGGGAGCGCGGTGGCTTAGTAGGTAGAGGTGCAGGCTGCAAGCCGAGAGGTCCTCGGTTCGAATCCCACCTGCGGCAACCGCGTTGTGTCCTTGGGCAAGACACTTCATCTCCATTGCCCGTGTGGGGGCACGATTACGCCGTGTACTAAGGCGTACTGCACGTCGATGGTACGCATGTCTTCAATCAATCTAACCATGCCTGTGCTGCAGTGCGGAGTTACGATTTTGGGGAGCTGGCAGCTGCTCGTCGTTGCTCGGTGGTTCTCTCCGGGTACTCCGGCTTCCTCCACCCGTAAAACAGTCACGGTCATGATTAGCCATTGTGCATAAAAATGTGACATTAAACATCAATAAATAATTTTACAATATATTGGGGATAAGTCAAGAATGTAGACGAATATATAACGAACTATTTATTCATACGGATGAACAAAAAAAAATGGAACTCGCGCGAAAGGAACGAGCTTGTATCCAACCCCCTGATCTATTGAGAAGTACTGTACACGGAAAGCGTTTCAATTATAAGAAGTAAACAAGATCATTTAAAAGGTTCAAAAAGCTGTTTCAGAAATTTTGATGCGCATGTACATGTAATCACCTTTAATGGATAAGGAAGCCCAATTAAAGTTAAACTATAATTATTATAGTGTAATACATGTACAAGTAGCAAGGGGCAGTTCTGTAATAAAATTAAAACTGTCACATGAGAATGTGTGCCTGCCAAATTGAAACCTGTTACACCCAAGAATATTTTATAACACCAATGACAATCCCTTGTATATAAATAATTGCCCTTTCTTGATAGTTCCAGACCCGGGCTTCACTTGTTGGAAACATCTTCCTAAGAGCTTTCCATGAAATGAAGATACAGAATGTTGATATTAATTTGGAACAAAACACCTCTATAACTTTGTGAAATTTTTTGGTTCCCCCCCCCACCCCACCCCAATACCAGAGAGACCCCCCCTCCGTAAATTTCACCCTTTGCTCCTCAAAATTATACATGGGCCGGGTTGCTCAGCTTTTTGGAGGATATATTTCATTTCCTGCAAGATTTAAGCTTTGCAACTTCAAAAGAATTGAATTCATTCTCGGTCACCTTCGTCTGACCAGTTCAGGGGGCGGGGGGAGGGTTCTGGTTCTTCAGAAATGAAGTATTTTCTATATAAAAAAAAACACCACGCAAGTGTAATTTTGAGAGGGAGTGGGGTGGTGGTGGTGGTCTGTGGAGTTTTGTGCGGTTCTGGTATTTAGGAAAACCGAAAATATCTTATCGGCTTCATTTCGGTTACGGGACGTTTCATCTCAAAACCAGTTTATCCCGGGATGTTTCGTCCCAAAATGACAACCGGGACGATTCGTCCCAACAATTTTGTTCAGAGTGAGTATCGCGAGGCTTCGTTACAAATCTTTTCTTTTCGTACTAAATGCCCGATAGTTCGACCAACAATGAAGTGTAAATCGCAGGAAATGCCTGTGATTTACAATTTTATTAACGGCCGAAATTCAGTACGAAGGGATAATTTGGAGTTTTCTTAAGGTCTATAGGAACCGGTGAATTTCCCCAAATGGTCAAAAACAAAAGAGTTCTAAAACAAGTAAATTAAACGATTTTCGTACAAACGGTGACAAACAATGATACTGCTTTGATCTAAAGAATATTTTGTTACTGAAGTTGTAAACTAAAAAGTCATTTTATTGTTGAAAATCAACTTTTAAAATGTAGATCGCACTAACAACAGAACGGAAAATTCACACACGGCACTCTTAAGGGGTCGTCCAACCTAACTTTGGTCAATTTTTTGACATTTTTCCCAATGCCTCAGAAACAGATAAGAGAAGTAAGGAAAGGCAAATTATATATCAAAATAATGAGTAAAGTGCATAGAAAAGGTACATATATTTTTTTTCAGGAAAAAAAGTGAATTTTATGATTTTGAAGAAGATTAATTTGCAAATGGCATAAGTAACGAACCGGTAAAACCACAAAATAATCGGTAATTCGAAAGCCTTGTCCTTAATATAATGATAACATACTACAGACTCGGAGAAAGCATTTTTTTGACACACACTCTGGTGGGTTTTGACGTTTGAATGTAATAACATCAACACAAATTTTTGATGTTCCGGATGTGGCCATGTTTCAACGATGTTTTTCCGGTCATGTGATTACGATGTGGTTCTTGCAGAAATACTCAATTTGGGCAATCGTAAGAATGCAAGGACGTGATCACGCCCTTTATTTGTTCGAGACAATGTATGAGCGTATTTGCAAACAGGTGACAGCAAGTACTTGAGCTGTTAATGACATAACTGCAAAATATGGTTCGAAATTCCCTCTCGTGTTTACAGGCCGTCTGAACTTTTTTGTTGACGAAAAATCTGAATTATTGCGCACTAGAAAGACAACATGAACCACTTGTAAAAAAAATAACCGAGTGTATAAAATCGGGACGATACACATAAAATAAGGCAATATTCATAACAAAGTAAGCAGAATGCTTCAGAAATCACTTTTTCACGAAGTATATTCCAAGTGACCTGGAACTATATTGAGTGTGTTAATTTCCCCCTGTCGCTGCGAAGTTATTTACGTCCTAGTAACCATGGAATTTGAAGACGGGTATGTTTGATGTCTGCAAAGGACCGATTGAAGATGGGTTGAAAATGATGCATTCGTGCTTTTAAATAAGGTGCGCTTGGTCGATGCTGAGAATTTAGTTTTTTCTTCCAACCAACCATAGTAATACAAGCGTCGATCAGTGGGTTTTTTTTTATCGTTTTATACTGACAAATGTGACAAATCTCCTTCACCGGAAACCATCCCCCAATTTGCATATCACAATAAACATAACCGCTGTCACGGAGTGTCAGCGTGGCCGTGTGGTCAAAACCGAAACGAATTATCGAATGCACGGTCAATATTAGCTGCAATTGGCTTTTAAATAAATGAAATACACGAAATATTCGCAATTTCTTCATTATTCATGCCGAGTTACTTTTTAATCAAACCACATGCGTTCAGTTTCGTTTGTCGGCATCAAACTGATATTGTTTGTGGTAATTAAATAGTACGAGAAGGCGAAGGAAGCCAAATATTTTTACATCATCTATTAATATTTAATTCAAATTGATAATTTCTTTGATTTAACTGAAATTATGAACTGATAAGTTGGGTGTGTTGCGATTATTATGCCCCAGACCTGGAACTTAGTGGAAGTTGGAAAATCAAAGGTGCATCTAGGGCCGTGCAGTGGTGACCCCCTGTCCTCTTAATCTTAGTCTTACCCATTCATCATTGCATGTACCAACATTCCCCCTTGTATCTCAACCATTGCTACTCCAATTTGAAGGATATTTGGTTTTGTGATCGAGCATCATGGAGAAACAATGCCTGTGTAGCTGCTGTAGCATGTGTTTCTTCCCACATTTTTTCAGAGTTGTGGTACTTTTTCACTCTTTTGAGTTAGAAAATTTTGTTTATAACTAGTTGATTTGTTACAATTTGTTGCAGAGTGCCTGCTAGTACCCTCAATTGTATTGCTGCAGAATTTTCTTGTGAAGATTTTGTTCCTATTACTTATCAAGCAACAACCTAGTGAATATTCTGTATAAAGCCACCAATCTGATGTTTGACACTTTTATTGGAGCTGTTTTGAAGGCTTATGGAACTCAAAATGTTGATTATGGCAGGACTTTTCTATTCACCCATGAATCGATAAATTAAGTGTTATAGTTGGAAGTAAGAAGCATGAAAGGTCCAGAACTAAAACTCTAAAAAGAATGTTTTGCAATGTAACATGATTTTTGCAGATACACTTATTTGGAGGTTTACCTGTCTGATAGTGTTTGGAACATGTGTGGCCAGGATCTTCAAAAAGAAAAAAAGAGTTAAACTTTGTGAAAAAAGGCATATGCCTTGAGTGCCGGAGGTAGAGTCATACAAGGAAGAGAGCCCCACCCCCCCCACCCCCAAAATTTTCTGTGTCAAATGGAGCTCACTTGTCATCTTTTGGGGATTGCTTTGTGTACTGCGTTCTTGAAAAAAATATGTGAGACCCTCTGTATGTGCCCTTCTGATCTCAATATGTCAGTAAGCCTCCTTGGGGAAAGTACATGCAATAATGGTTATGTAAGGTTGATTTGATGTGTTTTGAATAACAATGTACTTTTAAGTACATTAGATGGTTTATTGCAGTGACAGGTTACAGTTACCCTTATTTCTTCTCCAACAGATATCATGAGTGTATTGGTGTCCAAGAGTTAAACAAAGCTAATGTACTTATTGATAAACCAGACAAATTTAACAATTTAATCACTATCAAATTGATGCATGGGATAAAATGGGTTACAGTGCAAGGGGTTTGTAAATATATTTATTCAACTACAATGTATGACTTTGCAGTGCATTCTACATAGGAGAATATCATATTTTCTTTCCAAACCATTACAGTAACACATACATCTTGATATTGGGAGACACTCTTTTGTCCTTCCATACTTCTTCTGCTGGACTCCTTCAAGTTGACCTTTGTTGAACTCCCCAAATCAAAACATAAACAAAAGAAAATGTCTGCCTTCAATCAGTGAGCACTCCACTTATAACATTTGGTCTCAATCTTCATTACTTTCATGAATTAGGAAAAGATTTCTTCGAGTATGTACTTAAATGTTTATAGCATACAGCTGTTATTTTATTTTGAGGTATTTTATTGTAAAAATTTTGTTCTCTTACTTATGCCATAGCAGACTTTCAGGTGGTGCTATTTACACATGGCAGCAGTTCCATGGCAAATTTCAGTTTCCACATGTTCTATGTTTCATTCCAAGCATTTTGGTATATAATTTATTGGGGTTATTCATTTTGGGCCTTTTTTAGACTTGAAAGAAAATTACATGAAATTTGACCAAAGTTAGGTTGGACGTCCCCTTAAATTAATGAAACCGAAATTAATCCAAAACATATATCTCTAGCGCTTTACCGAGAAATGAACTCTGGGAGGATTTTAAAATTAATTATAACATGTTTTTAATGTCCATTCCAAAATATTTTTCCAGTAATGACACCAAGACGTGACACCTTAAGAGACAAATGGCACATGCAAGATGTACATAACACTGATGTATTTGGGACAGATATGCATGAATGTTTGTTGACATTAATTGCTAAATCCAAACATCTAACACTGACAGAGTTGTACGATGTTGAACTTTCTTATGAAATGGCAATACATGATACAGCTGACTGGTCAAGTATAAATACACTAACTAGTTTGTCTCTAACACTTGAAGGACAATCATTGTTCAGTTGATGGTAAACAGAACTAATGAAAAGTGTAAAGCTCCAGTGAATCCTAAGAATGCATTCTTAAGATTACACATCTTAATATTGATACTAAAAAAATCTTTCAGAGTGGAGATTAAAAATGTGTTTTAAATAATTCAAAAAGCACCTCAAAGTACATTTGTCGGTAAAGTGCTGTAGATACATGGTTCAGATTAATTTTGGTTTCAGTAATTTAAGTGTTCCAAATGTGAATTTTTAGTTCTGTTGTTAGTGCAATTTGCAATTTAAAAGTTGATTTTCAACAATAAAATCACTTTTTAGTTTGAAACTTCAGCACTCCAAATATTCTTTAGATCACAGCAGTGCCATTGCCTGTGATTGCTTGTATGAAAATTGTTTAATTATCGTGTTTTGGAACCATTTGTTTTTGTCTATTTGGGAAAATTCGCCAGTTCCTATAGACCTTAATTGTTGATATAATGGGTATGAATTATTTCTCCACACTTTAGTGATATTTTTCCATTTGACTGACCCTACAAAATTGTCGGTTTTCGCGATAATTCATTTTTAAAATAATCATAGATGTATGCTCATTTATCCCCCAAATTACTTTTTGGGACGAATCGTCCCGATCCAATAATGTATTTTGGACGAATCGACCCGGGAAGAACTGGTTTTGGGGCGATACGTTCCAGAGCCCTTCATTTCCATGCCAAACTACAAAACTGTTCTGTTTTACAGAATGCACAGTGTTGCTGTGTGTGAATTATACCATTTACAGCATAATTCTAGCTTCCAGTATATAATACCATACATGTATTTCGTGCATGTCTGTATTATTGTTATGACAAAGGAAAAATAACAGAAATTTTCGTACAACGAAATTAGGCTATGTTATACACAACTGCACGGAAGGCATAATTTGCTTCAAATACACACCGAGTATATGCAGATTCACACGTGAATATAGTATCTATTTCCAATTTTTGTGACAATTTTAAATAATGAAACAAATAAATAGTATTTTACATAATTTGAAATATTTACAAAATGAAATGCTTTCGCATGTCCTTCGCCTTCGAACGAATATGAGACGACTTCCTCTTTGTTTCCTCGCTCTTCATTTTGGCGTGTACATACTTAAACACGACGATTGCTTAAACAGCACCTCGTACAGATAAACATCATGTTTAACTTTGCATTTCTGGTTTCTTTTCATGCAAATGTTGTTTAGTTGATCCGAAGAAGGGTTTTGGAATCTTTTATCCCGACAAAATACAATTATATATTTGAAGCTTTTCGTGTATTTTCATATTAAGATGCTAGTACTTTTTTACGGTATTAATTTGATGTTTTCTGAGTTTATATCATGGGCGTGGGGCAAGTGGCGTAGCCAGCAGGGGAAGGGGCATGTCGCCTCCTAAAAATTACAGTAGCCCCCCCCCCCCCCCCCTCAAAAAGGGAAAATTAAAGCGGCAGAGGATCCCAGAGTCACTCTCAGGAGGGTATTGAATTTTCAAAATTTTCTCGGCCCCCCCCCCCCGAAGCCCCACCAATGGGAGGGCCATACCTACCTACTCCACCTCAGTCCTACGAATATGCCTGTGGCATATATCGACCTCGCACAATGCCCCCTCTCCCTCCCCCCCCCCCCCCCCCCCCACACACACACCTCAATAGGAAATCCTAGCTTCGCCTCTGAATGGGGCAAACTGAAATTAGGAGGGGCACGTAAGGTTTGGGAGTTCTACTTCATGCACTAAAAACAAATTCCATGTTAATCACATTCTACTTAAACACATTCATCTCAGGTAGATAAACACGATGCGTATAACTTAGAAACACCACGGTTTAATTACTAAACATGTGACGTGTCACATTTTTTACAGTGTACAAACATCTGTATCAGGGGGTCGGATACACAACAGTTGCGGTGTTAATACAGACAAAATAAATGTTGATTGTAAGATAAATTTTAATAATGAAGGCAAGGAGAATGCATACCCGAGTCCACAGAAAGGGTAAATAAAACTGGAAGAAATATCCTCGCGGCAAAGACTGAAACATGAAGCGAAGGGCCACTCTCATAAAAGGTTCATACAGATCGTTGGCAGTGTACCGTATACCATTCATTTTAAGCAGCATGGCGATTGAGCGTTATTATTTTTAAGACATTACCATTGAGCAAACCTCCACCTCATAGGCGGATACAAGGAGACGCATCTGCGCCCCCGCCCCTATTTTTGTAACACATTTTTTCTGACAAGCACCGAGACCAGTGACACGCTATTGTCCGCGACAACACGTGGACTTATAGCTGATAACACTACACCCTGTGTATACAGCAAAAGCTCCTCGCAAGTCTTCTGTGAGCTGCGATCAACTGGCTTCACCTTTTCAAAATTAGATGATAAATCTATTTTAACCCTTTACCTATATGTAACGACCAAAACCGGGCATCGCTATTCTCAAAAAATCGCCAATTTAAGTTTCATTATTTTTCATTTTTTGTCTCTAAAACATAGGTTATGACCCATCATTGGAACGAGCTCGTTGAGCTCGTTCCAATGAGGGGTTATAACCTATGTTATGAAAGTTATGTATTGAAAGTTATTGTCAAGTTCGTTCCATATAGCAGGGAACATGTGCTTAGGAAGCTGACCTGCGAAGTGCGTTCGGGGAGTACTGCTATATACGGTCTGTCTGGTCCTCATGCCAGATGGATTGTTGATGACTTCAAAGGAATTTTTAAATGAATTTGGAAGGTTGTTATTTTTCCGGTCAAACATAACAAGAAATACTCGCAATTTATAAATATCTTTAAGCTTGAGTATATTATTACTTTTAAATAAGGGATCTGCATGGGAGTTATACTTTTTGTTACTAATTATTCGCATCGCTCTTTTTTGTTGGATAAATAACCTATTTTCTGCCTTAGCATTACCCCAAATCTCAATTCCATAATAATAATAACACTTCGGCCGGCCGCTGATTTGTCGCGGTTCTCGTATGAGAAGGCCTTGGTTACCCATGTTCTACCAACTGCCTCCCTATTCCCGCGCTTCTTTTCTCCTCCCAACACTCGGAGACGAACTGCTTGATGACATCCCTTGCCCCATTCTTCCCAATCTCTCCGATTAGTATATTAACCCTCTCCTTTGAGTCGCACCCTAACCACATGTCCTTCATTCTCCCATCCCACTTCTCCATTATACTCCCCGTGAATCTAAACTAAATGACTATGTATAAGCGAGAAGTATAGAGTTCTTAATGCGGATTTGGGAAGTACGTATTTTGCCTTGTTTACTGCATAAATGACTTTGGATATTTTTTTTACTAACCATCTCGATATGTTGAATCAATGAGTCATTAGTCAAGTTTGAACGTTTTTACCTTTTTACTCAACACGATGTTAGTAGTAACGACATGTGACATATCTCCAATAGAACCGCTGGATGAAAACAGAAGAGACTTATTATCAAGTTATTATTCTCAAATGACACTCCTCCTGAACTGGATCATGGCCATGCAGCAACATGAACTAAAGACGGGTCAGTGGATAGGTACTCAAAATTAGTGAAAGTCATTGGTAGTATTTATTTATTTATTGGTGTTTAAGGTCACATATTTCTGCACAATGGCTAATCATGACCATGACAGTTTTACGGGTGGAGGAAGCTGCGAGCAACTGTCAGCTCCCCAACATACCAACTCCACACAAGCAGAATACGTGTGAAGACATGAGCACCATCGACGTGCAGTACGCCTTAGTACACAACGTCACCGTGCCCCCGAGTGGGCAATGGGGGTGAAGTGTCTTGCCCATGGACACAACGCGGTTGCCGCAGGTGAGATTCGAACCGAGGACCTCTCGGCTTGCAGCCTGCACCTCTACCTACTGAGCCATCGCACCCCCAGTCATTGGTAGTAATCTGATAATAAATTTGTTCTTCAAACTGTTTCCTGTCACTCCACTCGTTTTCACCATCAGTTCTTGGAATAAAATTGTACTCTATAAATTGCATATGCAAGCTAAAGAAAACTTTTTTAACCCTTTGCCTAACATGAAAAGCAAACGACACTTGAAAAAAAAAATTCTTGAATAACTATTTTTTTTTCATTTTTGTCTCAAAAACATAGGTTATGACCCTTCATTGGAACGAGCTCAACGAGCTCGTTCCAACGAGGGGTCATAACCTACGTTTTTGAGGCAAAAAATGAAAACATAATGAAAATTAATTGGCGATCTTTGAGAATAGCTCTAGCCTACTCAATGAAATACACTTGATAAACTAGAAGTCACTCAACCGCAGAATATCAGAGAATAGAAGTATTAATATTTTTTATAATCACTTGCTCGAATTGTTTAAGTAGCTCGAAAATATTTCGTGGTACATCACCTGGACGACCTGATTAATACATTGATCAATTTTGGTATCTCTTTTATTGTCAGTCATGAACATGCCACTTAAATAAAGATACACTACCACATAGTCCACGTCTGTTCAACATGGATACAAGCAGGCAACTCACTGTGTCCCGATACCAACCGCAATACCTTGCAGTGATTGGTCAATGCCTCGTTGATTTTATTTTTTATGTCTACTGTCAGCGATTCTTATGTCCACTGTCAAGGAAAGCGTCTCGTTGCCATGAGCAACGGTTCATCGCAATGTCTTTTTTCACTTGAAATCAACTGAGACAAATACATTTAACTGAAGTAAAATACACACAAAAGTACCGTTATTACGTACAAAAAGATTAATTATGTAAACATGGGTAATTATTTATGAAACCGATTAGACGATAAGGTCTCTTTTCATTAATTCACTGTAACATAAACTGAAACGAATTAACACCTTACCGAAACAACGTCTGTTTTCTAATATTCTTTGTTCACAAACGAAGAGACTCGCGGCGGTTTTTTTTTTTTTTTTTTGTTATTTAAGATTACAATAAAATAAACGATTTTTTTTCCAATTCAATTTACTTGTGTAAGAACGGGACATATACGTTATTCTATTTGTTGACAGGGGGCATGGTCTCACGTTCCCTGCATGAAACATATATTCAACCTCGGCTGACGCCTCGGTTGAATATAAATTTCATGCAGGGAACGTGAGACCATGTCCCCTGTCAACAAATAGAATAACTTATAATGTTCAGTTCTGGAAGTTTGGATTTGTGAAAATAAAATCATTTTTCAACATCTGATCAACTGTCATCATTTGATTAACCTTGCCCCATATCCAAGCTGAAAATCCTCAATACTGTAATGATATGAGTGTATAGACCACAAACTTGCAGAATATTTTGCAGGCGTTTTTTCAATACACCATGCTCATCAACTTCCTTTAAAGACTATGGACAAATAATACTGGAGAAAATGATATAGATATAGAGACCACCCCGTTAACATCTTTTAACC
The DNA here is from genome assembly GCA_031216915.1 of Pictodentalium vernedei. Lineage (NCBI taxonomy): Eukaryota > Metazoa > Mollusca > Scaphopoda > Dentaliida > Dentaliidae > Pictodentalium > Pictodentalium vernedei. Next base: position 125,026,055 of record CM062294.1, on the reverse strand, counting down.
CTTTACCCAACACAGACGATATCAAAATGTATTATTTTAAATATTCCTTATTAAACATGATATGGTTTTGTTGAAATTTTTTGAAAAATAGTTTTTCAACTGCTGAATTTGCATATTACGCGGGCGGATGCGGGCGATTCGTTAGGTAATGGGTTAAACTGTGGTGAATACCAAGTAGGACTGTGAATATCCATCAAATGGGGGGTGGGGGTGGGGGGGGGTGAATTGGTTGGAAAAAATGTTGAAAAAGGAAACAAATGAGGGAAAGGGGTGGGTAGGTGATCTAACATGTCGAAAGTTAAAAATCATCATATGTTCCTGGAGATTTCCGTTCATGTTGTCTTTTCCCCCTTTTTCACTGGTGATGTCAGCGATTTACATATTCGATTCGTTAGGCGAGGATGCAGCTCCAGAGGTATCAATTAGTTAGCGGATGATACCGTCAAAGAGGATAAAAACTGAGGAAATATTTCGTTTTCATATGCTGACGGGGGGGGGGGGGGGGGGGGGGCACCAAAAATGTGCATTTCCAACTTGTGCAATTTTTTGAATTTTTTAAAAATATATGAATATATCAGTTAATATATACCATCATTTGTGTTTCAAACCTTAAAGATGATGTTGTACATCACACTCTTAACATAAATACAACATCAGGAGGCTTTATATGTGAGAATATTGGGCTTAATCTGGGAAAATGTCACACGTTAGTAGGGGGTGGGTGTCTTGTTCGAAATGTAGAAAATGTGCAGACAATATTTTGGGAAAATTCTCTCTGATGCACTAAATTCAACCCAAGTTATTTATTTATTAATTGATTTATTTATTTATTGGTGTTTAACGACACTTTAACAACCAGGATCATATCGTGTCGGTGACAGGTTTACGGGTGGAGGAAGCCAGAGTACCCGGAGAGAACCACCGAGCAACGACGAGCAGCTGTCGGCTCTTCAACATCATAACACACGACTGTACTACACACTGCACAGCGGTACTGCGTACTATACAGCACAGACAGGGTTAGATTGGCTGAAGACATGTGCACCTTGGCATGCAGTACGTCTCAGCACACAGCGTCATCGTGCCCCCACGTGGGCAATTGGGGTAAGTTTATTTTGGATTTTAATGGGAGAGTGGGGGTGGGTGCCTGAGAACTAGGGATCTGCGAATCACAAATTTCTTTTCGAATCGAATCTCGAATCGAATCGTGTCTCTGATATCGACATCGAATCGAATCCCGAATCGAATCTTAAAAGACAAGTTATTTCATATTGCATCAAACGGAAGTTACGGAACACTGTGATGACCCTTATGCGACGAAGTGAACATCTTAAACACCAATAACTAAATATTCTCTGGAGCACCGTCGTTGAAACAGCTAGGCCTATTGTCCATAGTTTTAGTTTTTGAAGGCCTAACTTGTTACTATTCACGTTCTTAAGAACGTGAATAGTAACAAGTTAAGCCTTCAAAAACCAAAACTATGGATAATGTTCTGGGCCAAATTCACACCTTACCTAACAATAAAACATTGTCAATTACTCAAATAAATAGGAATTGAGCCTACATGAATGAATTTTCTAATGACAGTTTTATCCTATTTTTGTTGGAAATGTAACAAATTGAAGTTAGTACTAGAGATTCGAAAAAATCGAATCCTGAGACTGATTCGGGATCGATCTCGAAGCATACGTATGGTATCGATATCGAATCGAATCTCGAATATTCGCAGGACCCTTTTGAGAACGGTATTAGAAAATTTGCACGTAGTGGGTGGGTGTAAAAAGGAGCCGAATAAAAAATAAGACGCCTCGTCCTGCAAATTTTTAGTGCCCCCCCCCCCCCCCCCCCCCACCCCCCGCCTCCCTGTGCTAACTGTAAAATATCGGGAAAGTTTTGAGTTGTAAAACCCGATATCTCCCACGCAGAAGATATATTAATATTTACATCACGAATTTATGATACGGTAAGTTTATCTGCCGAGTGCGATGCACTTGATAACGTTTTCCGAGACTGTTGCATGCGAAACTTTCTGTTGAACTGTAATCAGAAATATTCTATGGTGTCTTCCCTCGGATCCTGTGAAGCTTCTAAATTCCGATTCGATTCGAAATCGTTCCGATGATTCGATTCGAGTCACGCCGATTCGGAAATTTTCGAATATATTCAAGATGATGACAAAAACTTAGCAAGTGTCTCTTCTTCTATCATGAGGTCTCTATATAGTTCCGCTTCCGCAATCTCTACTTTGATTCTGCTCTTGAATATTCCATTTTTGTTGACTTACCAAAACAAACAAGTCACTGACAAATAACACTTGCGGAGAGATTGGCAGGGACGTACTACGAGGGTCTTTAATTGGGGGGGGGGGGGGTGATCACTTAGATTTCTAACTGGGTCTGGGGGTTCCAGCACGGCCTGCCATAGCGGTGTTGCGGGCCCAGGCATCTCCTAGGGAAATGTTTTAATTTTTGAACCCTTGTGATGGATTCTGATGCCTCCCTTTGGCTTTAATCTGGACATTTTATCCACTCCACAAAAAATGCATTTCTCCTTGAAGTCCTTGAGTTTTCCCTTACACTAGCCAGGCTACATAAAGACTATAGACGGACAACTATACAGCCAATACCTACCCCTTCAAACTGACTGACAGTCACTTGGAAGGAGTGGGTATTGGCTGAATAGTTATTGGCTGAATAGCTGTCCGTCTATAGTCCTTGTATAGCCTAGTCATAGTAAGATAAACGGAACGGTGTATTAGAAAAGCCGGACCGGTCACAGATTCGAGTTGGAATTCCGGAAAATTTTGTTACCTGACTGGAAAAGTCGGAGAATTTGATCGACAATTGGCAAATCGCTTTGGCTCTGTCGATAACAGCATCCGATCACAAATCTTAGTCGGGAAACTGTGATCACGGGTCAAAAATTCAAATCAACTGGTCGGAAAAAGTTGAAAACAAGAAGGAAATATATTATTTATTTATTTATTTATTTATTGGGGTTTAATGACACTTTCGACAGCCAGAATCATCTCATATCGGACAGTTTTGCGGGTGGAGGAAGCCGGAGTACCCACAGAGAACCACCGAGCAACTGCGAGCAACTGTCAGACTCCCCCAACGTACTAATTCCGCGTAAGCAGCAGTGTTAGCATTGGTTGAAGATAAGTGAACCATAAACGTGCAGTAGGCCGTAGTACACAGCGCCACCGTGCCCCCACGTGGGCAATCGGGATGAAGTGCCTTGCCCAAGTACACAACGCAGTTACCCCTGGCGGGGATCGAGCCGTGGACCTTTCGGTTTGAAGTTCAATGCCGTAACCGCTGAGCCACCGCGCTTCCATGAAGGAAGTTGATTTTGAATTTCCAACTATTGGAATTTATACCTTCGAATTTCCAACTATTGGAAATTATTATAGTTATTTGGGGGAGATCCCCCCCCCCCCCCCACACACACACACACACCCACACATACACCCACCTGTCGCTACATGCATGCAGACTGGTACTGTTTACGGTTGTCAGATGGTATGAATTTACAATTTCAAGAGCCGTGGGATTCGATTCGAAATCCGATTCGATTCGATTTTCGAAATCCTCTGTCTTATTCGATCCAACCCAAAATTTGAGATTCGCAGAACTCTAGTTTTCCCCAACTGGTGTGTTCAACCGATTACCAAAAATGGCCGCTGACCGCTTACCGGTTATTTCAGCTAACAATCGGCGGATGCCGATTCTTATTGTAACACCGTGCACTACAAGACAAGTCGTGGCTCAAAAGAACTACATTAAATTGAACATAAGTAGTATAGCATGTACCCGATCGACCCTTATTACCCGGAGCTTTGGGGGAGCAACTAGTGTTAAATTCCCATAGGAACCGGAGCCGTTTGGGGGAGCAACTTTGGGGGAGCAAAAGAACGGCTCCTTGCAGCTAGATCCACCAAATGGTGTAGGTACTGTATATATAGTATGCTATGGCATGTATAGTGATATACGTACGCATGGGGCTATAGGTATATATTATGGGTAAGTGGTGGAAAGATGATGGGAAAATTGGGTTTTTTTGAAAGTTTTTTCTGCGAAACGGTTGACGTTGCTATTTGACGTCGTGACGTCATGATACGCGCGCGACGTCATAGAGACGCTGACCGCTGTTGTTGTCCACTATACAATCTGACATAACGTTATTCGGGTCAGTGGATGTCGGGCTTCTCGTATGGGGTGGCGGCGACATAGTAGTAGTGGTATACATCCATGTTGGTATACTATTAGCCCTTGGGTCTTCATATTATCCTATGCCTGCTATAGCTAAGTCAAGAAGTAGGGTGGGTGGGGGTAGTGTGGTATTGCGAGATAGTCATTGGTGGTTTAAATTGGACAGTATAGGATGAATGATCTGTTGGTCTATTACCCCCTTAGTACTATTAACCTACAGAATCCTTTGTATTATCTTATGGCTGGTATTAGTAGTTTAGTGTTAGGCCAGGCAGTATTATACTAGGTTGTTTAGAACGGGTGGCATAGGATGCATTGTATATACCACTGTAGGTCCAGTCCTCGATATTATTAACCAACCGATTGCTGTGTACTATTCAATGACTGGTATAGGGAATATGTTATGGCAGGTCAAGTGGTATTGTGGGGTGGGGGTAGGGGTAATGCCTGGCTGTATAGAACAGCAGTACAGTATGGACGATATATACCTCTGTGGGGCCAATGCAGGGCCCATGTTAGCCCTTAGTACTATTAATCCACCTGATGCTTCATGTTATCCTATGACTGGTATAGGTAGTAGGCAATGCTAGGCATAAAGGTATTGTGGGTAGGGGTACTGTCTGGTAGTTTAGAACGGCACTATAGTATGGCGGTATATACACCTATAGGCCCCTGTTAGTGCTTGGTACTATTAACCAACCGATTGCTTTGTTTTATTATATGGCTGGTATATGTAGTACGTTATGGTAGACCTAGTGATTTTGTGGGGGTGGGGTAATGCTTGGTAGTTTAGAACGGTAGTATAACATAGGCTATGCATATCCCTGTAGGTCTCTTGCTGGCCCTTGGTACTGCTGATCCACCAGGTGCTTCATATTATTGAGCGGTATTCTGGGGTGGGGCCAATGCCTGGTAATACAGAACGGCAGCTGAGTATGGTTGGTATATTCCCCTGTAGGTTCCATCCTAACCGTTGATAGTATTAACCTACCAAATGCTTTGTATCACCCTGTTACTGGTAAGGTGGTACTTAATAGCAGTAGTTCTGATCCTATTCCAAGTATTCTTGTTGTTTCAATTATCTAGATCATTTATAACCAATCAGATTGCTTGCTTTCCCATAATCTGTATACAGAGTTATCTCCCTTGTGTATAATAAAAGCCTATATCCAATGGCCATATTCCCAGGCACCCCCTTTTTAGGAAACACCCGTGGCTATGGAATCCCTTTTTTGTCATATGTGCTTATGTGAAAAAGCACATTGTGTCACAATGTGCCCTAGCACAAAGGCACATGGTTTTTCACATAAGCACAATATTATAGTATAATACTGCCTGGCCTAACACTAAACTACTAATACCAGCCATAAGATAATACCAAGGATTCTGTAGGTTAATAGTACTAAGGGGGTAATAGACCAACAGATCATTCATCCTATACTGTCCAATTTAAACCACCAATGACTATCTCGCAATACCACACTACCCCCACCCACCCTACTTCTTGACTTAGCTATAGAAGGCATAGGATAATATGAAGACCCAAGGGCTAATAGTATACCAACATGGATATATACCACTACTACTATGTCGCCGCCACCCCATACGAGAAGCCCGACATCCACTGACCCGAATAACGTTATGTCAGATTGTATAGTGGACAACAACAGCGGTCAGCGTCTCTATGACGTCGCACGCGTATCATGACGTCACGACGTCAAATAGCAACGTCAACCGTTTCGCAGGAAAAACTTTCAAGAAAACCCAATTTTCCCATCATCTTTCCACCACTTACCCATAATATATACCTATAGCCCCATGCGTACATATATCACTATACATGCCATAGCATACTATATATACAGTACCTACACCATTTGGTGGATCTACCTGCAAGGAGCCGTACTTTTGCTCCCCAAAGTTGCTCCCCCAAACGGCTCCAGTTCCTATGGGAATTTAACACTAGTTGCTCCCCCAAAGCTCCGGGTAATAAGGGTCGATCGGGTACATGCTATACTACTAACATACTTCACATTGTTAAACTTCGATGAATTAGGTCGCAGTAAAATTACCAGGCACACACTCTTTGGCGGTAAACGTGGCTCTAGGAGCCACGTGTACCACCCAAGTGCGCGTGACTGGTAATTTTACTGCGACCTGAGTCAATGGAGTGCAACCTTCACTTTTCCGGTATGAACTGGTGACTGCCGTAAGTTCGCTCAGTTGTAAGCTTTACATGTCGTTTAACTTGTATATCCCGTAAAGGGGCGCCTAGAAAGATTATGAACACAATGCGGTTGGTTCTCAACTTTATTGGATGGCTACTGGTATTAGAGACACCATTTTACATTAACAATTGAACAATTGCAGAAGAATATGAAATGTGGTTCATTACAAAATGCTTGGCAACAATCGGTTGAACCGATGTTCCAGTAGCCGATTCCGTTGTCATCCGATTGCCCGCAATCAGCCGATTGTGGTGGTCGCCGGTCGGTTCCGATCATCGGTCGAACACCATCCCCAATCATTATTTCCTATTTCAAAACAAATTCATCTTATTTGTGTATGGTGGCAATGGTGTGCCGAAATACTAGGTGACAATTTTTGCTGGCTCAGTTCAGAGCACACTGGGAGAAAGGTTAGAGAACGATGAGCTTGTTTGTGTTTTTCAGTGTTTTGCCAGCACCCTTCTCTAAATTCGGGAAACTTTTCTGAAGCTCTCATACTAAAAAGAGAATCAAATGTTTTTGCAGGGATACAAACTGTTATCTCGTTTGTGGGTAGAGATAGTATGTACTTTCGCTCGATGCAAAGCCGGTGGTGGAGATACACATTTCTCTCGTGCCCCGCAATTCAACTAGGTTTGAGGTCTTACATTTCATGATACACTCTAAAATCAGTTGAGTTAAAAATCAACCCAAATCGACTGGGTTGAGTGAATATGAACCCAATTGGGTTCATATTCACTCAACCCAGTCGATTTGGGTTGATTTTTAACCCAACTGATTTTAGAGTGTAATATCGCCCGACTATTTGGTCCATACCTAATTGCTTTTATCAAAGACTTATTCGCTACAAACATATTTTCCATTGATAAAATACGCTCTTTTAAACACAGGCCCTCGTAGTTTGATCAATATTCTTAAATACATGTACAACCAACAAATATTGATTCAATAAAAAACAAGGTTTGACACGAATGGGAACGATATTTTTAGAAAATCCCAAATAACAAATACTGTACCGATTTTGATCAAATAAACTACACTCATAAATCATATTCTACCAACCTTAACCCTTTACCCAACGCAGACGATATCAAAATTTATTATTTTAATACTATTTTTTTTAAATTTTCAAAAAATTTCAACAAAACCAAAACGAGGTGTCACATGATATGGTTTTGTTGAAATTTTTTGAAAAATAATATTTTTTCAACTGCTGAATTTGCATATTACGCGGGCGGATGCGGGCGATTCGTTAGGTAAAGGGTTAATGACATCCTTTTTGTCTAAATTTGCTTTTTTCTCACCTAATTTCGTAGACTTTATCACTTCAGTCGATATAAGTCACGATCGACGACTCCTTCCTTGTTGCAATGCGGCGAATTTTTTGTCGCGCTCTCATTGGCCAACGACCGATTACTATATTTGAAGCGTGGCTATGAGACCACCACGTTTTAAGTGCGGGAACTTTGAAAAATATTTTGAAGGTCTATTTTTAGAATAGACATTTCTGAAAAATAGCGTTAACATTTTTCATTTTGACCAATGAGAGAGCGACGAAAAATTCTCCGATTTTGTACAATAAAATACCTTAAACTTACTGAATAGTTATATTCTACAATTCTTCTAGTACAGACTCGGAAGAAATCTTTTTCTCATTCTTGCAAGGAACGGACAATAAGACTAACGTAATTTAGGGTGTCAAAATTTCACAAGAGCTGCCATTTTTCTTGTGTTTGTTTATCTTTAAAAGAAGTTCACCAAGGGTCAAATCCACACAGTTCACAAGAACAAGTATGGAGTTATGAAAGAATGCATCAATGTAAAATGAAGAATCTCCAACGTGGCTTTTGTCAGTCTACATTGCTTATTTCAGAGATGTTGTGGTCTCATTTCGGTAATTCGTGTGATTCTTGCCGCCAGGTGGCTTCATGATATTTCCGTCAACAGACTGAACAACTAACATGGATTTTTGCATCCTTATGCTGCCAGTAGCGTTCAAAATCTACGTGGATCCATCTTACACACAGTGCCATAGCGCGAGAAAGAAATTTAAATTTATCATGGTAATAAATTTCACAATATTTGGTGAACAGAAAAATAACTTTCTTGTCAGGGACACCTAAGGCCCCGTAAGGCCTGGGGCTGACGTGGGGTTATTTAGTCCCGCTGATGAAGTTGCGGGAAAATTAGACCAACGTGGAGGGTCGGAATCCAAGTGTCGCGAACTCGGCGCAGAGAGCTGAGTTAGACCGACGCCGTGATTCCTTCTCTGCCAAATTGTCCTGAAATAGGTTCGATTTCCGTTAGGTGTGATTCCTAATCACTTCAGGCTGTATAATGGAAAGAATGATTTAAAGTAACAACGATTCTTTTATTTACACATAAAAATAAATCCGTTTCAATATTTCAACAATCAACAATTCAATTCTTTTCACAGAAAATGGGTCACTACGGTTAAATAATTCTAAACAATCATATAGTCATTCTATAGCCCTGAACTGGCACTATAGTCTACACACTGGAAATGTTACTACCGTGAGCTCGCCATAAGAGCTTCACAAATCTGAAATGTTATTACTGTGAGCTCGCCATAAGAGCTTCACCCGCTTAGGCTCAAATGTCAACGTCTGCGCGTAACTGTACCTCTGGCTGTCGGAGGGTTCCGACCAGCAATGTTCGTCATCTATAAAGACACCGTACTTCTGATTTGGGTCAGATATTGTCTACTCATACCTTATGTGCCTTTTGAAAGTCCTCCGTGAAAGTCCTATTGAAATATTCACCGTTCCTGGTTGAATTCACGATTCACAAATGCCCTTTTTTGTACTAGGGCGAAATTGTCACTCACACCGATCTCCAGTCGGTATTACGATGTTTCGACAGCAAAACAAACTACTCAGAACGCAATCAGTCTGACGCTTCAAAGGGTTAATACGCACAGTACAATTAACCTACACTTCTGACTATTGCAGGCCGATACCTGCTACTCGACAATCTAAACTTTATCGTAACACCTGGGGTGTTCCTTCTCACGAATTCGGCCCCGTAGCCGCCTATCAACGTTAAGCTAAATCAATCATGGAATGCCCTCTCTGGCGATTCCAGCCGTGTCAGGGTCCTGTGATCGAAGGTACCCTTGTGCCAGGAAACAGAGTCCGCCTGTCCTGGACTTCACCAACGCGTGTGTGACCCCAAGTGTGTGTCTAATGCTCTGCTCTTCCAGGTATATATATGCTTTTTACCCTAAACTGTCAGGTGGACCGACGCTCATCTGTCCACCTGTCAAAACGGTGGGAGATGACGTATATCGAGGCAGAATCAATACAAGTCATCTCACGCGTGACTTAACGATGATTCGTTCTTGACACGCATTGCTATAACTAATGATCGGGTGACGACACGACAGACATTTCTATCGTTTTAAAATCTCGTTTCTCAATTGGCCGTGACGAAAAATGAGATTAGACCTTATCTAACATACCGTTTCTCCCCTGGGTCCCTGCGCTAAAGCTGGATATACACCACGTGTGTTTTTCCAGCTTTACAGAGAAGTGAAATTCATGTAGGTTTTTCGCCTTGACGCGAAATATATTTTGAACTTACAATATCTTTAAATATGAGGCCCCTTGTCCCTATATTTAGGCTGGCTTTGCCCTGACAACTCCCTTCCCGAGAGAAACACCCTGTGTATCTCTTAAAACGCAAGGGGCAAAGCCACGCACGCTCGCCTCTCACACCTTTTTACGATCTACCATCATGTTCTAGACTACCAAACTGTACCGTAGTGGTCGTGGGGTTCATGACCGGGCTCATGCGTCGGCCATACCGATTCCCACGACACACACGCTACCACATGCTCCCGTCTTGCGGGTTTAGAGTAGCCTTACTCTTAGATTTGCAGCACTCTCTCTCTCTCTCTGTAATACTATATATTTACACCTAAACATACACATTTTTATACACGTTCGCCCATTTTGCAAACAGTTCACTTGGCACTCACTCCGACGAGTAACACCGTCCGCGCCTTTGCGTCAGATGGGTTAATTCCAACGGAGTGTAACTTCGCCTCCCATTCCCCTATGTCTTGTGAAGGGGCAAACGACCCCTGCATTATGTTGAGCCTCACCCTCGCAAAGCTCAACCAGGGGATTAAAATTGTGCCTCACACACTCACACATTCAACACACAGATTTCCCGACCGCGCCTTTGCGACAGACGGGGTTAGTGTATCCCACACTTACAAAACTCGACACACATGCTCCCCGTCCACGCACACGCGACAGACAGGGCAGTGTATCTCACATTCGTACTCACAACCAACTCTAGTCAGCAGTCAGAGCAATAATAATACAAAAAAATAAGAAAATTTCTTCCGGGCCTTAACACCGGGTTTACGAAACTCATCACCTCACCCACAAAAATATTTGCGACTGGAGCCCCCGTCCCAGACACCAGGCCCACAGCCACCCAACTATTGCTTCTTCATAACCACCGACCATTGGTAGGGGCCCGGTTCCCAGTATCCTCTTGGGTAACCCTTGACACACCTCTACTTCTCGCCCCGTCATTTCTACGGGTATTCCACCAGGGTCCCCATACCCTGTCGTTGTCGCATTCCCAAGAGCTTCCCTTGGCGCTATATCCCCCAGGCTCACTCGTCCCGGCGATTACCGTCGTTCGAACGACACTGGCCGTCCTTGGCCCTTGTGCCGTCGACCCCCCGGTCCATTGCGACGACTTCTTGCGCACATTGGGCGCTGTGCGCCCCCGGCACTCTCTACGTGGTCTCCGCCACCTAGGATGCTTCTCCTTTGATTTGTGGACCCTTTTCTCGGTCACCTGGGCGCCCACCTTAGCGGTCCCATCCACTTTGACACACTCAACTTGTGTTGACCCGTGCCCTCTCAATTCTGGAGGAGTTTGCCCAGCCATTTGCGTGGGTCTGGCCTCCCCTCTCCACACAGGTGACACCGACTTCTGGGGGAGCTCAACTCCCCCACATAAATTTGCTTGAGGGTCTTTCCCCAATGACCCCATTGGGTTCCCTCGCCGTTTGGCGTTTAGCCTGGACCGCCTGCGGCCCCTTCTCCCTAATTGGACAGGAGTCGTCTCCCTTGAAACTTTGCGACATTTCGTCGTGTAGGGGCCATCCCCTGGACCATCGGACTGGTTCCCCCTGGGAACCTTCCCTTCCTTACTCGGTACGTTACCGAGTGCAACCGCCGGGGGTCCTTGCCCACCGACTTGAACTTCCTTTGCCCTCGTTGGGCCATAACTTGTCCCCCTACCCCTGGACCATAACTCATCAGGGCTTGCCCTCACCCCTGGGATATTACCTATGACCAGGTCATACACAGGTGATTCAATGCACATGGCTTCCACTTCGCCACGATAAAATGGGGTATCCACCGTTATCCTCGCGATGGGGAACCTTCTAACGGTCCCATCTATCAAAATACACAAATGGTCACGACCCAACAATTGCTTGTCGTCAACCAGTTGCCTTCTAACCGCTGCAGAGGAGCACCCAGAATCCCGGAGCAGACGGATCTCCCTTTGTCCCACATACCCTGGGTACACTGGCATATCAACCTTCTCCTGCGAAGTTGTGAGCCTCTCACACATGCCACTTATTATCGGGACGACCTTCCCGCCTTCCAGCCTCAATTCTCCCTCTTGTATACATTCCCGGAGGGGACTGTGTTCTGGACCGATAGTTTGACAGAACGCTGCCGTCTGCCTACTGGGCCCTGGATCTACGCGGTCACCGTACTTCCAACCCCTTGGCGCTGCGTTCCCGGCCCCCTGCTGAGGTGGTCTAATGTTCCCAGTGGTCCTTACCTGCTTCTGCCAGCAGTCCCTGGCAATATGACCCCGCTTGTTGCAGATAAAACAAGTGGTGTCCTTGGGAGCGCTCCCCTTCCGGCTGGTCTGCGACGCAGGAGGGTCGGGGTGGTGTTGCCTGACGGGTGCCATTGCCAACCCGTTTGCCCCACCCCTAGCCGATTTGGGTGCGTTTACACTCCCACCGTGGGCCTCGATGTAGCGTTCTGCCACAGTTGCCATCTCATCATAGGTGGGCGGACCCCTTTCCTTGATGAACAGGCCCAACTCCTTGGAGCATGTAGTTAAAATCTGCTCCCGGAGAAATAGATCTCGCAGGGCTCCATATGACTCATTCACTTCTGCGAGATCAGTCCAGCGGTCAAAGTACCGTCTAGCTCGGGCAAAATACTGAGGTACTGTTTCTCCCTTCTCCTGCTTAATCTCTCGGAACTTGGTCCGGAATCCTTCTTCAGTGAGCTGGTATCTCCGAAGGATGGCATTCTTCAGCTCACCGTAGTCATTAAGAAGTGCAGGAGGCATACTGGTATAAGCCTCGAGGGCTTTACCTGACAACAAAGGGCTCAAGCACATAGCCCATGTGTCTTCTGGCCACATTTGACTGGAGGCAAAACGCTCGAACCTCTCCAAGTACGAGTCCAAGTCATCTGTGTTTTCATTGAAATGAGCGAGATGGGGGCGTGGGGCATGAATTGCTACCACTGCACTCCCATCCCCTGAGCGCCGACTTTCATTCTCCACATCGGCCCTTGCTCTGAGGAGCTCTAATTCTCTCTCGTGCCTCTGTTGTTCTAATTGGGCTTCTCTCTCTCTCGTCTCATTCTCTCTCTCCCTTTCTAACTGAATCTCTCGCTCTTTTGCCTCTCTTGCCTCTTTCTCGCGCTCTCGTTCTAATTGGATCTCTCGCTCTTTTGCGTTATTACGTAAGGCAATCTCCTTGGCCTCACGTTTCTGCTCATCTTTAACGAACTTCTGAAGTTAAGCTCCCTCAAGGCCCATTTCCTTGCCTAATGATACCAGTTGGGCGAGGGGTGTAACAACATCCATTTTGATTTTTTCTTTCTATCTTCAACACTCGTCAGAAAGAATGAAGAAGGAAAAGAAAGAAAGAAAAAAAAAATATGGCAATTGATCCTAATTTACCTCTGTAATTTAACGTAATTAAACGCACCAAATATTCTGAAACGTACCGCAGTTATAGTGGCTATTAAGTATCCTTTTGGGGACTACTGTATTGCGATATTAAACCCTCGAACGGCATCGACTGACCGAACGCGTCAAAACCTAAACAGAACCGCCGTTAAAATAAAACAAAATTTCCATATAGCCATTTTTTACCTTTTTAGAAATATCCTGGTAGCCTCGCCAATCAATGTCAGGGGACACCTGAGGCCCCGTAAGGCCTGGGCTGACGTGGGGTTATTTAGTCCCGCTGATGAAGTTGCGGGAAAATTAGACCAACGTGGAGGTTCGGAATCCAAGTGTCGCGAACTCGGCGCAGAGAGCTGAGTTAGACCGACGCCGTGATTCCTTCTCTGCCAAATTGTCCTGAAATAGGTTCGATTTCCGTTAGGTGTGATTCCTAATCACTTCAGGCTGTATAATGGAAAGAATGATTTAAAGTAACAACGATTCTTTTATTTACACATAAAAATAAATCCGTTTCAATATTTCAACAATCAACAATTCAATTCTTTTCACAGAAAATGGGTCACTACGGTTAAATAATTCTAAACAATCATATAGTCATTCTATAGCCCTGAACTGGCACTATAGTCTACACACTGGAAATGTTACTACCGTGAGCTCGCCATAAGAGCTTCACAAATCTGAAATGTTATTACTGTGAGCTCGCCATAAGAGCTTCACCCGCTTAGGCTCAAATGTCAACGTCTGCGCGTAACTGTACCTCTGGCTGTCGGAGGGTTCCGACCAGCAATGTTCGTCATCTATAAAGACACCGTACTTCTGATTTGGGTCAGATATTGTCTACTCATACCTTATGTGCCTTTTGAAAGTCCTCCGTGAAAGTCCTATTGAAATATTCACCGTTCCTGGTTGAATTCACGATTCACAAATGCCCTTTTTTGTGCTAGGGCGAAATTGTCACTCACACCGATCTCCAGTCGGTATTACGATGTTTCGACAGCAAAACAAACTACTCAGAACGCAATCAGTCTGACGCTTCAAAGGGTTAATACGCACAGTACAATTAACCTACACTTCTGACTATTGCAGGCCGATACCTGCTACTCGACAATCTAAACTTTATCGTAACACCTGGGGTGTTCCTTCTCACGAATTCGGCCCCGTAGCCGCCTATCAACGTTAAGCTAAATCAATCATGGAATGCCCTCTCTGGCGATTCCAGCCGTGATAGGGTCCTGTGATCGAAGGTACCCTTGTGCCAGGAAACAGAGTCCGCCTGTCCTGGACTTCACCAACGCGTGTGTGACCCCAAGTGTGTGTCTAATGCTCTGCTCTTCCAGGTATATATATACTTTTTACCCTAAACTGTCAGGTGGACCGACGCTCATCTGTCCACCTGTCAAAACGGTGGGAGATGACGTATATCGAGGCAGAATCAATACAAGTCATCTCACGCGTGACTTAACGATGATTCGTTCCTGACACGCATTGCTATAACTAATGATCGGGTGACGACACGACAGACATTTCTATCGTTTTAAAATCTCGTTTCTCAATTGGCCGTGACGAAAAATGAGATTAGACCTTATCTAACATACCGTTTCTCCCCTGGGTCCCTGTGCTAAAGCTGGATATACACCACGTGTGTTTTTCCAGCTTTACAGAGAAGTGAAATTCATGTAGGTTTTTCGCCTTGACGCGAAATATATTTTGAACTTACAATATCTTTAAATATGAGGCCCCTTGTCCCTATATTTAGGCTGGCTTTGCCCTGACATTTCTGAAACTTTGGTCTTCTTTTTCGATTAACTGACTTCTCCAAACCTTCTTTACGTCACAAATATAGTTCGGCTTCAATCAAATTATTTTCGTAAAAAAACAATCTTTTGGACTGCAATGAATGTTGATGTTAATATATTTTTGTTTTCAAACATCATTTTCCAGTTTTATGTTTTGCTCATTGACAGCAACAAAATAATACTAGTTCGAATATTGATTCCGGATTCAACATTGCAACTAAGGGATGGATCTCGCAATTATTACATTGTCAGTTAAATATTTTCCTGTGAATATATATTTTTTTAAGTAGATAAATTCAAGTTTTGTGTACTTTTTCTATATTATGGTATATAATATGTCGTTATTGACCACTTTAATTCATATTTAGGGCACTGTTGAAGTTTTGTTGGACGTCCCCTTAAGAAGAATATTGATCAAACTACGAGGGCCTGTGATTTTAAACATACAACAATTACACACCTACTAGGCAGAGGTGCCTGACAATCTGGATGCTTTCAACAGGTCAAATACCACAGAAATCATTTGTTATTAGTTACTCTATCCATGGAAGTGGAATTCTGCATATATTACACTGAGTCGGGCAATTACTGCACTTTCTAATCTGTGTGCATTTTTGTCGGGCAAACAAGAGATTTGCCCAGTTTAGTACTCCAAAGTGTACGCATAATTTCGTTGGGCAAGCAAGAACGTCTGTCCAACTTGGCATTTCTTATTTTTTACCCAACCTTTATCCGACGAAACCCATGATGGGATTTTTTTTCTTTTGGGGGTGGGAGAGAGGGTTCATCCCCGCCCCCCCCCCCTGAAAAACCGAAAACAATACAACCCTGTGGTAGTGCTCACGTCCTCATATCCTGTGTCAATCCGTTGACAAGGCATATGTAGTGAGACCTACATTTCTTCCTATCCCAAATACACTTTGAAGTTAGTTTTATCAGATCTTAGAAATCTAAAACACATAAAGAGTTTTATCATTATACCTGTGACCCTGACCCACTGCAAACAATTTACAGAGAGTGTGTACCCATATTATGAATTTATGACAAGATTTCCCAGTTTATGTCGGTCATTCAGGTATATGTAGATTAAACTCGGCACCTTGTGTTCCTAGCTTACCGGAACAGTAAAGTGCACTCGAACAGACTATTGTCCTTTATTAGACATTATCAACACTAACTCGTGCACACTGTGGACATCAAATTAATGGTGCTGAATAATCTATCATACACGGGAAACAAGCGACTTTTATTGAGCGCGCGTGTATATTGGGGTAATAATTGTCCCAGATGAAGCCGTACTAAATTCTCAGGTCGATTCAACTGACTTGGAAAACAAACAGAAAATGGAACTTCTCGTTTTCATTTTTATTATTATATTCCTTTTACATAAACTGTTTCTGTATTTTGCAAGCATAATAAGCTGGCATAAACATTTTAAAGTTATGGCGTACTTCAGTATTTTGCAACCATGTCTTTAATACATTCCGCCCAGAAATCCCATCGACATTATTTAAGAATTGAATGCAATTTTTATAATCTTTATTGGAGTATGAACGTGTGGAATGGGTACAAATTATGTATGAATCCAGGGATTCATACATAATTTGTACCCATTCCCACACGTTCATACTCCAATAAAGATTATAAAAATTGCATTCAATTCTTATAATTACATTCCGTAACTGTTTAAACTACTCTTTACCAAACAACAAAGCAGAAAGACGAAATAAAACATGTACGAACGAACGAGGCGAAAAACCACCCTCACACAAAATACAAAGCGCACAATTCTGATTTTTAATTTTCACAACTTTAGAAATGGATACGAGTATTTCAGTAACGGGGTTTATTTATGCCACAGTTGGGAAATGTCATCAAAGAAGCAGCAACGGAGTTGATCACTTGTTAGGCGCTAAAAGTTAAAAACTCGCCCAAACACCGCCCGAATTATATTCTGTCAACTGCGCTCTACCGTGAATGCGGGTCAAAGTTCGACCAAATGTATTCATTGGAAAATGAATTACATTTGGTCATGACGTTTTCACCCAGCTGACCAATGGGAATTGAGTATTTGAACCCAAAACGTATAACTACATTAACAATGTAATTATTAGAAGAAAAACGCGGGGTCACCTGGGTTGGTTCCTATTACCAAGTCACGGCACTCTAGTAAAAATGCAGGATTCAGAAGAAGTACAGGTAAATAAACAGCTGCGCCATGAGCACATGATACGCCCATTATTAATTACAAGAAGGAAGCACACAGTATGAGTATACATGTGCACTTGTCAAGTTTTTTTTTATATTCTTGTACAATAACAACATACTGTGTTCAATAATTTGGAAATAAAATTATTTGAATTTCATGTATATATCTTATGTCTATAGAGATCATAACTTCAAGAAAAAATCAACGATTTTCTAAGTAATAAAGCCCCATAACTCTGGACTGACTAATCGAACGGCGACACCAACCGAAAGAGAGCTTCCTTCCATCAACATAAACCACCTACCAAAAAATCGTGAAAATCTCTCGAAGCGTTCTCGAGTTATCGTACGACGTGTAAAAAATCAACAATTTTCTAAGTAATAAAGTCCCATAACTCGGGAATGGCTAATTGAACGGCGACACTAAACGAAATGGAGCTTCCCTCCATCGATATACACCACCTACCCAAAAATCACGAAAATCTCTCAAAGCGTTCTCGAGTTATCGTCCGACGTGTAAAAAATCAACAATTTTCTAAGTAATAAAGTCCCATAACTCTGGAATGACTAATCGAACGGCGACACTAAACGAAAGAGAGCTTCCCTTCGTCGATATATACCACCTACCCAAAAATCACGAAAATCTCTCGAAGCGTTCTTGAGTTATAGTATGACGTGTGACCGGACGGACAGACGGACAGCGGTATACCATAATATTTTAAAGTTTTTTTTTTTCAATATTGAACATATGATTCAATTTCCAACTCATATTCCCCTTTGTATCTCTATATAACGTTTATAAGGAATCATAGTCATATTTCAGGAGTGAGACTTGGAACTCGACAGATTAATTAACCCTTTGCCAAACGTAACGGTAAAACCGGCCAGCGCTATTCTCAAGAATCGTCAATTAATTTTCATTATTTTTTTCATATTTTGTCTCGCAAACATAGGGTATGACCCCTCGTTGGAACGAGCACGTCGAGCTCGTTCCAATGAGGGGTCATAACCTATGTTTTTGAGACAAAAAAATGAGAAAAATTAGTTATTCAAGAATTTTTTGCAAGTTTCATGTTAGGTAAAGGGTTAATTAGAAAGCAGATATAACCTCAGAGAAACACTGACTATGAAAATCCAATTTTCATAATTAGGAAACTGTTCCTTGATTACGTCAAGAAATTAAATTTTTGTGGACAATAGGTTGATAGATACTCCATCAGAAAAAGTGTAGACACTCCAATGGAAGAAGTCTTTGACTCCGTAACAATTTTTACCGGCCAAGTTCGGATAGAGACTTTTAATTGGGATTCACCGTATTCATTGTTATCATTATTCGTGTGTCGAGTTATGCCACTTCCATACTTTGAACGAAAATCCCAGTGGCCAAGGCAACGAATGCGATGACTTAAGATTTCAAATTACGTATTTCCACATTCGACGTGCTTTTAAAAACACTTGCGTTACGATACATCCACCGTCGATTATGTTAGATGAGATGTCTGCATGAATATTTTTCCCCACTTCGCAATACATCTCCAGCCTATTTTTAAGCATTCTGCTTTGTTTTTTTATGTGTGTGTGGAGGGGTGGGGAAGCTTTTTTTCGAATTGAGATCTTAACCCCCATAGTGTAGCCACCACCTTGTCCAGTAAGCTTGAAATTCTTTAGAAAGAATTTTCGAGAACCGCCTCTGACAATACTTGAAGACAGTGCCGGGGCATTGTTTTCCTCAAAACCATCTCGGCACGTGCGTTTTATCCCAAATACAGTTTCTTACCGGGACGATTCGTCCAAAAGGCTTATCTTTTTCTTCTTTGGCTGTGTGGCTGTTCTGTTGGGTGTTTTCGTGGTTGATTGTCTCTCGTGTCTTATGTGTTTCTTCGGGCAAGTATAGTCTGCCACTGCATAATTGTTGGGGCTATCATTGGCAAGTATAGTCTGCCTCAAGCTCTTCTGTTGGTGGAGGATGGGTGGACCCGAGTGGTTTTGGTTGGTCGGATGTCTGATTCTGTTTGTGAGTTTCTTTTCGTCGGGATGTCTGTGCTGTGACTCTGGGTGTTGCTGAAATTAGAAAAGATGATAGATTAGTGAGCCCCCCCCCCCCCCCCCCCCCACCTACCTGGTTGACCTCCCGTGGCCCTTTTGCGTTTCTTACCAGGATGGCTGAGCTTCCGAGGCTGAGTGAGGCTGCGTTTGGTTTGGATGGGTTCGTTGTAGCGGGAGGGTAACAGGTCTAGCACACTAGACCACACCCGAGGGTGTTTCTTTCCTGTTGTACCCTTCGCTGGTAGCGGCCTTATTTAGGTTGGTTTAAGTTTATTGAAGGTTCCGGCGGTCGCAGGCGTTTATGCGGGCTGAGATACGGAGTCTGTGATTTAGCCCTTTACCCAACGTAACGGCCAAAACCGGCCAGCGCTATTCTCAAAAATCGCCAATTAATTTTCAAAATATTTTCATTTTTTGTATCAAAAACATAGGTTATGACCCCTCGTTGGAACGAGCTAAACGCATGCGTGGACATCACTGCCATCTCGCGGATTGTGACAAGTCCACGGCGCGTGTACTTTAATTTACCTAACATGAAAAGCAGACGACACTTGCAAAAAAAATTCTTGAATAACTAATTTTTTTCATTTTTTGTCTCAAAAACATAGTTTATGACCCCTCGTTGGAACGAGCTCGACGAGCTCGTTCCAACGAGGGGTCATAACCTATGTTTTTGAGACAAAAAATGAAAATATTTTGAAAATTAATTGGCGATATTTGGGAATAGCGCTGGCCGGTTTTGGTCGTTACGTTGGGTACAGGGTTAATACTACTAGAAATTTTACCAATTCAGTATTGTTTGACGGAGATCATTGAGTCGACTCCTGGTGTATACACTATATGGTTCCCAGTACAAAAGTCTTAAAAGTTAGAATTCCATTTCCTCCAAATTTTTGCACGATAACTGTTGTGAGACAACACACAGGCCAAGATTTGTGAGAGTGTGGGGTGTCGGGGAAAATTGGTGGTCCAGGCCTGGCCAAAGTCGTTGAGCTCGTTCCAATGAGGAAGTCATAAGCTGTGTTTTAAATATTTGAAAATATTAGTTAATCAGGAGATTTGTTTGCAAGTGTCGTCTGCTTTTCTTTTCAGGTGAAGGGTTAAATTGGAATAAGAGCCGCTTGTCATTTTAAGGCAAAATCTGAGGCTCATACAGTATTAGTGATGACTTTTCCTAGTCCATATTCTTCCGAAATTTCTCTCTTCGGTCCACTGATCTCTGTATAAATGCGTTGCTGAAACTATGGTGAAAAAGATCGAAACTCAATCTGCAACACCCCCACCCACCCCCACCCCAGGTGCCGTCAAGTCAACCAACGCGGTAATTCCTCCCGTTGATAATGTTTGATAATTTAAACACTGTTATCACAGGGTAACAGCTTTCACATAATCAAACATCAAACGAAAGCCAAGAACGAAAACTGGTGACACGGTATCAACGTTCCAATCTCGATACATGTTCTTTGTCTATAATGACTAAAATATATTGTAAATATACCAATATACCGTTTGTATTGCAGCGAAAAATGTGCACAACATCACCATATTTCGCACACAACAAAGTATATTCTTCAAAAATCGATCGGCGATTGCGCGGTGTTGAAAATTGAAGAAATTGGAGATTTTATTTATTTATTTTATTTTATTTTTATTTTGTTGGAGGGGGGGGGGGGGGGGGCTTTCCCCAGGAAATGACATTTGTTCTTCTATGATTTTTTGTCTACAATTGATATACAAGAGATATCGGGATAAACGTTTGTTAACTCTTGGCAGGTTGCCAAACATCGAAATTTTGATATAATGGGCTGTTGTCGGGCACCCACAGCACCCAACAGGTACCTGAGAGATAAACCTGACTTCCTTTTTTGGACGTGCAATTCACCGGATATCATTTTTGTAGTGGTAAGGGTATTCAAAAAAGAAGCGTTAACCTGTTTTGAGCTGGCTGAAGAGTGACAACCCTTAAAAGCGAATTTCATGTTTTCCGTCGATTTCTCTGAACGCCCATGTAGATTTGCAAAGACAATTGGCCATTCGCGGGTCTTGGTATGACATTACAAGTTGCATGGACAAAATATTCCGTTAAGTGTTTGTTAACCCTCCACAGACTGCATGCTAAATGTCAAAATTTCGATAGAATGGGCTGTTTTTGGACAACAAACACTGAATTTATGGGGGGGGGGGGGGGGGGGTAAGTAGTAAGGACATTAAAAAACCAAGTCTTAACCCATTTGGGCTGGTTCAAGACTGCTACCCATAAAAGCTTAAAAACTCCCGTTTTCTGTGGATTTTTACAAACGCCTCTTGTAGATTTTCAAGAAAACTTGTCCATTCTCAGGTCATGGTGTGACATTACAAGTTGCATGGACGAAGTATCCGATAAGCGTGTGTTACCTCTTCACCGACTGCTAAACGTCAAAATGTTGATAAAATGGGCTGTTTTCGGAACCCAACAGTACCCGATGGGTATGTCACAGATAAACACAATTTATGGGGATAATTTCTGTACGTGGTAAGGGTATTCAAAAAATCAAGTCTTAACCCATTTTGGACTGGTTAAAGAGAGATACTCCATAAAAGTTTAAAGCTCCTGTTTTTGTGGATTTCTCCAAACGCCTCCTGCAGATTTTTAAGAGAAAATGGCCATTAGCAGGTCTTTGTCTGACATTACATGTTGCTTGGACAAAATATTCCGTTAAGCGTTTGTTAACCACCCAGAGGCTGCTAAACATCAAACTTTTGATAAAATAGGTATGTCATATATAAAGAGAACTTCCTTTACTGCACGAAGAATTCAGGGAGGATCATTTTTGTAAGTAGTAAGGCTATTCAAAAAACCAAGACCTAACCCCTTTTGAGGCTTGTTAAAGAGAGATACCTCTTAAAAGCTTAAAATTCACGTTTTCCGTGGATTTCTCCAAACACCTCTCGCAGATTTTGAAGAAAAATTGGCCATTGGCATGTCTTGGTGTGAGCAGTATATGCTGCATGAACAAATATTCCGGTAAGCGTTTGTTGACCTTCCACTGATGCTAAGCATAAAAAACGATAAAATGGGCTGTTTTTAGTACCAACAGCAGGCAATGGGTATGTCACAGATAAACATAGCTTCCTTTATCAGACTCAGAATTCACGGGGAATCATTTTTGTAAGTATTTGTAAGTAGTAAGGGTATTCAAGAAACCAAGACATAACCCACTTTCGGGTGGTTGCATACCGATACGCCTTAAAAGCTTACGTTTTTCTGTGGATTTCTCCAAATGGCGTTTGCAGATTTTCAAGAAAAATTGGCCATTAGCAGGTCTTTGTGTGATATTAACCCTTTACCTAACATGAAAAGCAGACGACACTTGCAAAAATAATTCTTGAATAACTATTTTTTTTCATTTTTTGTCTCAAAAACATAGGTTATGACCCCTCGTTGGAACGAGCTCGACGAGCTCGTTCCAACGAGGGGTCATAACCTATGTTTTTGAGACAAAAAATGAAAAAATAGTGAAAATTAATGGGCGATTTTTGAGAATAGCGCTGGCCGGTTTTGGCCGTTACGTTAGGTAAAGGGTTAAATGTTGAATGGACAAAATATTTCGGTTACCGCTTTAACCCTTCACGGGCTGCTATACGTCTAAATTTTGGTAAAATGGGTTGTTCTTCGAGCACAAACAGCCCCCAATGCCACAGTTAAAAGTATCTTATTTTACCAGACGCAGAATTCGTGTGGGATTATTTTTGTTTATGGTAAGGGTGTTCAAAAAGCAAGGCTTAACCTATTTTAGGCTGGTGAAATGAAATACCTCTTAAAAGCTTAAAATTCACATTTACCGTGGATTTCACCAAACGTCTCTTGCAGAGTCTCGGGAAATATTGGCCATTGGCAGGTCTTGGTATGGCATTACACAATTTACATGTTGCCAGGACAAAATATTTTGGTAAGCGTTTGTTAATCCTTCGTATGCCGCTAACGTCAAAATCTTATTAATTTTTTTAGGCACCCAATGGATATCCGACAGAAAACCTAACTTCTCTTATCAGACGAGGAATCCATTGGGGGATCAATTTTGCAAGTAACTGTGTCATTCAAAAGACCAAGAGTTAACCCATTTTGGACAGGTTATACGCCCCTTTAAATCTTAAAAATCCACGTTTTCTGTGGATTTCTCCAAATGCCTGGTACACATTTTCAGGAAAAATGACATTGGCAGGTTCTGATTAAAACAATACTTGCTGCATGGAAGACATATCCCGTTATTGCTCGTTTACCCTCCACAGGCTACCAAACATCGGAATTTTGATGAAATGGGCTGTTTTCAAGTAGCCATGGCACACAATGAATATGCAACAGACAAACATAACTTCTTTTGTTAGATGCAGAATTCATGTCAGATCAATTCTGTAAATAGTAAGAGTATTCAAAAAACAAAATTGAACCCTGTTTTGAGAGGTAAAGAGAGAGACCACTTGAAGGCTTAAAATTCACGTTTATGTGAATTTCTCCAAACACCTTTTGCAGACTCTCAAGAAAAAATGATCATTTGGAGATCTTGGTTGGATAATATATAATGCATGGAGGAAGTACTCCGGTAAGCATTCGTTAACCCTCCACGGACTAACAAACGTCAAAACTTTAATAAAATTGTCTATTTCCGGGTACCCACAGCACGCAAAGGTAATGTGACGGATAGGCATAGTGTCTTTTATCTGACATGGAATTAACTGGTAGAGTGCTAAGTTATTTTTGACCATCAAATCTTGTGCACATATCTTTGCCTTGTTATAATTTATGGGAGAGTGCCTCTGGGCACTCTCTCATAAATTGTAACAAGGCAAACCGTTACAGACTAAATAATATCACTTCAAAGATAATACAAAGCACATACACTGAATATGAGCCTTCAAGCTGTAGTACCTACACTTCAGAATAAAGCCCAAATAAGGGCTTCCAGCACTCTACCAGTTAATGGGATATCAATTTTGTAAGTAGTAAGGGTATTAAAAAAACCAAGACTTAACTCTGTTTTGACAGATTAAAGAATGATATCCCTAAAAAACTTAATATTCATATTTTCCGTTGATTTCTTCAAGCGGTTCTTACATATTTTCAAGAAAAAGTAGACTCTTGAGAAGAAGTGTTCCGGCAAGTATTCATTAACCCTCCACAAGCTGCCAAACATCAAAATGTTAGATAAATTTAAGATAAAATGGACTGTTTTCAAATCGCCACAACACTCAATGGGTATTAGTATGGCAGCCGGTAGTGAAAAGGGGCTCTATTTTTCGAGTTCAATCAAGGGTGTTTAACATCAAAATGTTTGCCCAGTTACGAGCTGTACCACCCCAGTGTTGGAATAGGTGTTGCGTTTTCGTATTTTGGGGGTGAGATGGGTTTTTGTCTAAAAAAAAATAGAGAAATCTGTAATCTCTTAATTATAAGAAAATTATATGTCCGGACATGAGATTTATTTGTATATCTCACCGATGATCCATTTCCAGATAATAATATTTTAGCGTTCCGATGTTTGCATGGCTGCTGATTCTAAAAAAAAAAACTCCTTGTTCGTGCTTTTGGGGCAAAAATGCTATTTTAAGTGAAAAATCGGTGAAAATTGGAATTTCCAGTTTATTAAGACAATGTGTCAACTTTAACATCTGAACTGATTCATATTGGTTTGATAAGGCTTCGTCTACAGGCTACAGCCTAGACGAGATTTTGGTCAGATCTATATCCTAGAATTTTTGGGGGGAAAAGTGTTGTTTTGTTAGAAAGTCTGTGATTTTTGGAATTATTCATATTTGGTGTTGGAAACAAAGAGACCAACCACTCGGTCATACATATAAAAACCTCTCCCTCCCTGTTATCATCGGAAAACATCACTTATATGGCTTTATGTTGGGAAAATATGCCAAAATGTTGGAGTCGAATTGATCTTTTTCTAAATAAAATTAGAGAAATCTGGAATCGGTGAAATAGTCCATGTTGACATGTCCCTTGGTAAGAATGATTTGTATATTTCACGAAGTTCGATTTTCGGAAGGAGAAAACGGTGCTTCTCGGTGATAGCTAGCACGGCTGCTGATTCTAAAATATCTCTTTTTGAGATTTGGGCGTAAAATCATGTTTTTAGTGGAAAGTCAATAAAACTGGAATTCTCACCCCATTAATAGACCCTGTCACATTTATCACCCGAATGTATGCAGATTTGGGATATGGAGGGGCAGGTGGGAAGATATCCAGACATGGATATCTTCCACTCCATACATATTTGTTTTCTTTTTAATTAACCCTTTACCCAACGCAGACGATATAAAAATTTATTATTTTAAATATAATTTTTTAAACTTTTTCAAAAAAATCCAACAAAACCATATCATGTGACCCATCATTGGAACGAGCTCAACGAGCTCGTTCCAATGATGGGTCACGTGATATGGGTTTGTTGAAATATTTTGAAAAAATTATTTTTTTCAACTGCTCAATTTGCATATTACTCAGGCGGATGCGGACGATTCATTGGGTAAAGGGTTAACTCAATGCTGTTTGATGCTGACATTGCCATTTGGTGGGGTGATGTTTTCTTCAAACCTAAACACATGAAATTGATGTAAAAAATGTATGTTTCAACATTTGAGCATCAAATGTCTTTGAGTTACCAAAAAAATGATAATTTTTATGGGTGTGGGGGAGATCTGCAGGCTACAGACATATCGAGTATTTCTAAGGCTGGGAAAAAACATTAGCGAAATTTACTGTGAAAGCCCAAAGAGGCTGAGATAAGAAAAACAGTAGCGAAGTGTACTGTTGAAAAAATTCTAAATCTGTCAAGTTCTATACTTTCCAGTCCCAAGCCAGAGTGAAAGGTGTGGGGAGTTGATCAATTGACAAAAAACAGTAGCAAATTTCACTATAGAGAAGAAACTATAAATCTGCCAAGTTTCATAACTGTCGGTCCAAAGCCCGGGTAAAGGATGAGGGGAGTTGATAATTTAAATAAAAAACAGTAGCACAATTCACCGTAGAAAAAACTCAAAATCTCCCAAGGATTATACAACTTTTGGCGATCTCAAGCCCACGTAAAAGATGGGGAGTGTAGAAAATTGAAAGCTATTTATTTCAAGTCAAACTCGAAATCTTCAAAATTTTCTTCTTGAAACCGCGATAAAGGTAGGTGATGTTTTTATTGTTATTCACACCTAATAACAATAGGGCAAATATCCTCTTAACAGGCTCGTTTCGGGAAAGGGTTTCCGCACAATCTCTGTCTGTATGCTTGGTAGAAAATGAGTCCGCAAATGTGATTTTTTATCAGACTTTAAACATAAAAATAAAACGGGGAAAAATCAAGATATTGCCATCATCTTTGGAATAAACTTTATATATGATATAGCGTATACCTTCGCATTTATTTGATGCTTTCAGTATTAATAGTTTACTTGCGGGTCTCTTTGTCCCTGTTTGCGAAAATTGAGACAGCAAATCGGAAGTCATTAAAAGTAGAATTTTAGATACTAAAATTGAAATATCAATATCAAAGTTCGGATGTATATTGAATATACCCCAAATCACCAGATAGCGTTTATTAAGCCTTTACCTAACCTGAAAAGCAGACAACACTTGCAAAAATAATTCTTGAATAACTAATTTTTTTCATTTTTGTCTCAAAAACATAGGTTATGACCCCTCGTTGGAACGAGCTCGACGAGCTCGTTCCAACGAGAGGTCATAACCTATATTTTTGAGACAAAAATGAAAAAAATAATGAAAATTAATTAGCGATTTTTGAGAATAGCGCTGGCCGGTTTTTCCCGTTACCTTAGGTAAAGGGTTAAGCCCAGTAGTTTATTTGCAGTCTCTTCGTCCTTAGCTTCGGAAACATGAGACTGCAATTCGGATGTCGCGCTTCACATAAAACGAGACATTTTAGGGTTTAAAGCTAAAATATCGGTACCAAACTACGGATGTATATTTGGAATACGTCATATAACAGATAGCGTTCATCTGGGGACTCTAACCCCCGTACTTTGCGTGCTGTCTCTTGCGGTCTCATTTTCTACCAGGGGTCTAATTGAAGTATGACTGGGTGTTGAATGTCTCACATATTTGTTCGACCGGCTTTTCAAAATCAAAATTGGTCCGGACTTTCTTGTCGGATTGTTTTCGTGCCACTGTTGCAAAAACACTTCAACAGATGGCATAAAAGCATATATATGTATTACGGGATGCTCTGCTTGTATAGAATAAAAACAATGCATAGAAATGAAAATAAAGGAAAACCAAATATAGGAGAATTACAAATATTCTTATCAGATATTTGTACACGTCTATTTTTTCTTCAGTCATTTGAATTTTCTTGAGTCCCCATGAACTGTGACAATAACGGTTCCAAATATTACGCTCATGCGCGCCAAATAATATAGTCATCATTTTCATAACAGATTCTAGACCTGGTCACATCTGGTCACTTTGGGATTTTCAATTTCAAAATGTGATCTGGTGTGCATCACTCAATTTAAACACTCCCGTTATTGGGAACTGCCCGTGCATATCCAATTTTTCTACAGTCTTTCATTTCCGATGCACCCACAGGCTCTTGTGCACGACTGTGAATTTTCATTACAACAGCTTAACATACAATTGATATCACAAGAACAAACAATATCATTCAGAAGTTCCGGCGATGCAGGACATTTGTGCCGGTTCCACTTAACCTTTTCTGAATTGAAACCATAATGGCACAATTCTAGTAGCGGGAATTGTGGGTGAAGGCAATCACTTCATATACGAGTTGGTAGACATACCTGAGGAGATGAACCTTGAAACTGTCGTCCGTCGGTGGCAGTCTTTTGTTTGGTGTGCTCGGCTTTTCTGTTAGCTTCTTGTACCTGATCAGTGATGTTTTACTCCCTTTCCACCACACAAAGTTGACATGAAATGTGTGTACAAGCAAAGATTTGTTTATTAAGACTCACAAAACCATGACCAGGAAACTCGTCCACGTAACATTCACACGAACGAGCTACCCCTGAACAACCTCTCGCCAATTCCATAGAATGAACTTGTGGTATAACAGTCGGTCAGACAGTATGCGGTGAGGGGCATCTTCCTCTAATTCGGGTGTAGACTAGATTGTATTGTATGAATTGGGACGTACCGGTACCTGTTCTTGGTCGTGTATTTGCCAGTTCGCCTTGTCAATAGAAACAGATCTGTCGCAGCGATACTCCCAATGGCATATGAAATTATAGAAGACAATAAATCAACCAACAAAAATAAAAATCCAACACCCGGTGTGAATTTCCAGGACCGAACTGCAGGATTGTCCTAAGCTTAGTCACGAAGATCGAAATTGAAAAATTGATCTCGAAGATGTTAGTCTAGAGCGTTTTTGAATTGCAACACAGTTGTAGACATACATATACGTGTAGGTCAAGATATATTTTATGAGATATTTGATATTTCAGATTTCTACCTGAATCTTTCTCTGTTTCAATAAATGTGATGAATTCCACCTGACATCACTTATCAAAATCTCAATTGAAGTGGTGAACAGGGACGTCGCGACAGGGGGGGGGGGGGGGGGGTCTTACCCCCCCCCCCCCCTCCCAATATTTGTCAAAACCTCAATAGTTGGAAATTCGGAGGGCAAAAATATCAACAGTTAGAAATTTAAAAACTACTGAATATACGCTATAATTCACCAACAAACCTATTTTTCCGACTGGAGGACCATAATAAGGAAATATTCCGACTACCGAGACTTTCGGATGAAAATCGGGTCAAAGAATTCCGACTCCACGCGGCCTGCAGTCTGAATGACATCAATTAGAAGAGTCCATAATCACCATTTGGGGTAGACCAATCCATATTCTCAACGTGCAGCCTTTGGGCTGCACGCTGAAAATATCGATTGGTCTACCCTACAAATTCACTGAGCAGCCATTCTACTTTTTAAATGTATGGTGTGTCATGATCTTGGACCGGAAAAGCGGTCTTACGGATTCAAAGGGTTAATAAAAAAGTACTTGTTGTCATGTCATGTGCCTGTGAAATGCTCTAGAAACACAAAACTCCCACTTTCCCAAAGGCGATGTTTCAAATTTGTGCGTCAGACAGGAGGCGTACGAGCCACTGGGGACAATTCGGGCAAAGCAAGATATTGAACATTTGTATCCAACTCGAAAATTAGCCTTATAACTATTACCAGAACCCATGAAAACGCATCTGAGCACATCAATTTTTCAAAATTTTCCAGGGGAGGACCCCAGACCCCCTGCTAAAGATTCGCGCCGTTGGCGCTCGCAGTTTCGCGCCTACCATCCTACGGTGCTCATGTGTCGGGATTCCCAGTTAGAATTTCAAAGGGTCTAACCCCTCATTAAAAGGCCTCTAGCTACGTCCCTGGTGGTGAATCTCGCAAATGATATTGGAAAAAAATGGACACCACTCCCTTTCCTAGGAGCTTACCTGATTTCTTGCCCCGCCCTAACTAATCTCGCAAATTATATTGAAAAATTGGACAGCACTACCATTCTTGGGTGCTTACCAGCTTTCTTGTCCCGCCCATCCCATCTCGCAAATTATATTGAACAAGAGGTGCGCATCGGAGAATCAGGCTTCGAGTTGTGGTGGCAATCGGGGAGTGATGCATAACCTGGTTATCAATCATATCCCGGTTGTCAAATCTGGAACCTCTCATGCTTACAAGTTCAGAATTCGTAAAAATGATTTAATTATTTTTAAAGGCTCATAACTCTGTAACAAACTAGATCTAACAAAACTATTAAAAAAGTAGGGGATATCCAAACTGATGTTGATATTTTCGGAAAATGGTATTGGATATTCGTGACTGGACAAACCAGTGTGTTACAAAGTTTAGTGTGGATCATTCATGAATGTCACCGGCCCACGAAAACTTCGTGCAGCTTTTTTGCACGAGCGCCGCGTTAATGTCTGTGGGGTACATTTTGAAATTTTCATTTGTACTGGGCGGGCTTTTTCGGAGGTCTCATCGTTCTTTTCTTGGTATAAACTCGTTCATCAATAGTTTCTGGTCGAAAAGTAACTTTTGAGGTATGCGAAGACTGACAAGTGTCGAACGTTCACGTGCCACTAGCATGTTGGAAGCTGGCAACAGAGAGACTTCAGTGGCTCTAATTCTCAACGTTACTCAATCGGTGATTAGCAGGTTGTGGTCACGCTACAATCAGATAGGCAATGTTGATGACAGACGTCTTTCAGGCCGTCCAAGGGCGAAAACTGCTAACCAGGATCGTTTCATCCGAACCACAGCATTACGTAACCGCCATCAAAGTGTCTCAGAAATTGGATAGCAGCTGCACCGAGCGACAGATGTGCGAGTCAGTGATCAGACTATCCGAAATCACCTACACAGCTGGAATTTGTACGCTGGACGGCCTCGAATAATTCCACTTTTCCCTGAACGACACATCGCAGGAAGGCGTAATTGGTGTGGAGCACGATAGCGCTGGGACAGCCGTCGGTGGAGCAACGTCATTTTTCCGATGAATCGAGGTTCACTCTAGACTTTCACGACAGGCGAAACTGAGTGTGGCGGCAGCGGAACAAACGATACCATGACGTAACCGTTAGGCAGCACGTTCGTTTTGATGGTGGTTCGGTTATGGTGTGGGGAGGCATAACCATGGCGAGCAGAACATCATTACATGCCATCCATTCATTTTCCGAGATGACAGTGCAAGAGCACACAGGACCCGTGTCGCTACAGAGTTCCCCCAGGAGAAGAACATCACTACACTGCCTTGGCCAGCACTAAGACCTTTCACCAATCGACCACGTCTGGGATATGCTTGGCAGGTGCCTACGACAACGCCAACAGCCCCCTACCAATGTCCTTCACATATCTCACTTTTATCAAATATCCCTTACTTTTTTTAATATTATAGATGTAGCTGTTTATATATACAACGGTTAATGTGATTTGCGTTATTTTCTTGGAAATGATAGATCTATGCGTGTCATGTTTATAAAATGTTGGAATAACTATTCTATGCGCATCGCTGAGGCAGGAGTTCTACGATAAATGTGGTATTAATTAGAAAACATATTGAATGGGATTAATTAGTATCCTGCATGACATTTGTGACAACTAATTTAATGATTTAGTAAATGTCACTATACTGAAGGTGTACAAGCTTGACAAAATAACAGACAGTCGGGTTGCTGGTAAATTCAAATATGCCTATAATAAAGAAATCTAGCTGTAATAGTTAACTGGTAGAGTGTTAAATTATTTTGGTCATCAAAATTTTGTTCACATGTGTTTTGACTTGTTACTATTTATGGGAGTGTGGGCACTGGGGCTGCAACGATACGTTTCACTCACGATACAAAATGTATCGCGATTTTTTTAACGATACGATTTTTTCACGATACATTAGGCCTACATGCAGTACATTGAAAGTGAATTATCAGTAATAAAAGGCCCACAAACTGCACAGAGTCCAACTTTCATTTGGCCAGTAACATCCAATTTCTTTTTAGTGCTTGAGAAAGACAATCAAGTTTCAGCCAATGGATCTCTGGGAGTCTGGGTTCAACTCAGAGGTGAGAAGTCTGTTGCCTCAAACTATGCTTATAATTTAGACAGAGTTGATATTTTACTGAAATACAAATGAACAAGTGGAATCACAGGAGTCTGAAATTCTGTCAGTATAGCTATAATTCACTTTCAACGTGATATTTACGTTCCCAACGTAATCCCCTTGAAGGGGATTACGTTGGGAGCGTAAATATCACGTTGAAAGTGAATTATAGCTATACTGATAGAATTGAAAGTGAATTATAGCTATACTGATAGAATTATAGCTATACTGATAGAATTTCAGACTCCTGTGGTGGAATTATAAGTTGGAAAAGCACAAAATAGACTTATTGGGCCTGAAAATGCACCTTCTGACTACATCATGCCAACCTTCTGGAAGTGTATCGTTTGTATCGTGATACACATGAAACGATACGATATGCGTATCGTGTACAAATGTATCGCGATGCATTGAAATCGCGATGAATCGTTGCAGCCCTAGTGGGCACTCTCCCATAAATTGTAGCAAGGCAAATCCATTTAGACTAAATAATATAATTCAGTTTCAAAGATTATATGAAGAACATTCACAGAACATGAAGTCTTTCAATTGGGGTACAGGCACTGAATAAAGCCCAAACATGGGCTTCCAGCACTATGCCAGTTAAATCTCTCACTCTTAAAATTAGAGAACAATTCTAGATATGCCGTACCCCCATGACACTCGGTCAGCAAGGATAGCCAAACTGCTTTGTGATAGTTCCAGTTGGCTTCTTATACACCATGTTCAAGATGCTCTGAGTAGGCATACATCTGGTCCAAACACGAGTGATATCCTGATGTCTCTTGTGAGTAATGGGCACAATTTTAAATTTCTAACAAATGAATTTATTGGGTGATTGCAGGTTTGAAGCTACCTTCAGAAAGTACTTAATGATATCGTCACACAATACACATCTTTTGAATTTAAGTTTCTCACTCATAAAATTAGAGAACAATTATAGAATTGCATTACTTTCATGACACTCACTCAATTGAAAAGGATAGCCAAACGATTTTGTGATCGATCCAGTAGGACTCTTGTACACTGCGTTCAAGATGCTCTGAGTAGGCATACATGTGGTGCAAACACGAGTGATAGTCTGTTGTCTCTTGGTGAATAACTGGCGCAATTTTAAATTTCTCATGAATGAATGCATTGAATGATTCCAGATTTTAAGTCGGCTTCCGGAAGTCCTCATTGATATCTCCACACAATCTACATGTTTGAAGAACTTGTTTGTCATGAAATTTAATTGAGATTTGAGCAACTGAAGAACAGTTGTAATACAGTAGAGCCCACCTAATTGGACATCTCTTAACTGAATAACCCTGTTAATTGAAAATAATTTCCCAACATAAAACCATTTACCATACCTCCGGTACAAATTTGACCTGTTAATTGAATTTTGGTTATAGAGTAAACTCCTGCTAAATGAATAAAAAATCTTGTAAGCTGACGCGAAATTACCCCGATTCTCCCCAGTTTTCCTTTGTTTATAGATTTATTTTGCCTCAGTACATCCAATGCATCCATTTAATCTATTATAGCCTGTTTGACAGAGCCCACAGAGCTCTGTCAAACGAGATATAAGAGAATAAATGCTAAGTGTATCTCTAGAGTACAGGAAAGTGACACAATCCCTGTTAATTGAATAGCCCTGTTAATTGACTAATTTTCATTGGCGAAGTGGCTATTCAATTAATTGGGTTTCACTGTACTTTGTGATGGTCTCTTGTAAAATCATGAGAACAGTATCTCCTACAAGTCCAAGAATAATCTCTATTCCTGACTGTGAAATTGATGCTATATGTTGAGATGACACACATTCCTTCTTAAATATTGCTGTACCTCCATGACGCTCACCCTGCAAGCTACTGTCCACCCCGTCACATAAAACATATCAGATATTTGAAATTGGCTTACATCACTTGCTGTCAGAAAAGTTTCCTGTGTCGCAAGCACATTAGCTGCACGTAAAAACGAGTAACATGTCAAGGCTTTGAGATGTTTGTTCATACTTCTGGTATTGTTCAACATCAGCACCATCCAGGAACCATCTACAGGTGGTACCACAAGTTTGAGGACTAACACACGTTTTCAGAGTTTTTGCATTTCCTGACTGATTTGATTGTCAGTTTCAACATAGCGCTCCTCGAGTTTCTGAATAAACATATTGTCCAAGTGAGCTATCTGCTTGAAGCAACATGCACAGTATGAGCAGCGAAACATTTTCAAAAGATATGACAACTTCTGGTAGCTTAGCGCATTGGGGCCTTGTGTATAGTCATATACCTTGTTGGATATTGTTTTCTTATGACAGCTACATCTTTGCATCCTCTGACTTCAAACTCCTAACACGCTTTGGTGATTGGCACAATTGTGTGTTGTGCTCATGCCTCTGGAATGCATATGTTTCATTTTCATCCTTTGCTTGTTTCCAATGGACTCATCATCGAATTTGTCCCATACAATTAGTGTCCAACCGATTACCAAAAATGGTCGCTGACCGATTACTGGTTATTTGAGCCCACAATCGGCCAATTCTGATGCCGATTCCGATTGTAATACCGTGCACTACAAGACAAGTCGAGGCTCGAAAGAACTACATTAAACTGAACATTTTTCAAAGTGTTAAACTTCGTTGACTGGGGTCCCAGTAAAATTACCAGTCGCGCACACTTGGGCGGTAAACGTGGCTCTCAGAGCCACGTTTACCGCCCAAGTGCGCGCGACTGGTAATTTTACTGCGACCTGAGTCAATGGAGTGCATCCTTCACTTTTCCGGTATGAACTGGCGATTGCTGCAAGTGTGCTCAGTTGTAAGCTTTACATTCGTTTAACATGTATATCCCGTAAAGGGGCTTCTTGAGAGATTATGAACACACATTGTGGTTGTTTCTCAACTTTATTGAATGGTATCATCGACATCATTTTACATTAACAATTGAACAATTGCAGAAGATAATAAAATGCGATTCAGAAAAATCACAAATTGCTTGGCAACAATCGGTTGAACCGATGTTTCAGGAGCCGTTGCCGTTGTCATCCGATTGCCCATAATCGGCCGATTGTGGTGGCCGGTTCCGATCATCGGTTGAACACTACATATCATATCTACAGTCCCAGACACTGTTTGAGTTGTATAGAATTGTTGAAGAATAAATGTTGTACTATTCACTAAACCATCCTCAGGGTCCATATTGTGTGTGATCATGTATTGCCCACCAATTTCAAGAGTCAGTTTCTGTGAAAGATTCTGAGTATATTTTGATGGATATTCTTTTATTTGATCCATCAAATCTTTCTTTCTGGCATTAGAAACTAGCCATTTGAGAAAGTCCTCTACCACAGACAGTCTTGATTCAGAAGCTGAATGACCAAGGATATGCTGATTATAGTTATACACCATGTTATTGTTGTAAAAAAGGTGGAGCACAGTAAGGTTTAGATATACATCAGCCACTTCTCTAGTCTGTAGAATATTGATATCTGATTCAGTATGTTTCGTTTCTCTGATTCTGTTGAATATTTGGGCACATTCAATATTCTTCAGGCGCATTATCTGTGTCAGTTCAAACATCTCAACAGACTCAACCCATACACTGGAAGCAAGTTCACGATAGCTTGAAGATGGGGGGGGGGGGGGGAGTGGGGGGAATTCATCAGTCGCCAACAGGCTTCAATTGAGAAAGAGCTCCAGCAAACAGAACTGAAATTCCACCAAATTGTTTTTTGTATCAAAAATGTCTTGGTGGCGCTGGTTGATATAATTCAACATATTTGTTCCAACCATAGAAATTTCATCAAAAATTAGAAGCTTGAGATTGGTGTATTAAGGCGACTATATCATAATTCCATGTATAGTTTTAGAGAGGATGGGGTGAACGGCAAAGAGAGTATTAACTGTATTGCCTGATATATTAAAGGCAGCACGGTCGGTAGGTTCAGCTGTAATCAACTTCTCATCTGAATTGCTTCCAGCCTCACAGTCATAATAAGGTTGTAAACTTTCAACAATAGCACGTACAACAAGACTCTTACCAACTCCTGCACCACGGGATAGAAATATATAGAAGGATTTGTTGTTTGTCTCAGTCTCATGCACGATGTGGTTGATGAATGTGAATTGTTCTTTATTCAACGATTGCATGCTTTGGAGGTATTGATCATCAGTTTACCCGTTCACCTTGGCAGTTTGGCCAATTGAGGGGGCATCATCAGACATTACACTGGAAATGTCAAAATGCAGGTAAAAGCCCTGCTCCATTTGAAGAGCTTAAAAGTCATCAGTTATCTGAGAAAAACTGAACGATTCTTCTTCATTAGCTTGTACACAACCTGGCGCAATCGCATCCATGACATTCTGCATCAATTCATCTTTGACTGCTCGAATGATTTCTTCAAATTTCAAACCCAGTGGATTGTACTTTTCGGACATTTCATGAATCTGTCGATGTAATCTCGAATATTCTTCTTCGTGAGAACCACTATCACCTGATAGTTCGGCCTCATTTCTCCAAGGGTGATAAAGCATGAGCTGTTCATGGAAGAAATTTTCTTCATCTTGCTTCACATTATAATGAACAAAGCAAATAACATTTGGTTTTGATCGCTTTACTGTACATTTTTCAGAAGGCAGTGCGAAGGACGGTGTCAGTTGTACATCTTCCATAGGGTTGTGACTTGTCAGTTGTATCTTCGTCAACTGTAATGGCTGATGACTTGGCTTTGATGTCATAATCAGAACAGAATTCTGCTAGTGTCAAAAATTCTAATTCTTGGGTCCTTTGAGCATATTGTTTCAATTGTCCTTCACAGAAGTTATCAGTACTATATGCATCCAAACTTTTAAGTGCATTTGTTGGTTTTAGAATGGAAATTCGTTTCTCTTGTTCGCCAGTGTTGATAAATATGACATCTCTGCTACTCTGAGCTAGTGGTATCTGTAACAGCAGATATATTGTTTTCTGTGCACTTATTTCACAGTGATTGAGGAACGTGTTTCTGTTTCACAGACATTTTGCCATTTTTTGCTTCTTCAGGTGCGGTCCATGGTAATTCGCTGATACCCATTTGTGATTTCATAATATATGAAGCAACGTAGACACAAACTGCCCAAGGATCCAATACAAACTGAATATCCAGATTGGCCTTCCAAATATGCAATAACTTGGGATTGCATGCATTAATTCTCACATCAGATGGCTTCCTTTTCAATGAGATCTGCTTTCGTATTAGACTTGACCTGACTGCCAGAACATGGTTGTCCTCTGTCAAATGAAGTGCCTGGCGGAATTCGTGAAAAGACAGCGACGATATTGTCTTGTCATTGAGCTTTTTCTTTTTTTTTCTTTATTTTGGAAAACATGCTGGTGTGTCCTTTAATATCGAGGAAATTCTTTAGTCAAATGATCTAAAATTCATGTATTTTTCATTGGTGTGATTGGAAAACCAAACCTGCATTCTCTTCCTGCATTCTCTTCCGGCATGTGTTTGTGTGCCGGTGGGTTTGAACAAACAGCAATTCATTAACCTCAGGATTTTCTGTCAATGAGCATGAGACCTGCTTGTCAATAAAGTTGATAATGTCAACATCATCAGACCTGCGGTATATAGAACTGTCTTTAATCAAAAATAAGCAGTGAAGGTGAGGTGAACAACGATTTTGAAACTCCACCCGATAATAGAAATCCACGGGTGTTTTCAATACATTATTGAAAAACAGATGCACACGGTATTGAAAATGCCGCGAGCATGTTACAGAGTCTTGGCGAATTAACTTTGATTTGTCCATAAACGAGAGGTCTATTTCAGCATCAGTTGCATCTTTTACATGTGATTTTCTATATAGCTCATGAAGGAGGTCCAACCAGCGTGTCTCTGTGGCAGAAAAGCTGCAACAAATATTGGCATTCCCAGCTGCATTATCACTGCAATGAGTTCTCATTGTTTTTCCCCCAAACATGCTGGCGAAGAGCAAGTTCTTCAACATTCTAAAACTTTCATCCTGAGAGAAAATTTGCCTGATGTTGCCCTCATCCATCATGTCGGCAGCGGTGTAACGTTTACCTTTTACTTTCCTCATTACTGTCATTATCGAACTTTTTACTTTGTTCATTTGAACTTTCTTAAGTTTGAAGAATAAATTTGGAACACATTTTGAAAATCTCCAGTCAGCACTCCTCATTTCTGCTTTACATTGTTTGCACATGACACATTTATTGGCCGGCTTGATCGGCATTTGCGACAGAAGAGGATAGGAAATTAGTTTTCTTCTGCATAGGGGTCACGATACATGCTGATAGGATATTGTTTTCCCCAGGAGCTATTCTTAGAGCTTGTCTGCCATCATCAGCAACGTCATCGTGCTTAAGTAGGGTATCTGTGTTACCTGGAATTACTTCCTTCAGATACCTGAGAGATATCTCTTCCCAATCTAATCATCGTCTTGATCTTTGTTGATCTCTGTCTATGGATGTTGTTCCAGTACATTGATTGCATCGTTTTGCTGACTAAGGTTTGTTTGTTCTGCTGGTAGATTCATCAAATACTATCTCATCCTGATCCTCAACGGTATCTAACCAGTCTTCATCTATGGTAAAATTTATTTTTTTTATTTTCTTCCTTGTACAAGTCACTGCTTTTACGGAGTATTTTGTTAGATCATGAACTAGTTTTGGTCGTATTGTTTTAATCTCTACCATTTGTTTTTGTTTGATTTTGCTCTCATTAACTGCAAATTGATTATTGATGTCTCACTCATGTTTTTTCAGAAGACTTGACACAACCACAGAAGGGTCCATTGGGACATTAAAAGTAGTTCTGTATGCTGCATATTGTTTTCCAACACCCTTTTCTTTAATTTGCATGAAAGGGGCGGTCGGACTACATAAGCATTCTTCCATGTGTGTTGGTTCTAGATCTGGCAACTTCAGAAATGTGAACCCATTCTCTTTTGCAAATGGGGGATGTCTCTTCATGAGTATGTACTTATGGAATGTCTTGTTTATCCATCACAATTACCGACACTGCTAGTTCCAGTTATACATTTCCCAACCAAAGAAACTAGAATGCTTTTAATTATGTCGTTTTGGTGCGTGGCATGAAAAACACTGTGCTGATAGAACGTTTGTTTACAGCATGTGCACATGAAAGCGTCACCTCTTTTAAGGAGATCAAACATAATATTTTGCACCCTCAGCAAATCAAGGACACCCTTTTGTCTGCTCTTGTTTCTTTGAGACCAGTTCCTTTCTTTGATCTTGTAGAGCTGCTTGGTTCTTTGTCCCATCTTAAAGAGCAGATCTGTCACTTGCCTTTTCAAGTCAGTGGTCGTTGTGAGCTCTCTCTACTCATACAATTCACATTCTTTCTTAGCTGCTTTCTTTTGTTTAGTTTTCCTCATTTCTTCTCCGCATTTTTGTATTCCACATCTTCTCTTAGTTTCCTTCTCTTGACATTCCTTTGTTTTTTCTCTGAATTTTTATATTCCACATCTTCTCTCAGTTTCCTTCTCCTGACATTTCTTTGAGTCTTCTTCACACTCTTGTATTCCACATCCTCTCTCAGTTTATTTTTATTTGCGATCCTGGTACCTTCTCCACATTTTTGTATTCCACATCTTCTCTCAGTTTCCTTCTTTTGGCATTACTATTTTTTCTCTCCACACTTGTGTATTCCATATCCTCTCTAGTTTCTTTCTCGTCATTTCATTTTTCTTGTCCACACTTCCGTATTCCATACTTTCTCTCAGTTTCTTTTTTGATTTGTGTTCCTTGTATCTTTTCCACATTTCTGTATTCCAAATCCTCTCTCAGTGTCCTTCTCTTGTCATCTCTTTATTCCTCTTTTTTCGTTTCCACACTCCTGAATTCCATATCTTATCTCAGTTTCTTTTTGATTCGTGTCCCCTGTATCTTCTCCACATTTCTATATTCCACATTTTCTCTCAACTTCCTTCTCTTGACATTTCATTTTTTCTTCTCTGCATTCCTGTATTTCATACCCTCCTTCCATCTCTTTTTGAGTAGTGTTCCTCTTTTAATTCCACTCATTTCATTCTCACAATCATGGCTATTAGCTTTCCTCAGCAATTCTGATTTTTTATCCCTCTGTCATTCTCCGTCTTTCTGCATTGATGATTCATCTTCCGTAGTGACCGTAATTCTTCCCTTGATTCCTGTACTAAGTCTTCCACAGAATTTCTGTTTGGATACATTCTACCAAGTTAGGCTTGTTATATCAAGTCTGTCTGAACAGAGACTGATTAGAAGGGAAGGTGGAAAAAACCTTGTTTCCAAACAAATGACAAAATGTCTCCTGGCAACATCTTGAATAACTGATATCCCTAAAGGATCTTGGGAACTCAATAAAGCAAAAGCATTTGAAACAACAAATACGCCACAGTCAGAACTGGCAACTAGACTCTGAGCAGTGATATATTTCAACTTGATATTGCAAACTGATTTTACAGCAGAATAATGTAATCATTTGCCCCGCCTCTGCGTTTGATTGGTTGAAAGCATACAGCGTGAAAGTCGTCAAAATCATATAAACCAAATCACGTCATGATTTGGAATGTCGCTGCACGTTCGCACATCCGATCCAACTTTGAAGACTCTGGAAGCCCCGCCCACTCAATCCAATTGTCACCGTGAGGGCGGGACGGCAGACTGATAGATGGATAAAAAGCTTGTAAACAAAGATCAATGATCGATTTTTCATCGCCTCCAGTCAGCGAGAATATAATGATAATTTCTCAGGAACAATTGAATTTCATAAAATATACCGAAGTAGGAGACGAATAAAAGATCATATACCCAAACATGATTTTGGGGGAACTTAAAACAAAATGTTTTTGATGATATTGTTACATGACTTGCTAAATATCTGTCGTCTGCGATCGAAAATCAAAACAACAAACAATTTGACAATAATTGACGTGACCTGTTTGTGGCACACTTTCCTGAGTTTGACTGTTGTCTTTTGCGAAAATTAAAAGTTTTTCGCTCACGTACACATAGATTAAATTATAACGTGAGTTATGAAGCTTGTGCTGAAAATTTTCGGTTTATATCGCATAAACCGAAGGAAAACAACAGTTATTTCTTAAATAAACATTGCAGAGTTGAGGCTAGAAGTCTTACATTCCTTTACGGGAATATTTTGGGTCATAAACTTAAATCACTCCATCATTTTGCATGGAAGTAACATAATGTCTAGATATAAAGCGAATCTGTACTGCTTTTACATCCGAAGGAATATATAGGGAGGCATCGAGAAGGGAATATAGCAAAAGAGATGGTGAAAGCATTCCATGTGAAGTTCGAAATTGGGTTGGAAGGATGGCAGTATCAATATCAAGGACAATTATACTAATAAATCCTTGTGTTAGGGTCTTCAAATCTAATTCTAGAGCTTTTATATTCAAATATAAATCCTCCAAAGGGAAGTAGATAAATGTTCTTTTCTTAAGTCACTCTGTTTTAACCACAAATTTTCGGCCACTTGGCCTTTATCAAGTGGAATACAATCAACGGTAGCTCACTAAGTGAAATCCATCCTTTTCTTATTAAAACAGTTATACGAATCCTTCGTATAACTGTTTTTATAAGAAAAGGATGGATTTCACTTAGTGAGCTACCGTTGATTGCATTACACTTGATAAAAGGCAAACTAGAGCTCTTATATTTGGAATTTTCGTGCTGTTGGTCTAGACATGCTTTTTTATACTCTTCATTCTTTGTCTCATGTTTAGACACAATGCCAGCAGATGTTTCATTGTTGTTTTGTGATGTGCTGGCGACACAGGTTTCGGTGACATTACAAGACTTCTTAGCATTGCTTGTAACTGAACATTTCATTGGGGTAATTTGCTGCATTGGCATCAAAGGTCTGTGGCTTTTTTGGTTCAGAGTTGGCATAGTACTGTCCTGAAAATACAATAATGATAATATTAGTAAGAAAGCATGTCCAAATGGTACCTGTCCTGAAAATGCAATAATGACAATATTAGTAGGAAAGCATGTCCAAATGGTATTGTTTTTATCACCTTAGTGTTTGATTATAGTCTATTGTATACTCATCACAAAGAATAGTCGCAACATGTGTAAAAATGCAAGTTGCATATCAACCCAACTAAGTCAATTATTTTGTACTTGCCAGAGCACAGTGTGTCACCAGGAGGATGGGTAAATTTCAACAAGCATAGTTTTAAAATATATGAAATCATCGTTATGACTTACTTTGACAGACTCTAACTTATATTGTCAGACTATATGTGCCTTGACTGTTGTGTGAGTTGCCTCAACTGTTGAGTGAACTAAGAAGCCTGCAACTTTCGCTGATTTTCACTTTTCCCCTTCAATTTTGGAATCATACTTTTGTGATGTTTTACACTACTACTGTGACTTTAAATAATACTTGAGGCAACCATTGCAATTATTGGTTTGTTTTGTCTTTGTATCGTCATTGTAGCCGAAAAAGCAATAATTATGATGAGTTAAGTACTGTTACTTATAATAT
This sequence comes from Pictodentalium vernedei, assembly GCA_031216915.1. NCBI lineage: Eukaryota > Metazoa > Mollusca > Scaphopoda > Dentaliida > Dentaliidae > Pictodentalium > Pictodentalium vernedei. Next base: position 124,983,440 of record CM062294.1, on the reverse strand, counting down.
TTAACCCTTTACCTAATACGAAAAGCAGATGACACTTGCTAATAAAATTCTTGAATAACTATATTTGTTCATTTTGTTTCTCCAAAAACATAGCTTATGCTCGCTCGTTGGAACGTGCTGAACGAGCTCATTCCAATGATGGGTCATAAGCTATTTTTTGAGAAAAAAAATGAAAAAATAATGAAAATTAAATGGTGACTTTTCTGAATAGTCACGGTGCTGGCCGGTATTGGCCATTACATTTGGTAAAGGGTTAAGTGGTGTCAGTATAAGCCCTTACAAACAAGAATGCTCCATATGAACCTGTCAATGAAACAGAAGCAGTCAACTTGGGATATTGTTCCAAAATGATAACTGGAATGGAGAAAAAGCAAATTAATTGAATGGTTCTCGGCCATGAAAATGAATGACAGAGTCAAAGTTTTGACAATGATTGGAAATATTGGCCACCAAAAGAAAAGCTTTGGATGTGTTGAAAGACGTTTGTTACAACTAAGTAACTTGATTATGGGCAAACTATGACTACTATCAGCTACTATTGTTCAATTGTGTGAATTTTAACCCTTTACCTAACATGAAAAGCAGATGACACTTGCAAAAAAAAATCTTGAATAACTAATTTTTTTCATTTTTGTCTCAAAAACATAGGTTATGACCCCTCTTTGGAACGAGCTCATCGAGCTCATTCCAAAAAGGGGTCATAACCTATGATTTCGAGACAAAAAATGAAAAAAATATTGAAAATTAATTGGCGATTTTTGTGAATAGCGCTGGCCAGTTTTTGGCGTTATGTTGGGCAAAGGGTTAATGATGATTTTCAATAATGAGAATGACATGCATGTGAAATGTAATGAGTTTTTTCCATATGAGAATGATAAACATGTATGAACAACAAGTATACTTAAAATGTATGAAAATAAAGCCTTTCTTTGGACACAAATTTGATGTCAGTCAAGCTTATGTTTTCGAGTGGGCCCAATTGGGAGAGGAACAAAAATCAACCTTCACCACTCTATTCACCAGCAAACATGCACACTGGAGGATCAAATAGACTGTATCTGAAGTGTAATGTTTTCTGAAACACAGCTACTTTTTAAGGTGCCCAATTTCTTAACCACTTTGTGCACATATCAAGTGCCGCACATTAAGAAGGGAAGGGTTTACAATGAACATGATGTGTTTTAAAGTTCAGATTTCATGCTGGAAAAACAACGGGTAAGACTAAACCTATCCTTTCAGAAGTATGAATTAATAAAACAACAAATTATTAATTTTTTGAGGAGTAGTGATGAACCGATTATCAAAATTTGCTATGAACCGATTATCGATTATCTCTCTGCCGATTATGCCGATTTCGATGCCGATTCCGATGGTTGAAATAAGTCCCTGAAGAAAATCTGTTAGTGCCTGTTATACTGCAGAAATTCATTGATGAATCCCCAATTACGAAAGCTTAATACCACATAAGTTCTCAGAGTATGCATGTTTAGTGCTGAGCAATATTAGCCAAAATAATATTTTTGGGAGTTGAGGAAGGGATTAGATCGTTATAAACGATACATTCACACGATATTGTTCTCTTGTGATGACTGTGTGTTATTCTGGTAAATAGTGTTTATACAGATTTGTGTAATAATACACTTGGCTGTATTAACCAGAAAGATACTGAGCACACATACATTTTTTCTTAATTGAATAATAACTTTGATGTTAATGTGTGGTGTGGAGTTGTCTGGTGCATTGTTTACAGACATCCATCCACGCGACATCACAATATATTATTTAATGTCCAGTTGGAAAGAAACATCAAGGGATGTAACTGACTTGAAAAATGAGCTTGACAAACTGAAAGCGTGTTTGTGACAATCATGTGACTTACCTGTTGCGTAACAATAATCTACCATCGAAAAAACAGTATTTTTAGTTTATCTCCAGTTTTAATTTCTTATTGTATTGTGATGCTTGCGTCATGAAGTACTACAGACTAGTAGCCGAGCGCATTTTATTTATACATGTATCCTCCAATCCAGCGTTGTACAGCACCATGAGTGAAGACCAGTAACTTCGTTCAGCTGGGAATAGAGGCAATCTTGTACCGATTGCAGATGGTAATTTCCATAATATCTTGGCTCTGCAAATCCCTAAATATTCTGATATGCACTACACACGTTTGTAAAGGGGAAACTTTATTGAAATGGCCAGATATCAAAGAGATTTTCATAGTCAGTGTTACATGTTAATTTTGAATAACCGGAAACTGCCGGTTTTTAACTGCTGGGTGTCATAATCAGCCGATGCCCCATAACCAACCAGTTCTGATTGCTGATTCCAATTATTAGTTCATCACTATTTAGGAGAGTAATTATATATTTTATAAATTTGAAAATTTCTTTATACAAGGAACATGATGTGTTTTAAAGTTCAGACTTCATGCTGGAAAAAACAACGGAGAAGAGACTACGTGCAGCATTTCAGAAGTATGAAGTAATGAAGCAACAAATTAATTAATTAAATTAATTCTGTAGGAGAGTACTTTTATATTTTATAAATTTTTTTTAAAAAATTGAGACAAATGTATACATACTCATTCTGTCCAAAGTCAGGTTGCAGCGTGGCTACTTTCTTCATGAAAATCAGAACACACTGCACTCAAAATTCATAAACATTGACACTAACGAGCTCATAATTCTGTAACAAAAAATTAGGCCCCGCCAGTTTTCCAACTCACTGGAGATATTATTGCAAAATACATGTGTGGCAAATATTATTCAAATCAGATTACGTTTGTTTAACCCTTTACCTAACATGAAAATCAGACGACACTTGCAAAAATAATTCTTGAATAACTATTTTTTTTTCATTTTTTGTCTCAAAAACATAGGTTATGACCCCTCGTTGGAACGAGCTCGACGAGCTCGTTCCAACGAGGGGTCATAACCTATGTTTTTGAGACAAAAAATGAAAAAAATAATGAAAATTAATTGGAGATTTTTGAGAATAGCGCTGGCCGGTTTTGGCCATTATGTTGGGTAAAGGGTTAACCCTTTACCTAACACAAAAGGAAGACGCCACTTGCAACCCAAATTCTTGAATAACGAATTTTTTTCATTTTTGCGTCAAAAACATAGGTTATGCCCCCCGCCCCCCCGCCCCCCCCCCACGCCCCCCCCCCCTCCCAAAGAGGAGTCATAAGCTATGTTTTTGTGACAAAAAATGAAAAAATAATGAAAATTAAATGGTAATTTTTGTGAATACATCTGGCCGTTTTTAGCCATTACATTGGGTAAAGGGTTAGGTTATTGCACTAACAAGCTGAAAATTCCTAAAAAATTGACTACTTAAGGCCCATAATTCTGTTAAAAAAAAATCGGGCCGGGACTGTTTTCAAACTCGCTTGAGATATTATTGCAAAAGACCTGCATGGCAAATATTAGTCAAATCGGAGTACCTTTGTTGAAGTCCAGGTCCCGCTGTTCAGTGTAAGAGTATTTTGTTTTTGCTTGCTGAGAAACTTTGAACAGAAAGGTAGTTTTAAATTAAAACATTCAGCTAAACGACCATTACAAATTGCACCCTATCAGTCCGTAGATGTGCAAGGCACAACAAGAAATATTAATGGTTCTCTCAGGAATGCCATAACAGAAAACTTGGAAGATGGTTTTAATTTTATGGTTTACCCAAGAGTGGTTAAACTTGACCACATTTCTAAGAATCTTAAAATACCTGTTAAGATTTGTAATATTTTAATATTTCTGCAACAACATATAGCCATCAATCCCAGATAAGAAATCTGTAAAACTGCTGAAGTCAAAGTTATACAAAATTCTGGATTATCTCATACTACTGAGAGTATTGGTCAAGACTCTTCTTGTGTGGTGGAAAATCTTGGCATAGACTTAGACACTGATGATTTTAGTTGTGATCAAGGATTTACTGTACAAGTGGAAACATATTATTCTATTGGTGATCTGGAGCTAGGTTGTACAAACAGCATATAGAATTAGAAGACAATAAACTATTGATTAGCCATACAGAAAAAGTCCCCCCTGAATGTTCGACGAAGTTCGTCAGCATATGAAGGATATGCATGAGGCTGGTATAATCCGAGAGTAAAGTAGCCCATACTCTTCTAATATTGTTCTTGTTAAAAAGAAAGATGGCTCTCTTCGATTTTGTATCGGTTATCGAATGTTGGATTCGAAAACTAGAAATGACACCTATATGCTTCCCAGATTTGATGATGTGGTGGAACCACTCAAAGAATCGAAGTATTTTTCAAAGCTGGATCTCTGCTCCAGTTATAGGCAAGTGAAGGTGGAAGAGGAAGCTAAGCCCAAAACTGCTTTTTCTGTTGGAAACCTTGGATTCTATGAGACGCACATTTTAAAGAATGTATGATCTTTCTTGGTGATATATTAGGCTTCTCAAAAACATTTAGTGACCATATAATCCATTTACAGATTACAGACGACTTTCAGAAGCTTAGACCAGCATGGTTTGAAACTTGGTTTTCAAAACATCAGTGATGAAACATATGTATCGTATGTTATTTCAGAAAATGGGATAACTACAGTTAAAACCAGAAGTCCTGTCATGAAATGCGCACAAATAGCACGTCGATCTGTGCTTTAATCTACGCGTTATGACCATAGTAAAGCTATCGAATTCTGTACATATGGCCTGTGTACAAGCAATGTTTCAGCCGATGGACTGCCGGGTAACCCGGAGGTCCATTGGCAGAAACATTGCCTGTGTTTGCTATGAGTAACCAGGAGAACATGCCGTGCTTTGGATGCCATTCGTACACGCAATTAAGCCTAGATAAGCGCACAGTTCGTGACAGGACTTCTAGTTTTAACTGTACTCAACCAGAAAAAGTAGCTGCTTTTAGAGATTGGTCCAGCCCAACAAATATAAAAGAACTTAACAATTTTAGGGATTTGTTGGTTATTATAGGAAATTTATAATGAATTATTCCAGAGTTGTAGTACCTTTGAATGATTTATTGAAAGGACGTCACATGGTAATAAGAGTACAAAACAGACGTCGTCAATGAAAAAGAATAATTCCAAGAAAACAGAAGCCAAATGGATGTGGGGTGATCTGATGGAAGAGACTTTTCAAACTGTGAAAAGAAAATTGCAGCAACTGCCAATTTTGGGCTATGATGATTATTCACTGCCTTTAGTCAGGTCTTGGGGCAGTTTTGTAATAAATGCAAGATGGAGCAGATAGGGTATTTGCTTATGCAAGCAGGGGCCTCGGGCAGAGTGAATGCAATTACTTTGCACACGAACTAGAATTCCTGGCATTGAAATGGACGGTTACCGACAATTCCATGACAACTTTTTTGGTAATAACTTTGAAGCGGTTACTGATAATAACCCTCATCCAGGCTTGTCAATCGGTACCAGTACCGGTAACGTCGGTACTCGGCCGTCTTAACGTACCAGTACCAGAAGACAAGTACCGACGGTACTCGGTACCATAATGGTATTCCCCGAATTATAGCCAGATTCATTAGACGGCTCATAAAATATATCAATATTCCATGATACCCCATAATCCTTTGCAAAATGCAAGATTCCGATCACCGGTGCATAAATTCAATCCTGGGCCTAGCCTTCGTGGCACATTCTCAATTAAAAGCTGAATATATGATGGTGTGACTATGAGCACCACCATTGTGCCATCACCTTCGTTGTGGAAATCATGAGCGATTAAATTAATCCGAGTTTATTGATTTTATTCCTACATGACAAACATTCTATCGCAATACAATCAAGCTATTGCAGGGGTTCACTTTACTATCATTTGAAATGATACTAATGTGAGCCCCTCTAAAAGCTTAATAGTAAGCGAATGGATAAATTGAATAGTCGCAATACCAAAGATCATTGTCGGTGTTAATTGTTTCCTGTCCTGCCCCGATTTACGATTCCTCTTCAGTTTTATTGCTCTGTATACCAGGGCTAATATTTTTCTGGATACGGATTCATTTATAATTTGTATATTCGATAATGTTTGATAAATCACCGGGTTCATGTTGGAACAGGACAGGAAACAATTAACACTGACAACTATCTTTGGTATGTGTCTATTCAATGTATCCAGTCGCTTACTATTGTTTCACTGATTGTACCAGTACCAGTACCGAGTTCTGTGTTGTGACCCTCAGTACCATACCGGTACTGAGTTCAGTGCTTTGACATGCCTGCCCCTGACTTATGTTTTAAGCAAAGCAAAATTAGATGCAACTAATCATTGCTGAGTGGCTGCTTTGGCTGATTACAACTTCATGCTGCATTACATTGACAGTAAACAGAATGGCGATGACGATGGCTTTCTTGCAGACCTCAGATATTTGCAGATGTAAGCAGGGTAGTGCGTGAATCTATTGTTGCCTCGGTCCCAATTTCAGATACACTGAGCCAGAATGCAATTCCACATTTGGCCAGCGAGGAATCCGTATTGTTGAATACTTGAAGTAAAGTAGACTGGGATAGAGAACAGGCAGAAGATCTTGCCATTACATGAGCCATTCATCTTGTGAGAAGAAGTTCTGTTCCTGGGAGGGGAAGGTGCAATGAAGAATCTTCAGAAGCGCAAAAGTACTTCCGTGAGGACAAGAAACTCAGTGTATAAGATGGTGTTTTATATCGAACTTCTCCTGATGGTGAATTAGTTAACCCTTTACCTAACGTAACGGCCAAAACCGTCCAGCGCTATTCTCAAAAATCGCCAATTAATTTTCATTATTTTTTTCATTTTTTGTCTCAAAAACATAGGTTATGACCCCTCGTTGGAACGAGCTCGTTCCAACGAGGGGTCATAACCCCTGTTTTTGAGACAAAAAATGAAACAAATTAGTTATTCACGAATTATTTTTGCAAGTGTCGTCTGCTTTTCAGGTTAGGTAAATGGTTAAACAGCTGTTTTTACCTCACTCATTCTGGCAGTTGGCTCTGAAAGGTATCCATATTGATACTGGTCACCAGGGCAAAGAAAAAACCCTTTGGTTGGCGAAGCAACGATTCTTTTGGCCTGGTATGGAGAACGACGTCCTAAATATAGACAAGCATTGTTGTATATGTATATGATGCAAAACATCCATTCGATCTGTTGCTGAATTAGTTCCAGTATAAACAACCAGATCAATGGAATTGGTTTGTATCGATTTTCTGAGCCTGCAAAAATCAAAAGTGGCAACGAGAACATACTGATTATACACATGTGTCATGACATAATGATGTTGAGGTTCACCATCTCTCACCTATCAATCAACTCTCATAATCCTTGTCTTATGATTATTTCGTAAAATCACATAAACACTCTTCGAGACAATATTACCAAGGGAATTGACAGACTGAACAATAGCTCAAGCTCTCTGTCCCCACTGATGTGAAAATTCAATTTCTCTTATTTTTCAGGTCATAGTTCCCTTATTTACAAAATGTATCAGAAATTATTGCTCTAGAGTTGTATACTGTTACATAAAACAATGGGTACCAATATGAAGTAAAAAAAAAAATTTAAAAGCAAAAATTCCGAATTTCTTTTATTTTATTTGGAAAAAAGCCTTTAGAACCAAAATACGAAATTATTCAACCGATTTGAAAATCTGACCAAAGACTCGATATTCCCTTTAATTGGACGAAAATTCTAACAATATGACACATCTTGTTGACTGCTTCTTGGTTGAGTGGTTAGGATGTTGGTAAGTATAACAGTCTCTCTGATTTCATCTCTATATGACAATTCATCGAAATCTTGAAATTTCTGAAAAAGCCGATTTTCAATAAAAAAAAACCCACCTGAATATTCCCCCAAATGCAACAATTTCTCCGGAAGTGGCAAAATATCTTCTCCGGTATGTTATGGAGGCCATGTTCGATCATTATGAAGTAAGTTGGTTGATTGATATGACTGAATCCGCTAATAAGGTAAAAATTGCCATAAAAGCTGAAAAATTGATTTTTAGAATCAGCGACCATGATGACATCAGAGTTGTCAATTTTGCGGGCCAAAAATTGCATTCGGTGGGACATATTGAAAATGTTAGCCAACGGACCAACACGCCTGGTATATTTCATCAATACCAGATTTCTCACATTTTATTTATAAAAATGCATTTTTAACCCAACAATATAAAATTGTACAGCCTGTCTCAAAATTGCAACAGTGATACCATATTCACTACATCAAGATCAACATTTTGACAAAATATGGCGAGCTTGTTAAGCGTTCAGTTGATTGGGTTGATTTTTAGGAGTCTGAGTAGCTCAACTATATGTGGCAAAGAAACACAACTCCTTTTTTCGGATGTACAGTACGTGGAGAGTGGATCAGAACTAAATCACCCATGGAGTGGAGTTCTCACCCAAACTATAACTTTCAAATTTTATACATATGGACAAAGAACACAAGCAATGTTTCAGCCAATGGACCTCCGGGTTTAACCCGAGGTCCATTGGTTGAAACATTGCTTGTGCTTGTTATGCTTTGCAACAAATTTGCAATTATTGCTTGGGTGGAATCTCCACTCTGCAGGTGATTTAGTGATAATACACTCTCCACGTACTGTAGAATTGTCGGACGACGATATTGATATTAACCCTATCCACAATTCATTACAAACTCTGGTTCATGAAAAATCATGGAATCTCGTCGCTAAAGGCCTATGATTCTCCAGAAACATTAAGTTTTGTTTGTTTGTTTTTTTATTCGTTTTTGAACACTCATCACTGTTAGATCTGTCTGCAATACTACAATTCATATACAAGAGATATTTGACTAAGCATTTGTTAACCCCCCCCCCCCCCCCCACACAAAATAGGCTATTTACTGGTATCAGCAGCACCCAACGGGTACTTGAGAGATAAACATAACTTACTGTATTTATTTTATTACTTTTCTCATTCTGCCATACGTCTAAATGTTGGTAAAATGAGCTGTTTTCGGGTACCAACAGAACCCACTGGGTTTGTCACAGCTAAGCGTATCTTACTTTACTAGACGCAAAATTCATGTGGGATTATTTTTTGTTAGTAGTTATAGGGTATTCAAAAAAGCAAGAGAAACCCTTAAAAGCTTAAAATTCACTTTTTCCAAGGATTTTTCCAAATGCCTCTTGCAGATTCTCAAGAAATATTGGCCATTGGCAGGTCTTGGTGTGGCATTAGGTGTTGCCAGGACAAAATATTCCGGTAAACATTTGTTAACCCTTCATAAACTGCCAAACATCAAAGTTTTAAAATTCACGTTTTCTGTGAATTTCTGCAAACGCCTCTTGCAGACTTTCAAGAAAAAATGGTCGTTTGCAGATCTTGGCTAAACAATGTATAATGCATGGAGGAAGTATTCCGCTAAGCATTCGTTAACCCTCCACAGATTACCAAGCGTCAAATTTTTAATAAAATTGTCTATTTCCAGGTGCCGACAGCACACAAAGTCTATGTGACAGGTGGACAATCGGCCGATTCCGATGCCGATTACCATTATAATACAATGCACTACTAGATAAGTCCAGACTCAAAAGAGCTACATTAAATTGAACATATTTCACAGTGTTAAACTCCGTTGACTCGGGTCCAGTAAAATTATCAGTCTCGCAGTGACACGTTTACTACCCAAGTGCGCGCAACTGGTACTTTTTACTGCGATCTGAGTCAATGGAATGCAACCTTCACGTTTCCGCTATGAACTGGCGATTGCCGCAAGTACGCTCTCGATTCTTATAGCTGTACATGTCGTTAAACCTGTATATCCCGTAAAGCGGTGTCAAGAGAGATCAAGAATATACATTGTGATGGTTTTTTTTCAACTTTATTGAATGGTATCATTGACATCATTTTACATGAACAATTGCAGAAAATAATAAAATGTGGTTCATGAATCATCACAAAAAAATGTTTGGCAACAATCGTTGAACCGATGTTCCAGGAGCCGTTGCTGTTGTCATCGGATTGCCCACAATCGGGCGATTGGGGTGGCCGATTCCGATCATCGGTTGAACACTAAAATTTAGCAACAGCGTTTCTTTCCATTTATGATCATTTTAATTACGGTGGGGAGGGGGGGGGGGGGGGAGTCAATCCCCTAAAAACCTAACAGTATAGACGGCATTTATTTATAGACCTCAAATTTGCGGTTACGTTACGCTGAATGCATAGCGAGTGGGTTGGAAGGAGCAAAACATTGTCTTTGTATCTATTTTCAACTCCCATTCAGACCCCTGCTGCCACAACATCAACTCTTCCTTCAGAATAATATGTATGGCCAAGAGAAGAAAATTTGTTTTGTGTGTGAGAGTGGGAAGTGCATGGGGGAGATGGAGAAGATAGCACGGGTCATCTTTTCCAGGGAGGGAGAGATGACTTGGGTTTCATTTTCCTCAGTGTGTGGCGATGAAAAGGGATAATATACACTGCTACATCGGTTTTCGGCGGCAAAGTAGGGTTTGGTCAGGCCTACATGTACCTTGTAGATGTATATTCAGTTGATATGATTCATGAAATGAAATGAACCACAATCTTCAGCATTCATAGGTGTAGCCGGGATTCTCTAGTTGGACGTGCCCAAGGCATTTTGTTTTGTTTTATTTCTTCTTTTTGTGGGTGTGTGGGGGGGGGGCGAACATGAAACTCGGAAGCCCGTTGGGGGCTCGCTCCCCTTATCCTAACAATGGTCCTCCGGTCGTTACCCCCCTCCTCCAACTTCAGGAAAGTGAAAGCGACGGAGTAACTACCGAGCTGTCCTAGTTATAACTAGGCGTTCCCGAGAAACTTTTGCGAAACTCAGTGCTCTTGTTATACAAGATCGTATCTGAGGCATGAGTATGCAGACCTATATTGGAGATCATTTTCTTATGTGAATCTTGCATTGGGCGATGTTCTTATTGATGGGTGCGAAAATTGTACAGGCTCAATCCCCTCCCGAAAGCCCCCCCCCCCCCCCCCCCACCCCCATTAATGACAGGAGTACAGGATGCACTACTGTAACCACTGGCGTAGATAGCTTTTCGCTGGCGGAGGGGCAAGCCCAAAATTTTCCGACAGACCGAAAATTTTCCGACAGTGTGACAACAACAAAAACCCAAACAAACAGAAAGAATCTGTTGTTTACTGCAAAAGTACTGAAAATTGGTCTTTTTTACCCAAAATTTACCCCCAAATGGCATGTTTTTATCCCCAAAGCCAGCATTTTAATGTTATTAGGCATAAATTCGCCTAAAAATGGTCCCAAAAAATTTCCGACAAAACTTCTGGTGGGGGGGGGGGGGCTCCCCCCCCCCCCTCCATTTATCTACGCCACTGACTGTAACTCTCACTACTTGAGGTGAGGCAGACGCGAAGTGTGGTGTGTGATTAAAATATTATTTATCCATTCGCTTTGTACGTCTCTGTTTGGAGAAGAGATCTGTTTTCTTCGAACATATGCCAATCACACTTTGGATCTGGCGACGACGAGGAGTTAATTAATTGGAGAACAGAATGGAAGTCATAAGCGAAGTAAAAATGAATTTCGTGCATTACGAGTTCAATGTACTGAATGAATAAATAGATGTAGGTTTATTTTGGTTCACATTTTATCATAGAGTTATTAATTTACACAGTATGACTGGTATTTCATCATACACTGATGTCCTTTATATTCAATATATCACTGTCATCCCAATGTCACCTTGCATTCAACTCAACATGCTTATATATGACGTGGGTTAACCATTCACCTTACTAGCCGGTTTTAACAGGTCAAGACTAATCACAAAAGTTATTCGAATTTTGTTATTTTATCAATATTTGCTTCAAACACACAGCTTTTGACTCCTCATTGTAGGGGTGGCACTGGGGATTTCTCGACACGGGGGGAGGGGGGGCTGACCTATCCGACAGGGGGCTATAATATTTGACCTCCCAAACGAAGGAAAATGAGTGAAAATTGGTAAATAGGAGAACCAAAGGGGAGCGCGGTGGCTCAGTAGGTAGAGGTGCAGGCTGCAAACCGAGAGGTCCTCGGTTCGAATCCCACCTGCGGCAACCGCGTTGTGTCCTTGGGCAAGACACTTCATCTCCATTGCCCAGGTGGGGGACACGATGACGCCGTGTACTAAGGCGTACTGCACGTCGATGGTGCGCATGTCTCCAACCAATCTAACGCGAGTTACGATGTTGGGGAGCTGGCAGCTGCTCGTCGTTGCTCGGTGGTTCTCTCCGGGTACTCCGGCTTCCTCCACCCGTAAAACTGTCACGGTCATGATTAGCCATTGTGCATAAATATGTGACCTTAAACATCAATAAATAAATAAATAAATAAATAAATAAATAAATATAGGAGAACCAAAATAGAAGCAAACTGAGTATGTTTGTTGATTATTTAACCCTTTACCTAACCTGAAAAGCAGACGACACTTGCAAAAATAATTCTTGAAAAACTAATTTTTTTCATTTTTTGTCTCAAAAAACATAGGTTATGACCCCTCGTTGGAACGAGCTCAACGAGCTCGTTCCAACGAGGGGTCATATAACCTATGTTTTTGAGACAAAAAATGAAAAAAAATAATGAAAATTAATTGACGATTTTTGAGAATAGCTCTGGCCGGTTTTGGCCGTTACCTTAGGTAAAGGGTTAAAGTAAACATATTATAATAAGGTCGGGAAATATTTCATCTATAAAGTCAGTTTGACGAACTCCGACGGAGGGGGGGGGGGCTAGAGCCCCCTCTGACCCCCCCCCCCCCCCCCCCTTTCCTTGGCGCCATCACTGCTCATTGGGACGAGCTCGCTGCAATGGGGAGTCATAAACTATGTTTTGAGTAAAAAATTTACATATTTAGATTTTTTGCTACTATCGGTTTCTACTCGTGGTAGGTAAGGGGTTAACCTTATTCTGGATTTGGCTCTCACACACAGCATGAGACGATTTTAATTTTTACCTCGCAGCTTGACTGAATGGTGAAATTCAACGGCGAAGACGAGAAAGCGAAAGGGTGGCTACTCCGAGCACACAAGATCTTGTCGGAAATTTATAATTTTAGTAACAAATAAAAATTTAAGAGAGTCCGCGTCTGCACCCTCTTGGTAGCTGACTTGCCTTACCAATTTTGTTCGAGTTTCACCTCGTCAATGGCGAAATGTTGGATTTGCCGCTCCCTTATTTACCTCCTGGTTTCGCGGTGTCGTTTTCGGTGTGTGGATACCATTAAGGTTTAGTGTATGTTGTTTGTACTCTTGGAAGAAATCTCAAAACTATATGGGTGGTACTAATCGTCGGCTGAGTGCTAGAATGTTCTATGTCCCATAGGGGACATAGAACATTCCAGCACTCAGGGGGGGGGGGGGGGGAGGGCGGTGGCTCGGTAGGTGGAGGTGCAGGCCGCAAGCCGAGAAGTCCTCGGTTCGAATCCCACCTGAGGAAATCGCGTTGTGTCCTTGGGCAAGACACTTCACCCCCATTGCCCATGTGGGCACGTTGGCGCTATGTACTAAGGCATACTGCACGTCGATGGTGCACTTGTCTTCCCGTAAAACTGTTCTGGTCATGATTGGCCATTGTGCAGAAATATGTGACCTTAAACACCAATAAATAAATAATAAATATAGCACTCAGGCGACGACTTGGCAAGGAATAACAGGTGCCGAAATCTGGGGGTGGTTTAAAAAGAGAGAGAAATTTGTAAAGCACGTTCGACAATGTTACCCAGGGTCGCATCTATATTCATGAAAAAGACGTGTACTTCATACGGTATCACAAAGCTAAATATTTTCCCATAGGCGACCATTATAACGTTCAGGCCGAAAAAAATATGATCGCATCACTTTAATTTTGGCATTCAAATATCTGTCAAGTATAGCCCTTCAGACAAGTTTTTCTGATCTGATCTGGTCATGCAAAAAATAAGAGAGTAAAACTGACACAAAGGGAACTACCGGTTACGTGCACATATTTTTCAGGGAATTCCCTACAAAAACACACAAAACGTAAATTGTATTTTTGAGGTCCAAAAGTCATCAAATCACCCTCTTTTTTATCAGGAATAGTCAACAATAATGCAAGATGTCAATAGAATGTTTCAAACGTTTACTGAAACAATGGATTTTCCCAAGGCTGTTTATTTTTAGAGATTGCATCATTTCCGGCGGTTCACTCTAATTTCAATATTTAGGTCCGCGATACCATACGATATCACTTTGTCATGGAGTGTTAGGAATATGAAGGGGCTCCAAACTGATTCTTTTGGCAAAATAAGAAGAGAATACCCGCATTTCGTCAACATGGACGGTTCGGAGAAATTCATCTTTCTTATGAAAAATGAAATCCCACCATTATGTAATATTATTTGTAATATGATCCTTCAATTCTTCAAGAGCAGAAGAAATGCTATGGCTATGTAATGGAGTGACACACTGTATAAACCCTCCACGTAACATGTAAATAACCAATTATTATTAATTCAGTATTTCCAAGACTTAACATTATTGTTCTGTACTATTAGTTATGTAGCATGCAATCTGCCTTATTTATTTATATATTTATTTATTATTTATTTATTTATTTATTTATTGGTGTTTAAGGTCACATATTTCTGCACAATGGCTAATCATGACCACGACAGTTTTACGGGTGGAGGAAGCCGGAGTACCCGGAGAGAACCATCGAGCAACGGCGAGCAACTGTCAGCTCCCCAACATACTAACTCCACACAAGCAGGGTTAGCATTGGTTGGAGAAATTTGCACCATCGACGTGCAGTACGCCTTAGTACACAACGTCACCGTGCCCCCACGTGGGCAATGGGGGTGAAGTGTCTTGCCCAAGGACACAACGCGGTTGCCGCAGGTGAGATTCGAACCGAGGACCTCTCGGCTTGCAGCCTGCACCTTTACCAACTGAGCCACCGCTCCCCGATCTATCTATCTATCTATCTATCTATCTATCTATCTATCTATTCTCCGTCCGTTCTATCTATCTATCTATTCTCCGTCCGTCCATCCGTCCGTCCCTCAGTCCGTTCACCCACCAATACATCCACCCACCAACCTACTCACATACCTACCTACCTACCTACCTACGGTGTAATTGTTACATTCATGAACATCGGCAACTCATGAATACATATACAGGATCGGACATACGTTTGAATGGGTTAAGAATTATCGTACGAGATTGCTTTGGCCCAGGATATCCTGGGCCAAAGCAATCGAGCAATCGAGTGTATTTATTATACACCTCCCATGTAACACTCAGACTATACAAAAAATTGAGCTAAACGCATTCTTCAACTGGATAATTGCTGCGTCTTCATCGCTGTCAACGAGACATCTCTGTTAGTTGGCGGGGTACCACTCCTAATTTGTTTTTTAATTTTTGCGGCATTCAGTTCAAGTGGTCGAAAACAATTGACACCGATCAGTGTCACGGTCACGTTAGTCGAATTTCCAATAGTGACTAAACTGTGGGGAATAACACAACAAAACGTTTTTAAATAGTTAACCCTTTACCCAACGTAACGGCCAAAACCGGCCAGCGCTATTCCCAAATATCGCCAATTAATTTTCAAAATATTTTCATTTTTTGTCTCAAAAACATAGGTTATGACCCTTCGTTGGAAAAAATTAGTTATTCAAGAATTTTTTTTGCAAGTGTCGTCTGCTTTTCATGTTAGGTAAAGGGTTAATATAAGTTTAGCACACTCCATCAATATATGGCAAGTTGTGGAAAGTGTTTGTCAAGGAACAAGCAGTCAGAATGTTATTTTTATTTTGTAAATTTTTGACTCGAATCTTATTGTTTAAATATCCTGGGTAAACAAATCTGAATGAGGAACCTGGAATTTCCAAGCCATCCCGACCCCGGTGCATTCGACCACTGATTGGCATGATTTATTTGGACGGGTTCCTTCTCTGTTTATGTTGAAAACGAAATCGAACGTGTTTTGTATTACCATATGTGTGATACAACTTTATTTATTATATCGCCGCGACTACTGCAACTCTCTTCTGATTGGCTCTAAAACATCTATTCTTGAAAAGCTACAACACATCCAAAATTGTGCTGCACGGGTCATAACCAGAACTCAGAAGTACTGGCATATAACACCAGTACTCTCTGAGTTACACTGGCTACCCGTTAAGCAAAGAATTCAATTTGAAATTGTCCTTTTGGTGTTTAAGTGTATCTCGGGATCTGCACCATCCTACCTGTCCGATCTGATTACCATCCACAAACCACAGAGGTCTCTGAGGTTATCAGGTCATCTCAATCTGGTTCAGCCCGTATTTGAATTTACTAGATCTGGTGATAGGGCCTTTGCGGTTGCAGGCCCAAGGCTTTGGAATTCTCTTCCAATCGACATAAAAATAGTAAATCACTTGAATCATTCAAATCTGGTACTAAAACCTACCTTTTTCGAAAGGCATTTCCTTCAGTCGTCTCTTAATTTTGGTCATAATCTTACCTTACCAGGTGCGTGGGTGTGACTGAGTCAGTGAGGATTGCCTCGTTACTCGTCAAGTTACACTCACTTACTTGTTTTGGTAAAGCTGTAGTTTGTTTTGTTTTTTAATTTGGTGTTAATTCAATACCCTTTTTCTTTTAGGTTCTGTCGCTTATCGCCACGATATAGCCTCGGTTGCTGATGTGGTGCTTGGCACCAATAAATGATAATAGTGATCCATGTATCAATGTATCTGTGAGAGAATGTATGTGTATGTGTGTGTATGCATGTATGCAATTATTGTACAGCCATTGAGCACCGTTTGTGGATTCTGGGCTTTAAAATTATTATTATTAATTATTAATATTATTTTTATCATACAGGCAGAACAGCGAAAATACCGTGTTTTACACTAATAGGTGTGTGATCAAAATGACTCTCTCCCGTGTGTACTGTACCTAATACAATCGCGTTCAGAACTTCAGATGCACCAACTTATTCCACTGACCATCCCATACTTCAAACCCAGTAACGCCTTCGAATTTTCATCTCGACTAACAAACCTGCTGTCTGTGTGGGCCGGCGACGCATCCGACACGGTGGCGTGGCTGACAATTTTCGTCAATGGAACAGATTTACGTGAAAGTTAGCCCCCTTCAATTTCCAAAAGTTAGAAGTTATTTATTTATTATTCATTAAGATTTAACGACACTTTAAAAGCCAAGGTTCTATGGTGTCGGTGACAGTTTTACGGGTGGAGGAAGCCGGAGTACCCGGAGAGAACCACCGAGCAACGACGAGCAGCTGTCGGCTCACCAACATCGTAACTCCGCACTGCAGCACAGGCAGGGTTAGATTCATAGATTGGTTGAAGACAGGCGCACAATAGACGTGCAGTATGCCTTAGTATACGACGTCATCGTGCCCCCAAGTGGACAATCGGGGTAAACCCTTTACCCAACGTAACGGCAAAAACCGGTCAGCGCTATTCACAAAATTGCCATTTAATTTTTATTATTTTTTTCATTTTTTGTCTCAAAAACATAGGTTATGACCTCTCTTTGGAACGAGGTCGTGGTTGCATTTTGTTTGCAAGTGTCGTCTGCTTTTCAGGTTAGGTAAAGGGGCTCGACGTTGCTGCACTTCGGTAATCTGACGAAAACCGGTTAACGCAATGCCACCGCGCCCCCAAGCTAGCAGTAAATTTAACACGACACTAGCAAATAAAATACCTTGAATGACTAATTTTTTTCATTTTTTATCACCGAAAAACATAGCTTATGATCCCTCATTAGAACGAGTTCAACGAGCTTGTTCCAATGAGAGGTCATAAGCTATGTTTTGTGATAAAAAATGAAAAAATAATGAAAATTGGATAGTATTTTTGTGAATAGCGCTGGCCTGTTTTGGCGTTACTTTGGGTAAAGGTTTAAAAACAGGAAAACGGCGTTTTCACTAACTTTTGCTGTTGGGTATAACTTTTTTGTGTCCATTATATCAACGGTGTGTCGGGGGCGCTGTGACGTTGCGGTAACCGGTTCTCGTCAGATCACCGAAGTTAAGCAACGTCGGGTCCTGTCAGTCCTTGGATGGGTGGCCGTCTGAGCGATCGATTTGGACTCCCGCGTTGTGTCCTTGGGCAAGGCACTTCATCCCGATTGTCCACCCGGGGGCACGATGGTCCTTGTACTAAAGCATACTTGCACACGTTGATGGTGCGCATGTCTTCAACCAATCTAACCCTGCCTGTGCTGCAGTGCGGAGTTACGATGTTGGGGAGCTGGCAGCTGCTATTCGTTGCTCGTGGTTCTCTCCGGGTAGTCCGGGTTTCTTCAGCCGTAAAACTGTCACCGACACGATATGACCTTGGGTGTTAACCCTTTACCTAACATGAAAAGCAGACGACACTTGCAATAAAAATTCTTGAATAACTAGTTTTTTTCATTTTTTGTCTCAAAAACATAGGTTATGACCCCTCGTTGGAACGAGCTCGACGAGCTCGTTCCAACGAGGGGTCATAACCTATGTTTTTGAGACAAAAAATGAAAAAATAATGAAAATTAATTGGCGAATTTTGAGAATAGCGCTGGCCGGTTTTGGCCGTTACGTTGGGTAAAGGGTTAATGTGCCGTTAAACCTTCATAAATAAATCAACGGTGTGCTCATCGTTATGTATAATACAGACACTGTCCATTCCACTAATATAAACGTCTAGGAGGTGCGATTCTTTATTTTTCTTCCTCGAAAGAATAAAAACTTGCAAATTGTTGTGAAAACAGATTCTCTAACCAAAGAAAGGAAGGGGACACTTTGTGTTGCGGGGTACGATACTGATAGACGAACCGTCGACCTTTCGGTTCAAAGTCTAATGCTCTAACCAATAGGCCACCGCATCCTTATTGGGGCTCTCATTGGCAATACTTTTTATTACATAAATCGTGACAGAAAAAATATATAGGCCTATATAGTGACAGCAATACCCGTGTTGAGTTCCATTAACCCTTTACCCTACATAACGGCCAAAAACGGCCAGCGCTATTCACAAAAATCACCTTTCAATTTTCATTATTTCTTCATTCTTTGCCTCAAAAACATAGCTTATGACTCGTTGAGCTCGTTCCAATGAGGGGGTCATAAGCTATGTTTTGATGCAAAAAAATGAAAATATTTAGTTATTCGCTGAGAATTTTGTTTGCAAGTGTCGTCTGCTTTTCGTGTTAGGTAAAGGGTTAAGCAGCAGCCTAGCACCTAAGGCGTTAGTTACCTGATCATTGACGGGAAATTGCGTTTAAGGGAGCATATTGCTATTCCTCAAATGGCGAGAGCCATGGTCGTGCCAGTTGCGCACACATATGTATAGTGATTTGCAAGGAAGTTAATAGATCATTTCTGCGATGAATGTGGTTTATTCTTCAACTTTTGACAATTGACGTCACTCAGGAAGGTTATATATCGACCCACTATATACTTAACGCTTTAACCAACGCAGATGATATCAAAATTTGTGATTTTAAAAAAAAAAAGTTCAAATTTTTCAAAATATTTCAACAAAGCCATATCATGTGACCCCTCATTGGAACGAGCTCGATGAGCTCGCTCCTATGAGGGGCCACATGATATAGTTTTGTTTCAATTTTCGAAAATTAATATTTTTTCAACTGCTGAATTTGCATATTACGCAGGCGGATGCGGCCGATTCGTTAGGTAGAGGGTTAAATATTAAAACACGACTTAGTGCTCGATGTGTGCGTGTGAACGCTCGGGATATGTCCGTCTATCTGTGGAGGCTTTTTTTCTCTTCTGAAGGCAGGGGCACTGTTTCTTCAAAAGTGTGTGTGTAGGCGGGGGGGGGGGGGGGGGGGGGCTGCGTCGCCTCTGTTTGTTCTCAACAAATTGGCAGCGATACACATCATAAACACAGAAGAGACATTTAAGACCTACCAACCACAACAAAAATGTGTTTATGTCCCCAGATGCCAAGCAAATTCATATCAGGGGCACACTGTTCAACCCCTTTGCCCAACATTACGGTCAAAACCGATCAGCGCTATTCACAAAAAATTACCATTCAATTTTCTTTTTTTTTTATTTTTGTCTCAAAAACATAGCTTATAGGCCCTTAATGGAACGAGCTCGTTGAGCTCGTTGCAATAAAGATTCCTAAGCTACGTTTTTGACTCAACAAATTAAAAAACGAAAGTGTCAATGACACTGTAGTTCAACTTGACAAACTTGAACTTGGTAAGTTATAAGTGAAATGGCAAAATTGAAGATCATTGGAACCAATGTTATTTGGTGAAATGTCAACATAACAGCATTGTGCACAACGTCAGAGTAATCCACGCATTTTAAAAAGTAAACTGTAAGACTAAAATAAGTTCAAAGGTCGTTGCCAGCGGCAACATTTTGCTACAGAAATAGAAGAAAATCGATAACTCCCATATAGATGTCAGCCCACACAAGCACACCATGTTCCCAAGCTATCCAATCATAAATGTGCCCGGTCCTGTGTCAAAAGAAAATAATAATGCATAACTGCACTAAGTTTTTACTAAGCTCACCAGAGGCCCAATGTGCACCGCAGGGAGCGCTAAAGGGAAATATTGACGCCTAACTGCACCAAGTTCATCGAAGGTTGATGCCAGCGGCAACATTTTTTGACGGAAATGGAAGAAAATCGATAGCTCCCATCTAGACGTCACCCCAAACAAGAATGCCATGTTTTAAAGCAATCCGATCATAATTGTATCCTGTAGGGTGTGCCAAAGGGAAATATTGAGGCGTGACTAAACTAAGTTCTAAGAATATTGTCAGCGGCAACATTTTTTGACGGAAATGGAAGAAAATCGATAGCTCCTATCTAGAGGTCACCCCAAACAAGCATACAAAGTTTCAAAGCGATCCGGTCAAAAATGTGCACTGAAGGGTGTGCCAAAGGGAAATGTTGAGATCTGACTAAACAAAGTTCAAAGGCCGTTGCCAGCGGCAACATTATTTGACGGAAATGGAAGAATATCGATAGCTCCTATCCAAAGGTCACCCCAAACAAGCATACCATGTTTCAAAGCGATCTGATCACAAATGCGACCTGTGAGGTACGCCAAAGGAAATTGTGTACGTACGTACGTGCGTACGTACGTACGTCTAAGAACGAGAAGTGACGGCAATAGCTCAGCTTGACTTTGTCAAGTTGAGCTAAAAATGTATTCAAGAATTTTGTTTGCAAGTGTCGTCTGACTTTCGTGTTTGGTAAAGGGTTAAAAAAAATCTCAAAACGTGGCGAACCATCGTCAACAAGTCTGTTTTTTCCGAATTAATGTTCAGAGTGGTAATATAAATCACAAACAAATTGAAGGGCATTTAGTCCGTACAAAAATATGAAATTATGTTCTCAGATGAAAGAAAATAAGACTTTTTCGAAACTGCCATCTTGGCTTTTAATCTGTGTGAGGTCAAAGTCGCAGGGTGTAAACAAAGCGATTTCCATGTTCGTCGCGTTGAGTTCTGCGTCAATCAAGGCAAGTGGTTTTGTGAAATATCAAGTTTGAATTCGTAGAACCGATGCCATCATTCGAATTAACCGAAGTGGCAACCCTAGACGACTTTAAATGATGGGATACCGCAGGTTTAAAGACGTTTTTTCACGGAGGCGAGGATTTGTTTTGAGTGGCAACAAGGAAACGCTCGTTACACGGAGTTTCTCTGCACGGGGAATCCTCGAAAGTTGTCGAAACAGTGCCTACAGTCACCGAGTCATGACACGGCGTGCATTCACACAACATTTAAGTCGATAGGAACTGAATTCGAAATAAAGAAAGTTCTCAAACAACATTCCCATTGTCTTAAACAAATGATATCCTTGTCTAAATGTTTTTTGAATGAACGAAATGGGATGCGACGCACCTCACCCGCTCTCTTCTCCCATTGCTGACAACATGTTTTCTTGAAATGTTTACACCTTGCGACCTGTGACTTTGCATAGTTTAAAAGTCAAGAGAGCAGTTTCGAAAAAGGCTTATTGCATTTTAAAGAGTGTATTGGGTTTTTTTTCCCAGCATGCATATTAAGTAATAAAATCAATTAGGAATATAGGCCCCGCGAATTCCACATTTTGGGTCGAATGGAATCGCCAATCGAATCAGAAACATGATTTCAGATCGAATCGAATGTCGCCATTCATGTTGTGGATATTGCGTGCGCGTTCTTACAGAGGTATAAATTGACAGTCTTCTTTCAAGTCTTGAATCCAGCGACAACTCGTCAGTCTGGTCAACTCAATAAAAAAGCGTGAATCCAGCGACAACTCGTCAGTCTGGTCAACTCAATAAAAAAGCGGAATATTTTAGAATGGAAGCAAAGTAGTTTCGGAAGCGGAACCTCCTTGAACTCTTCTTTTGTCATCAGGTCTCCTGTACAGGAGACCTGATGATAGAAAAAGAGTTCAAAAGGGCACACTTGATAGGATTTTGAAAACATGTTGACGATTCCTCAATTTCGGAATTCGCGTGAATTCAATCAAATCAGCGAGTTGATTCCGAATCGAATCGAATTTCCAAGCTAGGTCCCAGTTAGCAATAACATAAATAACAAATCCTGTTGGGGCATTTATCACCTACAGACAAGATCAGCATCCTTACCCCTACCACTAACACCCTCCCCAGTGCAATATTCTATACTGACAACTGATAGTATTAGTCGCGATACGGTCATGATATAGCCATAGATGCTGACAGTGATCTTAATCGCTGATAAATAGTCACGATAATGCAGGTATTCCCACCAAATCGCCAATACCTGTCAGTCAACAGTATTAGGTGAGAGTATTATTATTGGTGGGTGAGGATGTGAGATGGGGAATTCTCCCACACTAAGATACTGAGGTATATATAAAGTCGTGTGGGACAGCTGGGAGAAATATGCCTGTCTCACCCCACCCACGTAACAGCTATCTCACCCACCCACGTGACCAACTTATTTGCATACTTAATTGGCACCGGAACTATTTAATCATCGCAAATCCCGTCTGCACATGTGTAAACAAACAAATTGGAAGACCGTTTTGCTTCCGTAAATAGCCCAAGAACATTAGGTTTCACTAGGGGAAAAAATCGGAGAAAGCTGATTTTTTCAGGGAATGTCGAGTACATGTCACTGAACGATTAGACAAAAGTCCCCTAAAATCCCAGTTGAGCTTTTTATCTACAGCCTTTTTTCGAAAACGCGTTTGAAAAAAATAAAAAAAAATCGCACGAACTTTGTAACCTCGAATTGATCCAACTGTATTTTTTGTTTACGCGTATTTCGAGCTACATAATGTCTAATATACATTTACCTAGAGGAAAATGTGCATTCTGTGACAATTTCTGCGAAAAATTATTGAAAATTCACAAAAAGTATCGGATTTACGCAAAAAATGACGATTTTCCTAACGGATTTGCCCAAAGGGTCGTAGTACAGAACGGGATGTTAGTTGGACAGACGATAAAAAATCCACCACCATTTGAAGACTTTTATCATTGCTCACAAAATAGACATTATGGAAGACCCCCTCTGCTTCTGACCGAGTTCCCCTTTTGGCATAAAATTCGTCAGCATGAGAACTCAACTATTTTCGGGCTTGGGACCGAACAGACACGTCTGTGTCTGGCAGCATTAGATCAATAAATAATATTTACAGAATGTACAAAAATCAATATATAATATTTACAGAATGTACAAATCAATCAACATGGATTAAGTTACATTGACTATTATCAACGCTATATACAGAAATGACATGACCTATATACATATTATTCATCGAACTCAGAAATTTCCGACAGGACAGTGTTTCTGTGGTTGTTACAAGAATCCGAACTGCAATTACACAAACCTGAGCAAGAGAGTCCTGCCTTCTTACACCCACACCTTTTTGTACAAGCACTCTTGCAACCACAACTGATCAGATTCAGTAGGTTATCGGGGGCACATGGCTTTGTGGCTGCAGTCGGTACAAGAAGTCCATTGTCTAGCGACCACCCCCAATCCGTCGGAGGAAGCGAAGTGCCCAGCCATTGTTGGACCTGGAGATAACATCTGTAGACATGTTGTTGTGCAGCATCGCTGCTTGGTGGGAGTGAGGCTAGGTCGATGGGTTTATTCAGTTTAGATTTTGCTACATAACGCTTGTAAGTGACATATCTATATTGGTCGAGAGAGGAAACAGTTTTACTCCCGTATAAGATCAGGAGAAGTTGTTCCCCGGCAGCGGCTACTGCACTTGGTGTACTGTCATCCGCCAAAATTGTGTTGACATACTGTTGTGAGTCGCTAGTAACATCGGAGACAATTGTACTGAATACTTTCTTCTTACCAACTCGAAAGAGTGCAGAAGTAGTGTCACAACCACTTATAGAATGTGCTACAAGGAGGCTGCTTCTATGGTCACCCATTTTGGTTGCTATTTCACTAACTGAAACTGGTAAGTTTGGGGTAATGGAATACATCGTGTGAATTTTACATCCCGGTTGAACTCGAAAGTATTCTTGCCATCTAGCGTGCGCACATTACAATCGGCGTTATCGAAAACGAATTGTGTGAAGTTCGCAAGTCTAGGCGACGGACCTTTGCTTATCATGACAGAATGAACGTATTGTTGAACTTCCCGGTAGCTAGAAGAGAACATTAGTCCATTCAGAATGTCGATCAATTCCCGAGATGCGAATTTCCTATGTATGTAAACTGCTACCGACAATAATACTGGTGACAAGAATGAACGGGGCCGACAAGAACTTATTAGAGACTGACCTATGGCTGTCACGCGTCTCTGGTTGGCTTGGATGTTTTGCCCACGCTGCGACGGAGCAACAATCCCTTGTAACAAGGTTTGGAGTGTATCGGGTAGTAGATCACTAGATACAGATAACGAATCGGGTTTGGGATAAACGTCACACTCGTAAATGGCTGACCGAATATCATCGCGGACTATAGCCGATGCTTTCTTGACGATGCGCATACGTTCATCAGTTTCATTGGTACATTTGTCTGAGTACCACGAATCATATAGTATTTTGTCTGATGAATCTCTGAATGTGACAACATTTTTAGGGACCTCAGTGTTGTAATAGAGATTCTACTACCGAAATGCTCAAGCAGTTTGGTTTTAAGATGTTTAATTGTGTAACCGACTTCGTCACCAAGATACGATTCAAACGTCTCTGCCAATTCGCTCAAGGAAAACTGACTCTCATCGCTGTTCTCCATAAAGGTACACAATTCATGGAATGCAAGTGCTTTCTTGTCTGCAACAAGCCTACCCCGTGAAAGAGTTCGCTCAGGCTTATCTCTGACAAAATCCTGTCCAGCAATCATGGTGATACCGACCTTCCTCGGCCACTAGATCGATAGCACGACCGATCCGAGTAAGTACAGACTCACCCCATTCATCACTACGTTTCAAACAACGGGTTCTGATACTATCAACAAAAGTCAATGTTTCAACGGTGTGGACTTCTCTTCTACGTTGAACGGGTATATGAGTTTGTTTGTCGGCGGATTCTCCACAGAACAGACAACGGAGTTTAAAATTGAAAGCATCTTGATCAGAGCGCAATTTTTTTGTCATAGATGGACCAGCTTCGTCAGATTCAGCTGCATCTAGAGACATTCTCTTACTTTTTCTTACAGAACTTTCCCGTGTATAATTCTTGTAGCAGAATTTGTGAATTTTCTCACCAACTGTGGGTTTCTTCGAACCGGCAAAAAGATTATCGCCAAGCTCGACGCTTACAGCAACCAACTTTTCTATACCCCGCTCACCAAGTGTAGTTATTCCGGACGAGCCGGTCAACTCATCGTTACATTTGATACATTTATCCATTGCCAAAGTCACAACAGAAAAAAGATGATAGACACAATAAACTCAAGTACAATACCACAGAACAGATATCAATGTGCGGACCTGCTTCGTTGTCACCGTAAAGTATAAACAGGTAACGCTAAGTGATATGCCAACAACATAACTGATCAGTTCTACAAATAACACAAGACTCTAATAATCAACAACAGGCAAAATTACATATATATCTATCAAGGGATCATTAGTTTCAATATCTAGGCATCAAATGCGGAGTGTCCAATACTGAACAGAGCAAACTGTGCAATGGACAGACCTGGAATGCGGAATTAAACAGCGTTTCCTGATGAAAGTCGTTCAAGGCTATTTTGCATCAAATTAAAGAGCGTTGTCTGTACATAAAGACCTGGAATGCGGAATTAAACAGCGTTTCCTGATGAAAGTCGTTCAAGGCTATTTTGCATCAAATTAAAGAGCGTTGTCTGTACAATACAAATTTGTTTATGAGTACACATCGCGTGCACACATTACATGCCAATGCATCTTGAGTGTAGGCGAACACCACATTATGTGATTTAATCGAACATGGAAATTGAAACAATGATGTTATAATACGGTATTTGAATGAGAAAAGTCGATGCCGTTTGAATTTGAGTTTAGGGGGTATGGTTAATATTTCACACGTTTCACCAGTTGGTTATGGAATAAATGACTATTGTTATATATCATTATAAAGCCACTGCTTTTTTGCAATTTTTGATATATAATTTAACTCCTAAAGTAGTCGTAGATTTGATTTAATGGACGTTGTGTACCGTTGTGTGTATGAAAACAATAAATTTTTTTTCGTAATTTTGTACATTTTCGTGCATATTTCACCATTGAGTGTGAGGATTGGTACAAAGTTGGCATTTTCTGTTGGGGATATGTATTCTCAATATAATTCAGCACGATATTTATGATTCTCACCCTACTAAGGCGAATAAGAATGAAAAATATGGAGCTGGGTCGAATTTTTTTTTAAATTTTTTTTTTCATCAAAAAAACGCTATAACTAAAAAAGCTCAACTAGGATTCGCGGGGACTTTTCACACTTTATCCGCAATGTGTGTCCCGGAAACATATAAAAAAAATCAGCTTTCTCCGATTTTTTTCCTTACTTTCTCATTTTTATGTCTAATGTGCCTGGACTAAAATACGACTGACTTTATAGACGGAAATCGAAACCAGAGCACTCGAAAAAACGTCAGCACACCTCAAATTGATCTATCAGTTTATCAGAGAGAAATGTACATCTGATATCAAAGCGCCCTGTCAAACTGAAGTACAAGTCTGTAAATGACGTGTGCATGCATATCGAATTCATTTGAGGTCGCTCCAGTGCATTTGCGCTCAACAAGCGGTGCTAGTAGTATATAACAGGTTTTTCGACAAGCTTTCCGAATATCTTATTGGTTTTCTCCTACATTGAACGCTCTAAGAAATATTTTTTCCTGGAAAATATGGTATTTTCTTATTAAAAAAATTCAGAAAGCGTTTTTTACAACCCAAGGTGCTAGTTACCTGATCATTGGAAGGAAATTGCGTTTAAGGGAGCATATTGCTGTTCCTTAAATGACGAGAACCATGGTCGTCTCAGTTGGTCTCCTTCATTCATATTTAAATATGTTCTCTGCTCCGGTGGAGCGTTTTTGAAAGTGGAGGGGTGAGGGAGGGGCGAGGGCGTGGGCAAACATAAAATAGGGTACTATAGGTACACCGCACGCGCACACATATGCATGGTGATTTATAAGGGGGTTAATAGATCATTTGTGCGATGAATGTGGTTTTATGCTTCAAATTATGACAAATGGCGTTAGTCCAGCAGGTAACCTATCGACCCACTATATACTTAACTCTTTACCCAACGCAGACGATATCAAAATTTATGATTTTAATTATTATTTTTTTCAAATTTTTCAAAATATTTCAACAAAACCATATCATGTGACCCCTCATTGGAACGATCTCGTCGAGCTCGTTCCAATGATGGGTCACATGATATAGTTTTGTTGTAATTTTCAGAAAATTAATATTTTTTCAACTGCTGAATTTGCATATTACGCGAGCGGATGCGGCCGATTCCTTAGGTAAAGGGATAAATATTAAAACAAGACTTCGTGCTCGATGTGTACGCTCGGGATATGTCCGTCTGTCTGTGGAGGCGCTTTTCTTTTCTGAAGACAGGGGCACTGTTTCTTCAAAAGTGTGTGTGTTGGGGGAGGGGGGGGGGGGTCCGTCGCCTCTGTTTGTTCTCAACAAATTGGCAACGATACACATCATAAACACATAAAGAGGCACTGAAGGCCTGCTAACCGCAAAATGTGTTTATGTCCCCAGTTGCCAAGCAAATTCATATCAGGAGGCACACTGTTCAACCCTTTGCCCAACATAACGGTCAAAACAGGCCAGCGCTATTCACAAAAGTTTACCATTCAATTTTCATTTTTTTTTTTTATTTGTTTTTTTTTTATTTTTGTCTCAGAAAAAGTGCCGTCTGCCTTTCGTGTTAGGTAAAGAGTTAAAACAAATTCTCAAAACGTGGCGAACCATCGTCAACAAGTCTGTTCCTGAATTAATATTCAGTGCGGTAATATATAAATCACAAACAAAGTGAAGGGCATTTAGTCCATACAAAAATATGAAATTATGTTCTCAGATGGAAGAAAATTGCATTTTAATGAGTGTATTGTGTTTTCATTTCCAGCATGCATATTGAGTAAAAAATAGAGGATATGAAATGAGTGTTTTTCTCATATGATATTTATGAAACGAGTCTAAGAATTTTCCGTTTGGGCGAGCCTCTGGCGAGCCCAAACAGAAAATTCCGACGAGTTTCATAAATATTATATGAGAAAAACACTCATTTCATATTCTGTTTATCATATGACACACATATGCACAAATTAACGACTTAGTATGACTTTTTAACCCTTTACCTGACGTGTGTTGCAGACGACACTTGAAAAAAAAACTTCCTCATATAACTAAAAAAAAATCATTTTTTGCTTCCAAAACATAGGTTATGACCCCTCATTGGAACGAGCGCGACGCGCTCGTTCATATGAGGGGTCATAACCTATGTTTTGGAAGCAAAAATGAATTTTTTTTGTGTATAGCACTGGCCGGTTTTGGTCGTTATGTTAGGTAAAGGGTTAATGCAATATAATCCACCCAAAATAGGACAGATAACGTAAATTCTCCCTATTCAAATTATGCACATGTGACCCAGTTGTATTTTGTTCAGGCAATCAAACTGTCCATATTTGAAATTGACCAATGAAATCTGTCAACCCCAATTATGCAAATTATGAAGATATGACTCAGTTGTATTTTGTTCAGCCAATCATATTGTCTAGTTTTGAAACTGGCCAATGAAATCGACGGAAGGCTTTATTTATAACTGATTGATAGGAAAGCAAAATACCAAATGTTTTAAAGTGAACAAAACGGACGAGTCATATGATAAAACAAATTAGGAGGAGTATATAGGCCCGCGAATTCCACACTTCGGGTCGATCCGAATCGCCAATCGAATCAGAAACATGATTTCGGATCGAATCGAATGTCGCCATTCATGTTTGGGATATTGCGCGTTCTTACAGTCTTCTTTCAAGTCTTGAATCCGCACTCTAAAATCAGTTGAGTTAAAAATTAACCCAAATCAATTGGGGTGAGAGAATATGAACCCCATTTGGGTTCATATTCACTCAACCCAGTTGATTTGGGTCAGTTTTTAATCCAACTGATTTTAGAGTGCAAAGACAACTCGTCTGTTTGGTCAAATCAATAAAAAGGCGGAATATCTTAGAACGGAAGCAAAAAGCAAGTCGAACAGTTTTACGGGAGGAAGAAGACGGAATACCCGGAGAGAACCACGTAGCAACGGCGAGCAACTGCCAGACTCCCCCAACGGTAGATATTGTCAAGAAGAATACAGGAGAATGCTTCTCCTAGAACTAATTTACAAAACATTTCGGGGAAGGGGAGAGGACCCCAGACCCCCACTTATCGACTCACGCCTTCGTCGCTCACCAGTTCTACACATTGCTCCGGGGCCCGTCCTCGCTCTCGGCTGCCCTGGAATACAGCTATAGGCCAAGCTCCTACGCGGAGTTGACGTGAACCGATATAAATTGACTTCTTTTCTTTAAAATTTGAATGTTGGAATATTTTGGTTGGAAAACATTGTGCCCATGTGCAAAGAAGCCAATGGAGGGCCACATGGCCTTTCATGGTCCAAACTTTTCGCACGATATTCCCCGCACAACGCTCAAAAGAGTGGGATACCCCCTTTCGTGTTTGTCCCTAACTCACCGCTACGATTGCCTGCGCATCATGAGACACGATTTAAATGTGATGCCTCCCCCCCCCCCCCCCTACCCACCCCGAATCCTGGGTCTGTCGCTGCTTCTAGTTTCTTGTAAATTATATTCTCAAGTACATTACCGTTCTGTTGTTTTGTACCGGAGGGATTCAACCATTCTGTATGCCTCAAATGTTAATATGTAAAGCTTGTATATACAAAAAATGTTCCACTCGGTGACCATCAATAAAACACAGCTGTGATTCCACTATTACCATACAAATGATAAAATCAAACTTTACATGAAGTATAATGAACATTACTACGACTAATATTCCCATGTTATCCATTATGTCTTGTTTTGAGTACTTGGTATGGTTTCATTTATTGAAAGTAACAAAAGGAGACTTGTTTTTTATGGCAAGTTAATTAGAAGTAACTAGTTCACATACAAACCGCCATTAAGAATATCTACCAGTATCACATTTCCCAACACATTTCCCACATCGTATGATGCTGTGCGCATATTGTGCACTAACGCGCAAGTACATGTCAGCGCATCTAGCATGTGATCTGTACACAGTGTTACACATTGCATACTAACACATATGCACATATCGGAACGATCGGCGTACAGTTCCTTATCTGTAAGATACCCTAGCTTTCATTAGGTCTAAACACTGTATAGACTGATACAGACTTAGATGAATGAGCCGATCTGATTGAGCTTATTAAAAATTTGGCTAAGGACAGATGCTGGGACAGGAACGGAGGTAGCTACAAGGCCTGTTGTAGTGCGACAGGTCAATAATGGTGAGACACTCTAGCAAAGGGCAGAATATTGATAGCTAATAATGATGACACAAGGCAGTAATGACACAAGACTGCAAGGGTGATAGCAGGCCACTGTATCGGGCGAATACAATAGCACTCGATCATGCCACAGATGGTGGTGGCTATGGCCAAGTCAGCAGTGGTGGCCGTGGAGCAATGAAGGGCGTGGGAGTGGTCTAGAAGCGTTGCGCTGAATAGGGTTAGAAGCCATAACTATCTTCAGATAGATATCCTCCAAAAGGTAATCTCCAAAAGGTGTATTCACAACTTTTGGTGGCTTCTCGGCCCTATAGCACTGCGTACTACTCTTATTAGCCCAAGATTGGGGTCGTTCGAGTGATTTGGGAACATTGTCGGGCCTATTTGGGTAATTATATATACTCCTATTCAATCGAACACACCCTCCAAACAAACCCATGACCTATTAGAGCGTTTTGGATTACATAGCAAACACGTGCAGCCATAGAAACAAAATTGCCGCCTCCAGTATACAAAATGGACAACGGAAACACGTGTCACCTTAATAACACGCACTGCGCATGTGCACTGATATGGTAATGGCATCACATCATGGTCTCTTACGTGGGCTACCAGGACAACCAAACATGTGCGTCGTTGGGTCACGTGACAGTAACATCACTTCCGAGGTCTCCCAAATGAGGGCTCATAAGCTATGTTTTTGACGCAAAAAATGAAAAAAAATTAGTTATTCAAGAATTTTATTTGCAAGTGTCGTCTGCCTTTCATGTTAGGCAAAGGGTTAAGGAGCCTGAAGAGTTGTTTGCTGTGTTCATATTCTTAGCACATAGAAAAACGGAACCGAAATAGAGGTTTTTTTCCTGAAACACAACCGAAACCGAACTGAATCTCAAAGTCGACACTCCTACCCCCCCCCCCCCCCCCACCCCCCACCCCCCCCCCCACCCCCCTTCGTTTCTAGCGGTCGGAGACGCAGAAAGTGGTCAGACTGTCTCAGTGCCCCAAACTAAGGCAAATACTATAAAACTTTTACAGTTGTATTTTTCAGAATTGTATATTCTATTTATGGAAATAGCTTATTGAAATGAACCATCACCAATTCCAAAGGTATGGCAATATGCCAGTTGGCCAATTGCCATATCTTTTGAAATGCTAATTGTTCATTTCCGTCATTTATATTCACTTGTAGAAAATACAATTCGGGAAAATACAATTGCAAAAGTATAGTATTGGTCCCTGGTCGGAGACGAACAGTAGCCCTTCCGCACTGATGTGACAACCGTTAATTATTCCCAATTTCTTATTCGACATTCACTGAATGATGAATAAGGAACTGGGAATAAGTAACGGTTGTCATGTCCCTCCTTCCGCCACAGAAGATGTTTTCTAATTTGCCTGATGGAAATGACTTGCAAGTTAAAAAAAGCAAATTTTAAATAACACATCTGAATGTTCAGAAATATAATTATTAATAGAAGTGAAAGGTATATCGTCGCTTGAGTGCATCCATGCAGGTGTGATCTCGAATGCAAGCATTACAGGCTGCACCTCCACGCGAGCAAGCCACGATATACAAGTTTGGTTCAAATAAAACCGAAATACGATTAACTTTGAAAAATGTGGTGGGGACTGGCCTGAAGCTGGTGGTTGTGTCGAGGGCGGTTCGTCCCTCTCCCCCATGAACATATCTGTCGAAGATTGTTGTCGGTCGGAAAAATTGTTGGCTGCTTGAATGCCAACATTTTCTATGAAAGCCGCCAAGTTGAGAAAAAGGTCAAGCAATTGACGAAACCACAATTTTCATTATGCAAAAATACTCTTGTGTTAGAAATATCTTATGTATGAAGTGCTCGTTATAGGTATATACATCTGGAACTTAATTAAGCATCCCCTGAAATGTTTCATGACAGTGAAGTTGTTATTACTGATTATTATGTTTTAATGACTGCTATGTCTTGCAGTACATTTCATCTCGCGAAATATGATGTTTCTGGTTGATAGCGTACACCAAACACATACCCTCGTCCACGTGAAGCATGATACCCACGAATGTCACAAAAAACTATTATTATCCACATGCAATATCTGGGTATAAAATAAGAAAATTTGTCACTTCTTTTATCAGAAAATGTTGCCATGACAAGGGGGAGACTGTCAGAGGCACTAAGACGGCAAATCGTTGACATGCATGCAACAGGCATGTCATTCAAAGCTATTGGAAGGCAACTTGGCTATAGTCATCAGCAGACTTGTCCGAAGAAAAAAACCCAACGATGTTAAGGACCGACCAAGACAACCCCGAAAGACCTTTCCTCGGGAAGATCGGAGTCTGGCACGCCTCGTTAGGCGTGAACCCTTTGCTTTGAGTCGGGGTTTGAAAGGCCTTTGGCTCCCCAACAGGCGTTTGCGCAACAGAACTGTCCGAACCCGTCTCAAAGAACTGGGTATGGGGTCTAGAAGGGTCATCAAGCGCCCAACTCTGTCCGATCATCATCGAAGACGACGTTTGGAGTGGTGCATGCCACGACAACATTGGAATGTCAGGACATGGAGGAGAGTCCATTGGTCAGGCGAGAGTATGTTCCTGCATCACGTCACAGATGGACACAAGGAGGCATAGAAATGTTGCTGACGTGCCCAGAAACATCAGACCTACTGTTCGTTATGATGGAGAATCACTAATGATCTGGGGATGCCTCTCCCATGGTTGTAATCTTGATAAGGTGAATCTCAATGGTGATCAGTACATACAGGGCATTCTCAATCCGGTTGTCGTGCCGCATTTTGTCAACCACTCGTTGGCTACTCGCCCTGTATTCGTGGACGAACGACAACGCAAAGCTACATCGTTCCCATGCTGTGAGAGCACATACCTTCAGAACAACGCTATTGCAACAATACTTTGGCCTTCAATGAGATACTTCAATGAACACATCTGGGACTTTCTTGGACGTCGTGTGCAAGTAAGGGATCCGCCTGTACAGAATTTGACCAACATGGAAGCTGCATTGCATGAGGAGTGACAGCAGTTGCCTCTGGACCTTAACAGAAGGCCCACTCACTGGTAGCATTAGGAAGAGGGTTCAGGCTGTCATCCGGGCACGCGGTGGATACACTAGCTACTGACGTCAGACACTGCAATTGTGTTCACATCACAAGTTAATTTTTTACCAGTAATTACCGGCATTGTTTCATCATGGACCGTTCCAGCACCATACATGTCGAGAGAACATTTTTCCATCAAAAACATTAGAGATGTGTAATTTGCGCCATTAAAATGTTACAATTTTCATCATTGTGTTGTCTTTCATTTGTCAATAGACCATTCTTTCCGCAAACAATCACTTTTGGCCACCTTGAAGATAGCATGAAAGTAATGACAGTTTCTATTAACATCACTGCGAAAAAAAACAGGGGTTGATTGATTAAGTTCCAGGTGTGTATGACAATCAAGTAGACATGTACCAGGGACGGACCTGGTCAAGAAAAATTACCGGGGAAAGCACCGGGGGCGGGGGCCTAATCCCGGAGAAAATTTTGATTTTACGAACTGAATGAACGCGGTTTCCTTGCATATGAGCGACCAATGGCAGTCCACATGGAGGACAATTCGATGGCATCTTTGTTTCATCTTCCTCGATCCTTCCACAAAAATGATTCTACCGTGAGTGGGGGAGGGGGGAGACCAGGGCTCAAAATAAGCAGTGTCGCGTCAATTTTTGCTATGTAAAACTTGCAAAAAGCTACACAATGTTAAATTATGTATAGCATTTTGCGATACAAGATAATCAACTGCAGCCTATTAGGCTGCAGCTGATTATCTTGTATCGCAAAATGTAAATGAAAATTTGCAAATAAATTTGAAAACTAGTTCACTGATGCTTTACTTCTGATTGTGGAACATTCCAGGCATAACTCAGATTAACTCTCCATCAAGCATCATTAGCAACTTCATATGTAAGATGAGTTCTGTTGGTTTAAATACTTCCTGTTTTTACAACATTTTGCATAAAATGTCCATTAAAAATAACTACAAGCCCATCAAATTAAAAATCCCAACTTCCATTTTGAGAACTCTATTAAGCAACCAAGACGCCATTTATAACAGTATACAAGTCCATGCAACCCTTGAAGGCAGTTCAGTTAAAAAAAAACATAGTAAATGTTTCATGTGTTGCAGATCATTTGGAAATGCCCAGAAATGGATGGAAACTATTCTATCTGCTTAGAAGAATTCAATATAAAACAGCATAACATAACTCCGGTATACAAAAATAGCTTTGTAATTTTTACAAAATGCCATTCATTTTTTGGAAATGCGTAGCATTTTGCTACGCAAAGGAAAAAAAGTTATTTTGAGCACTGGGGGAGACAAATCGGGAAGAGTTCAAGACCATAGTTTGGCCCAATCGGAGAAAATTTCCTTTCATCTGAGTGATAAATGGATGGCAGTCTAGACTGCTGGTATATCGAAATGCCCTCTATGTGGACTGCCAATTGCAGTCCACATAAAGAACATTTAGATATACAGGCAGTCTATGTCACCAGATCCATTTTGTCTTTAGTTGATTTTCACGAAACTTCACGTACCAAGAAGTGTTAGGCTGCATCAAATATGGAGACCACATGGGGAACCCAATATGTGTGTGTGTGGGGGGGGGGGGGGGGGGGGTAGGGGGGGGGGGGTCACCGGGAATTTTCCCGGTGGAAAATACGGCCAGTCCGCCTCGGACCTGTACAAGGTAATATTTTTTGTATTATTATTGTTTTAAAGAATATCTTTCGTGAAACGGAAGTAATTCATTAAAATAATTATAATAAACGAAAGTTTTCTACATTTCCGTTTATTATTGTTTTAAAGGTGTATACTGAGTTTGGTTCCAAGTTAGCACCGATGGTCAACGAGTCGGAAACACTGTCGGAAAATTTTAGCTTTCGCCCCAACATGTCGGAAAAATTTGAGATCCGGTGTTCGAGTCTATGTAGGGTAGGCTTCGGGCCTGATTTTTTAACTAAAAGCGTATGTGCATAACCGCCTTGGCTTGTGAGGAGGTTGATGAGACTGACTGCAGAGACAAAGCCAGAGAAATTTTCCTTTTGCTCTGATGTCAATTTGTGCCTTGTACGATAGATAGTCTTATAACATTACATGCTGTGTGCTATACCTATATAATTTCGGCCTACAGTACAGCTGCTGCGGACTGTCGTAATCCACGCGGGGGCAGTGATGTCCACCCATACCTTTACCAAGGCAGTAAAGAATCAGCAAAATTTCAGTTAACCCTTTACCTAACATGAAAAGCAGACTACATTTGCAAACAAAATTCTTGAATAACTAAATTTTTTCTTTTTTTTTATGTCTCAAAAACATAGGTTATGACCCCTCATTGGAACGAGCCTCGGGTGAGATTTCCCCATCCCACCTCCAGACTCATCGGGGATCATAATAATCACACACCTATTAATGTAAAACACGCGGTTTCCGCGGTTTCCACCGTTCTGCTTGTACGATAAAAAATAAAAGTTGTATCGCACGTGTGGTGATACAAAACATGTTCGATTTCGTTTCCAACGTAAACAGAGCGGGAACCCGTCTAAATAAATCAGGTCACCATTGGTCGAATGCACTGGAGTTGAGATCGCTTGAAAATTCCAAATTCCTCATTTTGATTTGTTTTCCCGGAATATTTAAACAATCAGATTCGAGTAAAACTAGAGAAACAGAATTTACTGCAAACAGTAAATTCAAGTCTGTGTGAAAAGGGTTAAAGTATCAGGAATAAACTATACAGAAAGAGAATTTATGGAGGCTTATTTTCAGGAGTAAAATATGTAAAATATTTTTAAACAAATCAGAAATGGGTTTTCGTTAACAGTATTTACAGATATTCATACTGGAATCAGAACAATTATTTAGAAGAAACCAGAAAAGGAATATATGTGACCAGCATTCAAAGGGTTCGATACTCGAATCAGAAATGGACATTTTTGGCTCTGCCCACTAATTTGAGTGATGAAATACGTTCATAAACTTTAGAAATGCATCAAGGTGTAATAAAATTCATTTCCCAGTATTTCTGAATAATACGCACTTGATGACTTTGGTGACCTCTTTCAGGCGGAACCCTAGGTGACCTCTGTGACCTTGACCAATATTTTGAATTTCCATCAAGTGTCGACTCATTTGGTGTTAGTTCCAGGTCCATTCATCATACCACGATTGAGATATGAGCATGACCCACTTTCAAAGATGTTGGTTACGCCCACTTTTTTAACATAAAAATGTATTATGGACCCCAGGAATGCTTTTGGGGGGTCAAAAAATGTGATTTCTAGCAATTATGAAAAATGCACTTAATGACCCTTAGGTGACCTCCGTGACCTTGACCCATATTTTGAATCTCCATCGAGTGTCGACTCATTTGGTGTTGGCCCCAGGTCCATACGTCATACTATGCTTAGGATATGAGCGTGACCCACTTTCAAAAATTTTGGTCACGCCCACTTTTTTACGTCAAAATGCATGTGTGTATGTCAGGAATGCTTTAGGGGGTCAAAAAATGTGATTTCTAGCAATTATGAAAAATGCACTTAATGACCCCTAGGTGACCTCAGTGACCTTGACCCATATGTTGAATCTCCATCGAGTGTCGACTCATTTGGTGTTGGTCACAGGTTCATACGTCATACCATGCTTGAGATATGAGCGTGACCCACTTTTAAAATTTTGGCCACGCCCACTTTTTTTACGTCAAAAATGCATGTGGGTATGTCAGGAATGCTTTAGGGTGTCAAAAAATGTGGTTTCTAGCAATTATGAAAAATGCACTTAATGACCCCTAGGTGACCTCCGTGACCTTGACCCATATTTTGAATCTCCATCGAGTGTCGACTCATTTGGTGTTGGTCCCAGGTCCATACGTCATACCACGCCTGAGATATGGGCGTGACCCACTTTCAAAACACCCCTACAGACACCACTAATACCCCAGGAATCTGAAAAACATAGGTGGATGAGAACTTGTGACTGTCTATCAGCATGCCAAAAATTAACGAGATAGGGCAATTCGTTTTCGAGTTATCTTGCGGACCAAAAAGTGATGAGAAGACAGAAAACCAGGAGAAGAAGAAGAAGAAGAAGAAGAAGAAGAAGAAGAAGAAGAAGAAGAAGAAGAAGAAAAGAAATAAAAAAGAAACCGTGCAAAAACAATAGTCTGTGTGTTTCACACAGACTAAAAATTCAAAATAAAAATAACATTTTGAGTGCTTGTTCCTTCACAAATACTTTCCCCAATTGATAATATAATGATGGGGTGTGCTAAACTTATCAGCTATTTAAAAACTTTTTGTACTGTTATTCTCCGCAGTTTAGACAATATTTGAAGTTCGATCACCCTGACCGTGGCACTGATCTCTGTCAAATGGTTTCGACTAATGGAATGCCGTAAAAAATAAAAAGCAAATTAGGGGTGGTACCTCGCCCATTAACAATGATGTTTTCTTGGCGATGAAGGAAAAGCAACAATTATCAACTTAAAAAGTGTTTTTATTTCAATATTCGTGTAGACTGGTTGTTACATGGGAGGTGTGTGATAAATACAGAACCACACATACGTTTGAATGGGTTAAGAATTTTCAAACTCGATTGCTTTTTTTTGTCCAGGATATCACGAGAGCCTTGCTTTGGTCCAGGATATCGCGAGAGCCTTGCTTTGGTCCAGGATATTACGAGAGCCTTCGGATCTCGTGATATCCAGAGCAAAAGCAATCTCGTGCGATAAATTCCAACCGATTCAAACGTATTGCTGGTTCTGAAGAGTATTTCAAATGAATATTCAGGGCCGGTAAGCGAAATTCCCACAAAAACAAAACATCATTTTTTTGCAGGAAGCCTAAAAACCAGAAATGTTCTTTTTTCTGGATTGAAAATCTATATATTCAACGGATATTTTAGTGTCCATTTATTCTCTTCATCTTTATACTAATAAATATTTATAACGAATCATAATTAGGTTAGAGATGTGAATTAATTATTGATGAGCTTCAACGCTCATATCAAATAATTATGGCTTGTAGCAACGCACCAAAAACATGTGATAAAAACAAGATCCAAAGATCGGGGTGTGGATTATCTACTGATCTCTATACAAATTGCTGGAGCACACAAGGGTCACACAGAGAAAAGGTGTTTAGGTGTCTTCGGCCGCCATCAAGCTGGGGGGGGGGGGGGGGGGGCGTTACAATAAATAAACAGTGTTTAGGCCTAAAAAATTAAAAATCTGTTTCTCAGGCCCTTCTGCGTGGTCCTTTTGGCCGCTGCATGCTATCTTTTTATAACCAATGCAAACTTTAAAAATAATAAATGACCCTTTACCTAACATGAAAAGCAGACGACACTTGCAAAACAAAATTCTTGAATATCAAATTTTTCTCGTTTTTTGTCTCAAAAACATAGGTTATGACCCCCTCATTTTGGAACGAGCTCGGTGAGCTCGTTCCAAAGAGGGGTCATAACCTATGTTATTGAGACAAAAAATGAAAAAGATAATGACAATTAATTGGGCGGCTTTTGTGAATAACGCTGACCGGTTCTTGCCGTTACGTTGGGTAAAGGGTTATATGTTTTATGTCTGATATTTAACCCAAGTTATTAAAATTGATAAATTGTCCCTTAACCCTTTACCTAACATGAAAAGCAGACGACACTTGCAAAAAAAATTCTTGAATAACTAATTTTTTTCATTTTTTGTCTCAAAAACATAGGTTATGACCCCTCGTTGGAACGAGCTCGACGAGCTCGTTCCAACGAGGGGTCATAACCTATGTTTTTGAGACAAAAAATGAAAATATTTTGAAAATTAATTGGCGATTTTTGAGAATAGCGCTGGCCGGTTTTGGCCGTTACGTTGGGTAAAGGGTTTTAAGTGCAACAAGGCTTTCGATGCTTTAGGTGAACACCATGACTTTTGATGAAATGAAAGTTGTTACTCTGTGATACAGTGAGCGTGACAGCTTTCACGTTATAAAATGTCATACACTGCGAGGAGTTACCGCGTGGATTGACTTGACGACATATTGGGGAGAGAGTGGATTGAGTTGCGACATTTATCGGTGACATTCCAGCAATCCAGTTATATAGAGATCCAGGGCCCTGCGAATCACATATATAAGTTCAATTTGAATTGAACCTCGAATCGAATCGAGTCTATTATTCGAAATCAAATAGAACTCGAATCGAATACAGTTGCCTTGAAATTCCAGTAGTGAAAAAGGTATTAGCATGGATGGTGGCATGAGTACAGATGCTTTCTATGTTAAAATAGAGGAAATTACACTTAGGCTTTATTTTCAACATTTTTTATGTACAATGTCTATCTCAGCTACACGCTAAAAACTAAAGTGTTAAAAACTACACTTGAAATGCTGTATTTAACACTTACTAAGTGCTGAACTAGCACTTTTTTCAAGTGTTGACAATAATACCACTTGACAAGTGTAATGTCGCGACACTTAAAAGGAAACAACGCAGATGACGCGGATCAGACTCGAACTCTCGAGCCTGATACGCGTCATCTGCGTTGTGTCCTTTTAATTATGCACCCACCAAGCGCAAATCAAATTATGGACGCTTCTGGAAGAACCACCAATGCTAGATACATGGGAAGTGCCATCCATTCAAGTTTCAGATGTCTGACGATTGTAATGTTTAAGTGCTTAACGCAATGCACTTTGAGTGTTAAAATCAAACCCTAAGAGTTAGAATGGGTTTAACGCCTTGAAAGTGTCAGTTTTAACACTTTAGTTTTTAGTAATAATAACACTTTGGCCAGCCGCTGATTTGTCGCGGTAAGTGTTATACGTTTTGTCAGATGACTAAGATGAATGATACCAAGCGAAATTCCAGTGAAATGATTCGAAGGAAAACGAATAGGACAGCCAATTTCGAATTGAATCGAATACCAGTTGAGTTTCGAAATCCAATTGAAACTCGAACCTTCGCAGGGCCCTAGTGAGATTAGCACTACAACTGTACTGTATTTATGTTAACCCTTTACCTCTTCTGAAAAGCAGACCACATTTGCAAACAAATTTCTTGAATAACTCATTTTTTTCATTTTTGGTCTCAAAAACATAGGTTATGACCCCTCGCTGGAACGAGCTCGTCGAGCTCGTTCCAATGATGGGTCATAACCTATGTTTTTGAGACAAAAAATGAAAAACATAATGAAAATTAATTGGCGATTTTTGTGAATAGGGCTGGCCGGTTTTGGCTGTTACGTTGGGTAAAGGGTTAATCATAGATACGGGGAGAGCGACTAAAAACCACCAAAGGGCGACCGACGCCTTCGTGGAATGAGCTTAATCATAGCGATTGTCCTCATGGATCAATCATGTCACTATGATGGGAAAAACGGTTTTACTGCTTGCGGAATCCAGAGTACCCAGAGAGAACCACCGACGAACGGCAAGTATCTGTTGGACTCTTCAACTGTCTGGGTATGGTGAGAGAAAAATCAGCCTCGATTGGTGTGGATGTGATGGCATAAATCTCACCCTCGGGAAAAGATATTTGGTCCAGGCTCTCTTCAAGCCTCGTGTCGCCATCAAATATCTCCCCCCTTGGATAATAAGTCTTTTCTTTGAAAGGTTGGAACAATCAAAAGAAGCACACTTCTTGTGAAAACGTTTGTGTCTTCATTGTTTCGGTATTGGACTTCAAACCGAAAGGTCTGGGGTTCGATCCCCGCCAGGGGTAACTGCGCTGTGTCCTTGGGCAAGGCACTTAATCCCAAATGCCAACGCGGGGGAACGGTGGCGCTGTATACTAAGGCGTACTGCACGTCGATGGTGCACTTATCTTCAACCAAAGCTAACCCTGCTTGTGTCTATAGTACGTTGGAAAGTCTGACAGTTGCTCGCCGTTGCTCGGTGGTTATCTCCGGGTACTCCGGCTTCCTCCATCCGTAAAACTGTCCGAC
Source organism: Pictodentalium vernedei (assembly GCA_031216915.1). Taxonomy (NCBI): domain Eukaryota; kingdom Metazoa; phylum Mollusca; class Scaphopoda; order Dentaliida; family Dentaliidae; genus Pictodentalium; species Pictodentalium vernedei. The sequence goes on along the minus strand of CM062294.1, from coordinate 124,941,535 downwards.
ACGAGGTGACCCTAGCTGCCGAAAGGGTCGTTACACACCAATAAGTAAATATATAGAATATACCCATAGTAGCTTGGTGTACCAAATGTTCACCACTCGTGGTGAAGTAGTGTGAACCGCGAGCTTTTGGCGCGCGGTTAAGACCTCTTCACCACGAGTGGTGAACATTTGATACACCAAGCTACTTTGGGTATATTTTATTTATACCATGATCGTCAGATTATTAAGAGTCGCCATTATTTTTCTCGATTTTACTGAACACCAGACGTACACACGTGTGTATCTGTTTTTATTTACTCGAGCATCGGTGGGCGGTACTTCCGCTGTCAATTTTATCGCCGAAACGAAATGTAAAATGAAACGGGGCCGTTTTCATTTTAATAGCATAATAACATATCATTTCGAATTACGGATGCTCTATAGAGGTACTCAAGAAGTTTCGTGAAGATCGGTTCATGAATACGGCCTCTAGCCTGAGCCATATAGAATTTGAGTGCAAAAACTTATTGGACCTAATTTCGGTACAAAATGGCCACTGGCAGCCATCTTGAATTTTGGATCGCACCCAGAAACACTCGTTCTCATCCCAAGGTGATAACAAAGGTACCCAAGAAGTTTCGTGAAGATCGGTTCATGAATACATCCCCTAGCCCGAGCCGTATTGACATGTGCACATACTGTGTATTGGTAGACCTCAAACAAAAAACCTGATTGCACTAACTAAAGTACACAATGGCTGCTGGTGACCATCTTGAATTTCGGACCGCACCCAAAAACACTCGTTCTCACCCCCACGGTGATAACAAAGGTACTCAAGAAGTTTCGTAAAGATCGGTTCATAAATACGGCCTCTAGCCCGAGCGAATTGAATTGTTGACGGACGGACGGACGGACGGACGGACGGACGGACGGACGGACGGACGGGGTGATTTTAGTGTTGGGTATGGGGAAAATTGCGCAACTCACAAGAGGGTCTTTCGCACCTCACAAGTTGAAAAAACCTCACAAGTGGTTGGTGTACTAACGGTTTTATCCCCCAACCTCACAAGTAACGACTGTAGACGGGCGATCACCTCGCAAGACCATCTGTGGTGGCCCGGACAGACGGACAGACGAACGACTGGCCATGGCATAGCCTCAAATTTGACTTACGTCAAAGTTGAGCAAAAAATGCAACATTTTAATGGCGCTAATTACACATATCTGTCACTAATGTTTTTGATGAAAAAATGTTCTCTCGACAAGTATGGTGCTGGAACGATCCATGATGAAACGAAGCCGGTAATTACTGGCAACAAATGTAGCTTGTGATCTGAACACAATAGCAGTGTCTGACGTCAGTAGCGAGTGCATCCACCACGTGCCCGGATGACAGTTTGAACCCTCCTCCTAATGCTACCAATGAGCCTTCTGCTAAGGTCCAGAGGCAACTGCTGCCACTCCTCATGCAATGCAGCTTCCAGATTGGCCAAATTCTGTTCAGGCGGATCCCTTGCTTGCACACGACGTCCAAGAAAGTCCCAGATGTGTTCTAATGGATTCAAATCGGGGCTCATTGAAGGTCAAGGTATTGTTGCAATAGCGTTGTTCTGAAGGTATATGCTCTCACAGCATGGGAACGATGTAACCTTGCGTTGTCGTCCACGAATACAGGGCGAGTAGCCAACGGGTGGTTGTCAAAATGCGGCACGACAACTGGATTGAGAATACCCCGGATGTACTGATGACCATTGAGATTCCCACGTACAGTCACCTTATCAAGATTACAATCATGAGAGAGGCATCCCCAGATCATTAGTGATTCTCCATCATAAGGAACAGTAGGTGTGACGTAGGTCTCGTTCCAATGAGGGTTATAAGCTGTTTTTGAGACAAAAGTGAAAAAAATAATGAAAATTGAATGGTGATTTTTGTGAATAGCCCATGCAGGTTTTGGACGTTACGTTAGGTAAAGGGAAAAAACACAACAATAGTTTGTAGGATACAACGCACTCAGTAGCGGATCCGGGGGAAGCGGAAGGGATGTGTGTGTGGGGGTGGGGGGGGGGAGGCTATTCTCCAAACTTAAAAAAAAATAACAATGGTTTATGTTTCAATATCAGATCGGAGATAGGTTAAATAAATGTTTAACTGAGAAATTTGTAAAATATTTTTGGTCGTATTAATGGTACATTACTCTTCAGAAAATCCTATTTTGTTTGTTATAAGTTAATTATAATCATGCCATATATCTTTTAATTCATTGTACAATCTACCTCTTTGTAGGTGTTGTTTTGCTTGAATAAACTATAAACCATTGAAACAATAAGATTAAAATGTCATTTTCGCCAATCAAACAATCAAGTGGATATTAAACCCCAAAACAATTTTCTAGGGGCAGATAAAAGAAAAGACAAGATCTGGCATTCCATAATGAGGATATCGATCTGAAGATAGTTATGGCTCCTCACCCATTCAGCTCAATGCTTCTAGACCACTCCCACGCCCTTCATTTTTCCAAGGCCACCACTGTTGACTTGACCATAGCCACCACCATCTGTCGCATGATCGAATGCTATCATATTCGCCCGATACAGTGGCCTGCTATCACCCTTGCAGTCTGGTGCCATTACTGCCTTGTGTCATCACTATTCTGCCCTTTGCTAGAGTGGCTCACCATTATTGACCTGTAGCACTACAACAGGCCTAGTAGCTACCTCCGTTCCTGTCCCAGCATCTGTCCTTAGACAAATAAGCTCAATCAGGTCGGCTCATTCATCTAAGTATGTATCAGTCTATACAGTGCCTAGACCTAGTGAAGGCTAGGGTATCTTATAGATAAGGAACTGTACGCTGATCGTTCCGATACATGCATATGTGCTAGAATGCAATGTGTAACACTGTGTACAGATCACATGCTGGATGCGCTGACATGTACTTGTGCGTTAGTGCACAATGTGCGCACAGCAGACGCAGCATTATACGATGTGGGAAATGTGTTGGGAAATGTGATACTGATAGATATGCTTAATGACGGATTGTATGTGAACCAGTTACTTCTAATTAGCTTGCCATAAAAAACAAGTCTCTTTTTTTTACTTTCAATAAATGAAAACAACAGACAGCTCGGGAGCTGTCTGTTGTTTTCGTTTATTAAAAGTAACAAAAGGAAACTTGACTTTATTTTCTACTGATGTAATAAGTGTTTTCCAAACAATTACTTGCATCTGAATGGGACCTTTCTCGTTCCTCTCATAATTTCAAGGGAGATAACTTTATGGAAAGTCGATTTTCATGACGATATTCGTCGGAGATGAAATGTTTTTTCTTTTGTTGCAAACCATACCACGTGACTGAAACAAGACATAATGGATAACATGGGAATATTAGTCGTAGTAATGTTCATATTACTTCATGTAAAGTTTGATTTTATCATTTATATGGTAATAGAGTAATCACAGCTGTGCTTTATTGATAGTCACTGAGTGGAACATTTTTGTATATACAGTAGAATCCTCTTAATTGAATATCCATTTTGCCAGTGAAAATTATTCAATTAACATGAGTATACAATTAACAGGGATTTGGTCAGTTTCCTGTGTTCTGGAGGTAAACTGAGCATTTATTCTATCATATCTTGTTTGACAGAGCTCATAGAGCTCTGTCAAACAAGATATGATAGAATAAATGCCTGCATTGGATATAGTGAGGCCAAAAAGGTTGATAAATAAGGGGAATTTGGTGCGTGTCACAGTAATTTTTTCGACATATTACAAAAATTTATATACAAATAACAGGAGTTTACTCTACAACCCATATGCAATTAACAGATCAAATTTGTACTGAATGTATGGTAAATGGTTTTGGGTTTGAAAATTATATTCAATTAACAGGGATATACAATTAAGAGATATCCAATTAAGTGGGCTCCACTGTACAATCTTCACATATTAACATTTGAGGCATACAGAATGGTTGAATCCCTCCGGTACAAAACCCCAGAACGGTAATGTATTTGAGAATATAATTTACAACAAAATAGAGGCAGCGGCAGACCCAGGTTTCTGGATGGGGGGGGGGGGGGGGCATCACATTTAAATCGTGTCTCGTGATGCGAAGACAATCGTAGTGGTGAGTTAGGGACGAACACGGAAGGGGGTATCTTTTGAGCGTAGTGCGGGGGATCTCGTGGAAAAGGTTTGCACCATGAAAGGCCAATGTAGCCCTCCGCTGGTTTCTTTGCACATGGGCACAATGTTTTCCAACCAAAATATTCCAACATACAAATTTAAAAAAAAAAAGGAATCAATTTATATCGGTTCACGTCAGCCCCACGTAGGAGCTTGGCCTATAGCTGCATTCCAGGGCCGCCGACAGCGAGGGCGGGCCCCGGGGCAATGTGTATAACTGGTGAGCGACGAAGGTGTGAATCGATAAGTGGAGGTCTGGGGTCCTCTCCCCTTCCCCGAAATGTTTTTAAATTAGTGCCACGAGAAGCATTCTCCTGCATTCTTCCCGACAATATCTACTCAATTATTTCCTTACAATTTGGAATTTTATTACCTCTCCGGATACTCTGGCTTCTTCCACCCGTATAACTGTTCGACTCGAGGTAACCTGGCTGTCGAAAGTGTCGTCAAACTCAAATAAGTAAATAAATAAATAAATAAATAAATAAATTCTCCAAAGATAATCGTGAACATCACGATGCAGGAAAGACCTGTGGAAAACCAACAAACTGGAACAAATGTTTTTTTTTATATTAATGGCACCTAGTCAGTAATGCAACTACGTACCCTTGCCACCCCCACCAGCGTCGGAGGCCCGTTCCCAAAGCTTCCCCACGACTTTCAGCTCAGACAATTCGATGAGGCAACCTACATTTTTTTTAAACACTCCACGTGTGATCGCCGATAATATCGCGTCCATTGTTATCGGTACTTGTAATAAAAACTGAATTACAAAATAGGAGGGGCGCACACCGGGTGCGCCCTCGAATCCACCCATGTGGAAGAGGAAGTTATAATTTAATCCTATGGCCCTATATATATCCATATATCTACTGCCCCATATCTACTCCTCCGAACTATTTTGTTTCAAACTCTGCCAAATTACTGAAGCCAGTCAGAATGGGATAACTGGGGATTGTAAAACAACGTTAAAGCTCATTATACTTTATGACATATTAATGCAGATGTTTTTTTACCTTTGTTCGAATGATGGTCGCATCACAGCTGTGCGGTATTGGTGCTTACCGAGTGGAATATGATATTTGCAATAGTTTCCAAGCGAGCTGGTGATTTTTCATGGATTTAAACAATCTATCTCGTGTTTTGAGTGACACCGAGCTCCGTAGCGGTGGTGTTTAACCCCCTGCACACTGATGTCGATATGCCAAAATTTTCAGGTGCAAAATTTTCCCATAATGCAACAAGGAATTTAGCAAATTCAATCTTGTTTGACAGAGCTCACTGAGCTCTGTCAAACAAGATTGAATTGGCTAAATTTCTAGATGCATTATGGGAAATACGACAACTTGAAATTTTGGTATTTTGACAACAGAGTGCAGAGGGTTAACACCACGGGACAGGTTGTTGAAATTCATGATATATCGACCACGAGTTTGATAACTAACTGATACCCTGTCCTTTATTTAATCAACAAAACGCCTCTTCTCGTGTATGCCCAGTGCCCCAGAAGTATTTGAACATCTTGTCTATTGTTCTATCAGGTATTTCAACCTGCTTGCAATCCCCGATAAGACAATAGAATCCGGGTGTAAAAAAAGTTTACATTTAAGTCATGCAAAAGGATTAAGCTTTTTAAGTTCCAACACAGTGCAGGGGCGTCGAGATGACATATTGGGGAGAGGAGAGGGGGGGGGGTGTAAACCCAATTTGTCCCGACTGTCATGAATCAAGTTTCGACTGAAGAAATATTCCACTGAATTACATTATCTGGGCATGCCTTCTTCGAAGCAGTACTCAGGATATTTGTTTGTGGATAAAAACATGTAACAGTCGTGATACAAGGGCTTTCTTCTTTATTAATTCGCACGTACCGGACTCCAAACTGACCATACTCAGACCTCCAACATCCCCAATCAGTTACATAACTCCATTTGCATGAGACAAACTGCGTGTGTAACATACGAAGTGCCAGTAACAAATCCAGTCCCATTAGAATATACACGATTGCCAGAAACAGCTATTGGATATCTAATATACCAATCCAGATGAAAATGTCTCGACTGGAAAATTATTGGGAGGGTTTCACCCACTACACCCTCACCCAATGGTTACGCCACTGCCAACACCGAGTTACAGCCAGAGGCGGACTGGCCTTATGGCCAAGCGGGAAAATTCTCGGTTGGTCCCTTAGTGCCCCCCTCCCGGCCCCCAAAACTGATGCAACCCAGTACCTCTTGGTACATGAAAATTTGTGAAAATGACCAAAATGCGAAATGGATCTAATTGCGAAGACTGCCGTTATTACGAAATGCTCTCTATGTGGACTTCCATTGATTTTGATATACCACCAGTCTAGTCTGCTATTGATCGTTCAGATGCAAGTAAACAGAGCTCCTTTAGTTTGAAAAATCAAAATTTTCTCCCATTGGGCCGAACTATGGTTGATCCGATGGTTCCGTGGCCTCTCTTGATGAAACCATTTTGACCAAATGAGAGATGAAGATCTTTCAAAAATATCATCGAAATGCCCACAACGTGATCTGCGACTGATCGCTCAGATGAAAGGAAGCGGCGTTCTTTCAGTTCAAGCCCCCGCCCGCTGCAGTTCCCGGTAACTTTTCTTGGCCCAGCACGCCTCTGGTTACAGCAAACTGGCAAATCTGTTTGTATTCCTGGGTAGGTTCAGTTATATTCTTACAGCCCAATAACCCCGGAACACGTGTTCCATATGGATTTCAGTTGAAGGACTATTTTCCACCTGACGCCCAGTTTTGTTAACGGCCAATCGAAACGTCGTATTCTGACCCAGTTCAATTTGGAAGCTAAGGTGACCCCCGATAAATCGAATGTCAATTGGAAAATGGTTTTGTTCAAATACACCAAACTTAATCGCAATTAAACTTATTCTATAAATGGTGAGTGATTTTATAACACTCAAGTTCTAACTTTGAAGCGAATATCTCTTAGATAATGGCAGTTAATTTCTGAACAATACGAATAAATAACCTGTTCTATTAATTTCCAAAGTGTGATTTACTGTGATTTCCGGGTTTGATTATAAACGATAACTTCACAAGTGAATTATGCAATCAACAATTGTGTTATGTATCTGTGTGCGCAAACGAAGACGCTTTGCCGTGGATGTAAAGGGAATTTCATTGTTTTTATTGTTTTTTGTTTTTTTTTGTTTTTTTTTTGTTTTGTTTTTTTTTTTGGGGGGGGGGGGGGTATAACCCTTTACCTAATACGAAAGGCAGGCGACACTTGCAAAAAAATTCTTGAATGGTTATTATTTTCATTTTTTGTCTCAAAAACACAGGTTATGACCACTCATTGGAACGAGCTCGATCATAACCTATGTTTTAGAGACAAAAAATGAAAAAATAATGAAAATTAATTGGCGATTTTTGAGAATAGCGCTGGCTGTTATGTTAAGCAACGGGTTAAATAATATAGTTATCGTTAATAATTAAAAGTAATAAACAGAGTAATCGCTTGACTGGATTGGTTACGTGAAATAATTCATTCGAGTCGAAGGACTATATTGTAAAACACTCGTACGCATTCGCACACTCGTGTTTGTACAACGTCCCTCATCTCTCGTGAATTATTTCATGTAACCAGTCCAGTCAAGTGATTACTCTCTCTATATTTTTTGTATCGATCTGTCGCACGTGTTTGCCAATCACACCTGTGTTTGGTTTTATTTCAAGCAGGCGTCAGAACTGTCAAATTCTACAAATAAGACCGAATTTTTAAATTAATGGATTCTATGCCAAAGGGGCGTATAATAAACACTCACACCACCGTGGAAGGATAGAACTTGAGGCTGCGCCTCTCGTTCTATCGTTCTACGCTTACACTCGTGCCATATGGACGAATACATGCATTCACACAGCGTGACGTTCTTTGTATGTACGAATTTTTAGTTACGGTGGATAGATTTTCCAACCAAGTTCATGGAGAGGTTGAACGATTGGGTGCGTAAAACTGTTTTTTTTCCCACCACTAAGGTGCTGAGACATATATAAAGTCGTGTGAAACATCTGGGAGAGATATGCCTGTCTCACTCCACCCACGTGACAGCTATCTCATTTTATTATGCCAGTAATTGTTATTGACCAATCAGCTTCAATATCTAGTGACCGTATATGAGACTGTGTATCCTCGAGCTGGCTGTATACAGAGCTTATATACGGTCAGTTCCGACATTTTGTTTTTGACATCCAATGCTCGCTTCGATGTTTTTCCTAATTTAAAAACAACGAACAACAAATAATTTTGCGTGTGTGTCTGTTGAGCAACGTACAACTATAATACGTTTCTTCCAGTCTTTGGGAAATTTTAATAAACAAATGTAAATAAATACATTAAACAAACCACTAAAACGACATGTTTTGAAACATTAATATCACCATTAACAACAAACAATGAATGAAACTGTTCCCACTTACCTTCTTGAAAGAATTGTTAATCCATTTACTCCAATTGTTTTATTGTTCCAGCACATAACACTGAATTAAAGTTGTGAATTGTTAATATAAATTCCTGTTTATTGAGAAGAAAACCCCGTTGTTTCAGCGTCTGCCACTAGCGTGACCTTCACAGGACGTAAAACCGGGAAATTCCCTGATAGGGATAACAGAACATTTGCGCTAACTATCTGGGTACACTTATGGTTGTGTCTCTTTCAAAGGACTGGCGTAATAAATACGTTATGGGGCTTTCAGTGGGCGGATATGGTGTGATATAAGGCTCAGCAAGATCAATATTAGGCTCGACCTTTGGCCGAGCCTAATATTGATCTTGCTGAGCCTTATATCACACCATATCCGCCCACTGAAAGCCCCATAACTTATAGTAGTAGGGTTCATCGATGAAAAGTCACAACTCTGGTTACATTTAGATTTATTATATCATCATCATCATCATCATCATCATCAAAATATACCCCTATTTGTAGAATAGAGGTCTGGACGTATACAAGTCACAAGGTTTAGAAATGATGCCACAAGGGATGAAGATTGTCAAGACATCTAACCAGCAGGCCTTCAAAATAACTTCTAGTTTTCTGAACAACAGATTTCAATATTTCAGTCCTTCTTTCGGTGAAAACGGAGAGGATAATAAACAAAGGGAATTTCGCGCGGATTATCCCAATCACTGACAAGTTACCAAACTTTAATTAATTATAGGTGGCGTCCCCAGTAAATTAATTAATCTTCAACGTTGTTCATACGTTTGTATAGAAAACTACATGAATTCGGAAGTCGCGCTTTTAACCCTTTACCTAACATGAAAAGCAGACGACACTTGCAAAAAAAATTCTTGAATAACTCATTTTTTTCATTTTTTGTCACAAAAACATAGGTTATGACCCCCCATTGGAACGAGCTCGTTCCAATGAGGGGTCATAACCTATGTTTTTGTGACAAAAAATGAAAAAATAATGAAAATTAATTGGCGATTTTTGAGAATTGCGCTGGCCGGTTTTGGCCGTTACGTTGGGTAAAGGGTTAACAAGATATTGTACCGCATTTAATGCATTTGTGTGCACTAGACGTGTACAAGTGTAGCAAACTAAAATATGGTGTTGGTTAAAATATAATATATTCTACATGCATGGCTTCTTGCTTCTTTTTAGTCGAAATGACATTTTCGCTGTCTATCACATTCTCCCCCTCATCTAAAATGACATCCTTGTCGTTTAATCAATTTGAATGAGGAAGAGTATTCCAATGGCAGCAAAAATGGGTCAATTTAATAACGAGCACAAAAATTTCTACAGCTTTGAATTTAATTCCCTGGAATCTGACTGTAATGTCCACAACCTGAGATATGAAAACATAACTATGGCTTTGCTATCAAGGAGACAGCCCTCACTAACCCTACCTTGCTTATGCTTCCGTCACTCTACTGTAAATACTGGCATACAATGCAGAACATTACATCAACAACACCTCAGCTCTTAAATATATATAGAACTATCTGATACCTAGAAATTTTTACAAACAACCTGTGAGCAGCGAGTCAGTCCTCACTAACTCTAGAGTTGAACAAAAAATAGGTCTGGCTTGTTACTGAAAATATCATTTCCAGATTATCAAGACTACTCTTTCCTATTTGGGAAAATATGGCAATACAATCTACTGAGCAACGAGGTAGTCCTCACTGAACTCTGTTATATTGGTAATTTTCCTTGCAGAAAGAGAACAGGTCGAAAATCTTATAACAAATATTTAAAAAGTAATAAAAAAAACTATATATATTTCATTGGTTGGTCTTTGTAGATTTTCATACTAATGGGCAAGATAAGCCAATATATTTTAATAAGCAACGCGGCAGTCCTCACTGATTCTGCCATATTGACTACTATCCTGTCAGTTCGATAAACTACTAAAACACTGAAGCACTGGATAATTGAATATTTACATGATATTATGAGTACTGGTTAATTAAATAGCATTGACAGTATGGCCTCTGAGATTTCCTCTGAAGTCTGAGAAAAAATACTTTTGAAAGCAAAATCTTCCAACATTTTTGCCTTCATTTTCCATGGCGGCTTCTCATGAGTCTGTGCAAGCGCATACTGTCCAGATTTCATCCATTCTGGCTTTGTTTTAGGCCTCTCAGACCTTCTCACTGCAGGTATTGGCTTCCAACAGGGTGGGATACTGGTCTAGTATCACTCGGAACAGTCCTAACATAGGAATCAGAACTTTGCGAGCTCAATGTGTCATCAAGTACAGATTCTAAGTGTTGAGAAGTTGATTCATTCACCTCTGTATGTGATTGATGAATGTCATGACTGTAATCAATTTCTCTCACAACAATGGATCGCAGGTCTTCGCCTGTCCGTTGTGTTGCCAGTTCAGAATTGTTAGAGCTGTAGGTTTTTAAATTTCTTGTTCGGTTTCGGTTTTGGTTTTTCAGGTGGAGTAAAACAACGGTTCGATTCGGTTTTCGGTTTGTTCATGAGGCCAAGTAAAATTCAATAAAACTCATTCTTATGTTGGGAGTCATAACTGAATGGTAGTGAAATTGAGTGAAACCCAATGAATGCCCGAAATATGCTATAATACATGAAGAATCAGGAAGGCCAATATAATAATTACCTAAATATATACAGAACTTTTATTGTGCTTGGACATTTTTCGAGGTCTGACACCTACACGCAACTTGAGGAAAGCTGCAAACACAACTAAACTGAAATGTCGGAGATTCACAGAATGTAGTCTTCCCAGAGTAGCGAGAGTACCCAGACATTGCCATTGGCAGTGTCTGGGTACTCTCACTACTCTGGGATGGCTACATTCTGTGAATTTCTGCAGCAAGAGAGTATTTAATAAAAAACGAAAAACCTTAGATTACGGGATGTCGACGGTTTCGGTTTCGGTTTTTTAAAAAACTAAAAACCTCGGTTCGGTTTTGGTTAACCTACAGCTCTAAGAATTGTCATCAGCAGGTAAAGAGTCTGCTGATGTCAATTTATTATCTCTACTCCAGATGAGTAAAATTTATTCTTCAGAATCTGAAGAATCCTGACAATCTATGATAATTTCAGTTCAGTTTGTACTATTTTTACTTCTGGGCCTTGGGACTGGATGAGGAGTAAGAGGTTTGTCTTGTGGTGTCGCAGTTTGAGGAACCAGATTTGTCTTAGACGCTCTTGGTGATGGTTTGGGTTTCTCTTCAATTGGTATTGAACCAATTGGTAACAGGTGGTTTCGATGGAGCGTTTTTATGAAGACTTTCTGGTTGTCATTTTCCACCACAATAACTGGAATATCATGGTTGGGTTGATCAATGATAATATAAGTGACAGGTTCCTAACGGTCTGAAAGTTTGTGACGCCCATCAAATGCCAATATCTTAACCACAACTCAATCACCAATTTGTAGACTTGCGTCTCTTTTTCTTAAGTCATAGTTTGACTTTTGACTGGACTGAGATCTTTTCGAAGCAATGGCAGCTAGGTTGTAAGACTATGAAAGTCGTTCTTTCAAGTCCATAACATATTTACTAGCATTAGAATTAACATTCCTCGCTAGTCCCAGAGCAATGTCAATCGGTAAGTGAGGTTCCCTACCAAACATAAGAAAAAAATGGTGCAACTTTGGTGATTTCATGCCTAGTATAGTTGTTGGCATGTACAAGTGGTGTAACATGCTTTTTCCATTCTTCTTTTTTTGGTCTGGTTCCAAGGTTCCTAGCATATTTAGTAATGTTCTGTTGAACCTTTCACACATACTATTGCCCATTGAGTGGTATGGTGTAGTTGATTTTTCAATACTGCAAATCTGACACAGTTCTTTCAGGAGGTTGCTTTCGAAATTAGGTCCTTGGTCAGAATGTAAGCACTTCGGGAACCCATAATGTTCAACAAAATTATTAAATAACACTTCAGCAATTGTTTTTGTGGTCATATTTTTTGTAACAATTGCCTGGGCATATCTGGTGAAATGATCAGTTATTATCAGAAGATACTGGTATCCTCCTTTAAATGTTTCAAGTGTGAGGAAATCAGTGCACACAAGCTCTAATGGTTATGTGGTTGAAATGCTAACCAATGGAGCTCTGACAATGGTTGGTGATTTTCTCCTTAAACATCTTGGGCAATGTTTAATCCAGTTTTCAACTGCATCATCAATGCCTGGCCAGTAAAATCTTTCTTTGACAAGTGAAATCATATGTTCACACCCAGGGTGACCAATGTCATTGTGTAGTCCTGTTGAAACCTTTTTAATAAATGTTATTAGTAGGATTAACTGTTTTTTAACCTCACCTTCAACACAATTTTCTTTATACAGTACTCGTCCTTGGGCAAGACACTTCACCCCCATTGCCCACGTGGGGGCACGGCGACGCTGTGTACTAAGGCGTACTGCACGTCGATGGTGCACCTGTCTTCAACCAATGCTAACCCTGCTTGTGTGGAGTTGGTATGTTGGGGAGCTGACAGTTGCTCGCCGTTGCTCGGTGGTTCTCTCCGGGTACTCCGGCTTCCTCCACCCGTAAAACTGTCACGGTCATGGTTAGCCATTGTGCAGAAATATGTGACCTTAAACACCAATAAATAAATAAATAAATATAAATATTATACAGTACTCCATTTATTAACTTAACTGGTAGAGTGCTGAATTATTTTTGGTCATCAAAATTTGTTCACGTATGTTTGCCTTGTTACAATTTATGGGAGAGGGCCAATGGGCACTCTCCCATAAATTGTTACAAGGCAAATCCTAACAGAGTAATTAATTTCACTTCAAAGGTGGTATGAACAACATCCACAAAATATGAAGCCTTTAAGTGCTGGTACTGACACTTCAGAGTCAAGCCCAAATATGGGCTTCCAGCACTCTACCAGTTAAAGGACTCAAATAACCTGTTGAAGGAAGAGTGCACCTTTAAAAGTGGGAGTGCTGCTTTTGTTGGACGTCTGCCTTTGCGAACTGCAGACATCCAAACACTCAATATGACATCTTGTCCTTGATATTTCCTTCAAGCAAGATAAGTCATGTCTGAAATATCCTGTCCGTATTCATCTATCAGTTCATTGACTACATCAGTTGAAAGGCAGAGTCTTTCAATAAATGGGCCTTGTGTTGCTTTACAGATAGCATCAATTGATTTCTTTGTAATAATTTAGTTTAAATTGTCCTCATGCAGCTGTGGCAAGCGGCTCATACCACCAGCATCGTTATTATTCTTACCAGGCCTATGCATTATTTCAAAATCATAGGCTGACAGAGCAGAGATCCACTGAGGCCCAGTTGCATCTAGTTTAGATGATGTTAATATATACGATAATGGATTATTCTCTGTTAGGACTTTGAATTTATGTCCATATAAATAGTCATTGAATATTTCCGTCACAGCCCATTTTAATGCTAGAAATTCTGATTTGTGGGCTGGGTAATTCTTTTCAGCTTTACTCAGTACACGACTTGCATAATATATCACATGTTCCTGGCCATTTTGCAGTTGATATAAAACTGCTCCAAGACCCTAGTGGCAGCATCAATATGCAATTCAAATGGTTGTTTATAATCTGGGCAAGCAAGACTTGGTGGGGAAGACAAAGCTTCTTCCGACTTTTTAGAAGCAGCTTCTTGCTCTTTACCCCAAGTCCATTTTTAATATTTTTTCTTCTTGTTTTTCTTAGGGCCATTATCAGTGGGCATCAAGTCAGTTAGTGGTCTGGCTACCCAAGAAAAATTTTTAACAAATTTTCTGTAATAGCCAGCAAATCCTAAGAATTGTCTCACTTCCTCAGGGTTGTTTGGTGTTGGCATTGAGTCTATCTTTTCAGTCTTCGATGGATCAGCTTCGATTCCATCTTCCAATACAACATGGCCAACGTATACTACTTTTTGTTGGAAAAATTTACACTTTGAAAGAGACAACTTTAAGCCACATTGTCTAATTATTTCAAACATTTTTCCAATCGCTCTATATGTTCATCATATGTCTTTGAAAATATGATCAAGTCGTCAAGGTATATAAGACAAATGTCAAGATATAATTCATCTGGAAATTCTTCAATTAACCTCTGGTATGTCGTAGGCGAATTTGAAAGCCAAAATGGCATGCTATTATACTCGAAAAACCCGAGTGGTCCTACTGTAAAGGCTGTCCTCTCCTTATACTCCTCTAATATTTCAACTTGGTGGTAACCCGAGTCCATGTCTAATACAGTAAAATACTTGGAACCACCAAGACAGTCTAGTATATTTTCAATCCTTGGCAGAGCATAGGAATATTTTACAGTTTGTTTATTTAGCGCTCTATTAAGAATTGAATGTAATTTTTATAATCTTTATTGGAGTATGAACGTGTGGGAATGGGTACAAATTATGTATGAATCCCAAAGGGATTCATACAATTTGTACCCATTCCCACACGTTCATACTCCAATAAAGATTTTTATTACATTACATCCAGGGCAAAGCGTCTTCGTTTGCGCACACGGATACATGACACAATTGTTGATTGCATAATTCACTTAAGAAGTTGTCGTTTATAATCAAACCCGGAAATCCCGGTAAATCATATTTTGGAAAATAATAAAATAGGTTATTTATTCGTATTTTTCAGAAATTAGCTGCCATTGTCTGAGAGATATTCGCTTCAAAGTCAGAACTTGAGTGTTATAAAATCACTCACCATTTACAGAATAAGTTTAATTTCGTTAAGTTTGGTGTATTTGAACAAAAACAATTTTCCAATTGACATTCGATTTATCGGGGGGGGGGGGGGGTCACCTTAGCTTCCAAATTGAATTTGGTCAAAATACGACGTTTCGATTGGCCGTTAACAAAATTGGGCGGAGTTTAGTTCTTTCGTTGGATCCTCCATGACGCCAGGTGGAAAAATAGTCCTTCAACGGAAATCCATATGGAATGCGTGATCCGGGGCTATAGGGCTGTAGGATTATAACTGAACCTTCCCAGGAATACAAATAGATTCACCAGTTTGCTTCAAGCAGAGGCGGCTGGGCCAAGAAAAGTTAATGGGAACATCAGTGGGTGGGGCTTGGGGGGTGGGGGGTATGGGGATGTTCTACTCGGTGAACATTTTGATTTTTCGAACTGAAAGAACGCCGCTTCCCTTCATCTGAGCGATCAGTCGCAGATCACTTTGAGGGCATTTCAATGATACTTTTTAACCCAGTGCACACTGATGTCAAAATATCCAGATCTAAGTTGCCATTTTTCCCAAAATGCAACTGGGAATTTAACCAATTCAAGCTTGTTTGACAGAGCTCAATGAGCTCTGTCAAACAAGATTGAATTGGTTAAATTTCTAGTTGCATTATGGGAAATATTTGCACCCTGAACTTTAGATATTCCGACATCAGTGTGCAGGGGGTTAAAGATCTTCATCGCTCATTTGGTCAAGATGGTTTCATCAAGAGAGGCCACAGAACCATCGGATCAACCATAGTTCGGCCCAATGGGAGAAAATTTTGATTTTTCAAACTAAAGGAGCGCTGTTTACTTGCATCTGAATGATCATCAATGGCAGATTAGACTGCTGGTATATCAAAATCAATGGAAGTCCACATAGAGAGCATTTCGTTATAACGGCAGTCTACGCAATTAGATCCATTTCGTATTTTGGTCATTTTCACAAATTTTCATGTACCAAGAGGTATTGGGTTGCATCAGTTCTTTTCAGGCCGGGGGGGGGGGGGGGGGGGGGTACTAAGGGACCCACCGAGAATTTTCTCGCTAGGCCATAAAGCCAGTCCGCCTCTGGCTGTAACTTGGTATTGGCAGTAACGTAATCAATGGGTGGGGTGTAGTGGGTGTGACACGCTACCAATAATTTTCCAATCGAGACATTTTCAATTGGATTGGTGTATTAGATATCGAATCGCTGTTTCTGGCAATCGTGTATATTCTAATGGGACTGGATTTGTTACTGGGACATCGTATATTACACACGCAGTTTGTCTCATGCAAATGGAGTTATGTGATTGATTGGGGATGCTGGAGGTCTGAGTATGGCCAATTTTGAGTCCGTACGTGCGAATTAAAAAAGAAGTAGGAAAGCCCCTGTATCACGACTGTTACATGTACTTATCGACAAACAAATTCCCTGGGTCGTGCTTCGAAGAAGGCATGCCAAGATGATGTAGTTCAGTGGAATATTTCTTCAGTCGAAACTTGATTCATGACAGTCGGGACAAATTGGGTTTACACTCCCCCCCCCCCCCCCCCCCCCCCTCCTCTCTCCAATATGTCATCTTCTCGACGCCCCTGAACTGTGTTGGAACTTGAAACGCTTAACCTTTTTGCATGGCTTAAATGTAAACGTTTTTTTACACCCTGGTTCTATTGTCCTATCGGGGATTGCAAGCAGGTTGAAACACCTGATAGAACAATAGACAAGAAGTTCAAATACTTCTGGTGCACTGGGCATACATGAGAAGAGGCGTTTTGTTGATTAAATAAAGGACAGGGTGTCAGTGAGTTAACAAACTCGCGGCCGATATATCATGAATTTTAGCAACCTGTCCCGTGCTGTTAAACACCGCCGCTACGGAGCTCGGTGTCACTCAACGCACGAGGCAGATTGTTCAAATCCATGAAAAATCGCTTGGAAACTAGAGAAACAGAATTTACTGCACCCAGTAAATTCAAGTCTGTGTGAAAAGGGTTAAAGTATCAGGAATAAACTATACAGAAGGAGAATTTATGGAGGCTTATTTTCAGGAGTAAATTATTTTCAAACAAATCAGAAATGGATTTTCGTTAATAGTATTTACAGATATTCATACAGCAATCAGAACATTTTTTTATAAGAAACCAGAAAAGGCATATATGTGACCAGCATTTAAAGGGTTTGATACACGAATCAGAAGTGGACATTTTTGGCTCTGCCCACCAAGCTGATTGATGAAATACGTTCATGAACTTTTGAAATGCATTAAGGTGTAATGAAATGCATTCCCCGGTCTTTCTGAATAATATGCACTGGATGACCTTGGTGACCTCTTTCAGGCGGACCATATATTGAACCTCCAGCAATTTTTAAATCAGTTGGTATAGTCCCATGTATACACCTACTTTAAAGAAATGGCTCCACCAACTACAGATCTGTCATTTTTGGGCGATGATAGCAAATATTTATTATGATTTAGAAGGCTCTAAGGCAGTCAGCCTACTGTATCACACACAAGGCCTCAAACTAGCTGAAAAAAACAAAGATGAGTGCAAACTGGTTGTTGGTAACCAGCATGCCAAAACGAATAGAGATAGGACGATTCGTATTTGAGTTATCGAGCCGACAAAGGGTGCATAGACTCTATATTGGGGATAGTGCCATAAAAAAACTTAAAAAGCCCCAAGAGCTCGTTTAAAGGCTTACCCTTAAGAGCATCTAGTGCCCTAAACAAGGCATACTTAAAATAAGATGGTGGAATCTTGAATCATGGCATTTGCGTAAAGAGTGGCAATATGCAGGAAGCGTGCAAAAGGTTCTACCGTCATAAGTTAAATGATGTTGTTTGATCTTCGCGGTGAAGTATGAAGAGGGCGGTGAAGTATGAAGAGGGTTAAAGACAGACCATTTAAATATTCCATTTCATTAATTCATAATTGTGATAAGTGTTTCGAGAGAGCCGCTTACCACTCGGCCCGAAACCTGTTGATCTTGAGTTATGATTGAGAATGAAAAAAAAAAAAAAAAATGCAATGAAAGGTGAAGGGTTATTTATTCAACTACAATTAATCAAGTGTTGTAAGATAGATCTGTATAATAAACAAATTTTCTTGCCACTCAAAGGTTTTTTTTCAACTTGGTTTGGGGATGGAATTTAATTCTGATCTGACAGCTGATAAGAGTAAATATGTGTCAGGCTGTCATCTATAGCAACTTCTCTCTAATTTGATTGTTTGCATTATTCTCTTGTGTATATAAATATAAACAGCTATTTCTTTATGATGCTTTTCTGTTACAAAGAAATTAGGGGGTATAAAAAACTCTGTGGCCCAATGGACCACTCCCAAAGGTTCCCTGATAACATAGCTGGGCCAGTACTTGTGACAGGCTACCAGTATGCCAAACAGCCCCAGGACAGATTATTTATTTATTTATTAGTGTGTAAGGTCACATATTTCTGCATAATGGCTAATCAGGACCACGACAGTTTTACGGGTGGGGGAAGCCGTAGTACCCGGAGAGAACCACCAAGCAACGGCGAGCAACTGTCAGTTTCCCAACATACTAATTCCACACAAGCAGGATTAGCATTGGTTGAAGACAGGTGCGCCATCGACGTGCAGTACGCCTTAATACACAGCGTCACCGCGCCCCCACGTGGGCAATGGGGGTGAATTGTCTTGCCCAAGGACACAACGTGGTTGCCGCAGGTGGGATTCGAACCGAGGACCTCTCGGCTTGCAGCCTGCACCTCTACTAACTCAGCCACCGCGCCCCCCAGGACAGATGATTTGTTTTTGAGTTATCGTCAAGACAAAATGAAGGGGGTAGAAAATATTCATACAGGAATCGGAACATTCTTATAAGAAACCAGAAAATGTGACCAGCATTCAAAGGGTTTGATACACGAATCAGAAATGGATATTTTTGTCTCTGCCCACTAATTTTAGTGATGAAATACACTCATAAACTTTAGAAATGCATTAAGATGTAATAAAATGCATTTCCCAGTCTTTCTGAATAATGCCCCCATACTAAGATCTTCAGAGGGTTAAAATATTCCCTTTAAATACTCCATTTTAATCCTTTAAATGGGGGCGCATTGGTTCAGTTGGCAGAGGTGCAGTCTGCAAGGCGTGAGGTCCTCACTCTGTCCTTGGGCAAGCCACTTCACCCCATCGCCCACGTGGGTGCATGGTGGCGATGTGTTCTAAAGCGTACTGCACATCGATTGTGCACCCGTCTTCAACCAATGTTAACCCTGCTTGTGTAGAGTTAGTATGTGGGGGATCTGACAGTTGCTCGTTGTTGCCCGGTGGTTCTTCCCGGGTACTCCGACTTCCTCCACCTAAAAAACTGTCGTGGTCATGATTAGCCACTGTGCAGAAATATGTGACATTAAACGCCAATAAATAAATAATCCTTTAAAAAATGAGCTCAATCCAATAAAGGGTCATAAGCTATGTTTTTTCAAGCAAAAATGAAAAGGTAATTAAAACTGAATAGACGTTTCTGTGAATAATGTTGACCTGTTTTCGCTGTTTTGTTCGCTAAAGGGTTAAGAATCCCTTACTTTGGAAGGCACACTGAAAAGGTGTCCTATTCCACATAGAATTAAATGTTAAGAAAATAAAGCGAAAAACATTAAGTTTCTCAGCTGACAGTACCTGCTTTTGCACTCCGGAGGGATGGAACGGCACAAATCAGAGACATTCTCTTAATGGCACTTTGACATCAAAGGTTTCTGCACTCTCGGTGAGGCCGAGGTGAGCGCAGTGAAAGACTATAGAACTCCTCTAACAAATTAGTTTTAAACAGTCATAGCACTAACACAGTTAACAGTACAGTCGACCATGCCAGTATTGCATTGTTACCGGCACCCTGACAGTTTTGTGATAGGTTTCAACAATTATTCAGTGCAATTTTATTAAAAGGGTTAACTTTATTCTGCCTGAAATAAAATATGTGCAATCCACATTGAAGTCTTGAGAGGGGTTAAAAGCATTGAACTGAATAATTTACAATTTATTTCCTTGCAAGGCAAAAGGTTTCTCTCAATTTAGTTTCAGGAACTAACATCCCATAATGATGACAAGGTCAGATTTCATTTTGACAGCTTACTCCACTGGTGTTTACATAGTCTCCAGTGTGAACAAAACATCGTATTGCTTGGGGAGAATTTACTGTATCAGGAAATTGGAAAGTGTGTATGTAAGAAATAGTTTAGGGGGTCAAAAAATGTGATTTCCAGCAATTCTGAAAAATGCACTTAATGACCCCTAGTTGACCTCCGTGACCTTGACCCATATTTTGAACCTCCATCGAGTGTCGACTCATTTGGTGTTGGTCCCAGGTCTGTAGGTCATACCATGCCTGAGATATGGGAGTGACCCACTTTCAAAAATTTTGGCCACGCCCACTTTTTTAATGTAAAAATGCATGTGTGTACGTCAGGAATACTTTAGAGGTCAAAAAATGTGATTTCCAGCAATTCTGAAAAATGCACTCAATGACCCCTAGGTGACCTCTGTGACCTTGACCCATATTTTGAACCTCCGTCGAGTGTCGACTCATTTGGTGTTGGTCCCAGGTCTGTAGGTCATACAACGTCTGAGATATGGGCGTGACCCACTTTCAAAACACCCCTACAGGCACCCCTGATACCCCAGGAATCTGAAAAACATAGGTGACCGAGAACTTGTGGCTGTCTATCAGCATGCCTTGACCCATATTTTGAACCTACATCGAGAGTCGACTCATTTGGTGTTGGTCCCAGGTCCGTAGGTCATACCACGCTTGAGATATGGGCGTGACCCACTTTCAAAACATTTGGCCTCGCCCACTTTTTTTACATCAAAAAGCATGTGTGTACGTCAGGAATGCTTTAGGGGGTCAAAAAATATGGTTTCAAGCAATTCTGAAAAATGCACTCAATGACCCCTAGGTGACCCCTGTGACCTTGACCCATATTTTGAATCTCCATCAAGTGTCGACTCATTTCGTGTTGGTCCCAGGTCCATACGTCATGCCATGCCTGAGATATGGGCGTGACCCACTTTCAAAAAATTTGGCCACGCCCACTTTTTTCACGTCAAAATGCATGTGTGTCCGTCAGGAATGCTTTAGGAGGTCAAAAAATGTGATTTCCAGCTATTCTGAAAAATGCACTCAATGACCCCTAGATGACCTCCGTGACCTTGACCCATATTTTGAACCTCCGTCGAGTGTCGACTCATTTGGTGTTGGTCCCAGGTCTGTAGGTCATACAACGTCTGAGATATGGGCGTGACCCACTTTCAAAACACCCCTACAGGCACCCCTGATACCCCAGGAATCTGAAAAACATAGGTGACCGAGAACTTGTGGCTGTCTATCAGCATGCCAAAAATCAACGAGATAGGGCAATTCGTTTTCGAGTTATCTTGCGGACAAAAAAGTGATGAGAAGACAGAAGACAGGAGAAGAAGAAGAAGAAGAAGAAGAAGAAGAAGAAGAAGAAGAAGAAGAAGAAGAAGAAGAAAAAAGAAAAAAAAGAAGAAAAAAAAAAAAAGAAAAAGAAACCGTGCAAAAACAATAGTCTGTGTGTTTCACACAGACTAACTATTGCAAATATCATATTCCACTCGGAAAGCACCAATATCGCACGGCTGTGATGCGACCATCATCAGAATAAAAGTAAAAAAAATCTGTATTAATATGTCATAAAGTATAATGAACTTTAACGTTGTTTTCCAATCCCAAGTCATCCCATTCTGACTGGCTTCAGTAATTTGGCAGGGTTTGAAACATAATAGGGGGGGAGCAGTAGCTATATGGATATAGGGCCATAGGATTAAGTTATAACTCCCTCTTCCACATTGGTGGTTTCGAGGGCGCACCCGGTGTGTGCCCTTCCCATTTTGTAATTCATTTTTTTTGCAAGTACCGATAACAATGGACGCGATATTATCATACGTGTGATCGCCAATAATACCGCGCCCCGTGAATACAGCATTAGCGCCGAAAGGGCAGTTAGGGGCCCATAATTTGGGATGTTTCAAAAAAGTGCAGGTTGCCTCATCGATATGTCTGAGCTGAAAGTCGTGGGAGGATTCGGGCACTGGCCTCCGACGCTGGTGGAGGTGGCAAGAGAACGTAGTTGAATTACTGACCAGGTTCCATTCATACAAAAAAAAACATTTGTTCCAGTTTGCCGGTTTTCCACCGGTCTTTCCTGCATCGTGATGGTCACGATTATCTTTGGAGAATTTATTTATTTATTTATTTATTTATTTATTTATTTATTTTTTTTTTTTTTTTTTTTTATTTATTTATTTATTTTTGACGACACTTTCGACAGCCAGGCTCACCTCGAGTCGAACAGTTTTACGGGTGGAAAAAGTCGGAGTACGCGGAGAGAACCACCTAGCAACGGCGAGCAACTGCCAGACTCCCCAAAGTACTTATCTTTGGAGAAAAAATACATCATACACACAAAAATACATGTAATAAAATTCCAAATTGTAAGGAAATAATTGAGTAGATATTGTCAGGAAGAATGCAGCAGAATGCTTCTCCTAGCACTAATTTAGAAAAATTTCCGGGAAGGGGAGAGGACCCCCGACCCACACCTATCGATTCGCGTCGTCGTCGCTCACCAGTTCTACACATTTCCCCGGGGCCCGTCCTCGCTCTCGGCGGCCCTGGAATGCAGCTATAGGTCAAGCTCCTACGCGGGGCTGACGTGAACCGATATAAATTGACTTCTTTTCTTTAAAATTTGAATGTTGGAATATTTTGGTTGGAAAACATTGTGCCCATGTGCAAAGAAGCCAACGGAGGGCCACGTTGGCCTTTCGTGGTCCAAAATTTCCGCACGATATCCCCCGCACTATGCTCAAAAGAGTGGGATACCCCCTTTCGAGTTCGTCCCTAACTCACTGCTACGATTGCCTTCGCATCATGAGACACGATTTAAATGTCATAACCCCCCCCCCCCCCACACCCCTCCTCCTTCCCCACCCAGAATCCTTGGTCTGCTGCTGCGTCTACTTTGTTGTAAATTATATTCTCAAGTACATTACCGTTCTGGGGTTTTGTGCCGGAGGGGTTCAACCATTCTGTATGCCTCAAATGTTAATATGTAAAGATTGTACATACAAAAATGTTCCACTCAGTGACCATCAATAAAACACAGCTGTGATTTTACACTCTTACCATTGTAATGATAAAATAAAACTTTACATGAAGTATACTACTCAAAGTTTGCTAAGCACCAAGTATATCCAACTACCTGTTTTACGTTTTAGTTGAAATATTGTAATGAAAAGTGTATATATTTTTTATTTAATTATATCTTTAATGCTTTAAGTACAGAAATTAAGATTTTATTTGTGTTTGACGTTATTTTTTAGCTTTTGAATACAATAACCATGGAAAATGGTTATTATTGGTAAAAGAGAAAATTTTTCAGTATGCCAAAAAGATAACAGAGCGAACTGATATGGATTCAATATCAAGTATGAGATCCATTGCTGTTAATTACAGCTTGACAACGCCTTCTTATGCTTCCAATCAGGTTCCAGGTGGTCCTTTGTGGGATGTTGTTCTATTCTTGGACCAGCATGGCACCAAGCTCCTGGACACTTCTTGGCTGGACTGGACAGGCTGAAATTGCAAGCTGCAACTCATTCCAGACATGTTCGATTGGATTGAGGTCGGGGAATCTTGCTGGCCAGTCCATACGCTCAATCCCCTCTGTCGGTACTCCCAGACAGCACGGGCAACATGAAGACGATCAATAATGATCAAAAACCGATCTTCAGCTGCAGATGTTGCCCTGTCTCTGCCACCACCATGCCGTCTTACTGGTGTGCCATACTGCTGAAATCTTGCCCAGGCTCTGGTGATTATCGTATTGTGCACACCAAGGGCTTCACCAACCTGACGATGGGTCGCCCCTTGCTCCACCATCCCTACAGTCCACCACATTTCTGCTTCAGACAAATGTCTTCTAACATTTGCATTTGCCATATTCAATCATTAAATCACTAGAGTTTGTGTTGAGAAGATGACTGAATACCCTACACATGTCATGAACATGTAGACATAACACGAAAACATTATGAAAATCAAGGGGTACATGCTTTCCATGACTGTCGCGAAAAGTCTGCCTGTCAGGAGAGCTAATTTAAACACTGGGAACCATCTCAATACATTCCTCAATCACATCCACCAAAAATATCGAGCTACTTCCAATGAGCGGGTCAAGTGATATGGTTTTGTTGAACTTTTTTTGAAATATTTGAAAAAAATAACAAATTTTGATATCGCGTGCGTAGCTTAAAGGGTTAAAGTATTGAATGCGTTCGCTGTAAAAAAAAAGACATTGCTCCACCAGGCATGAGTAGCTACTCCTCTTTATATTTTCATATTATGACACCTGAAGGAGTAACGGTCATTACCGTAAAATGTACCGTAGAATTTACGGTATTAAAACTGGTTGCCAGAATTTTTTCCATAATTTTAACAGTATTGTTTCCGTGTGCAATTGCACATATGTATTCCTATATTAATTTTCAAATAATTTATTTATTTATTCATTTGTGTTCACTGTCACATATTCCCGCATAATTTTGACTGCAAGATGGAGACAATATATTTATATATTCGGGTTTAACGACACTTTCGACAGCTAGGGAAATATGTCGGAAATATGGAGACAAAATCATGTTTAGTCAATTGTTTATACGCATCTTTCCCATTTAGAGGTCATCCTTCCCAAGCATTGTGATTGAATCCTATTTTACTAGTAAAACAGAGTTTGTTTAGCACAGTAAAAAAGCACTGCTTTAATTTCCGGGGTTCCAACTGGGCAATCTTCTTATTAAGAGGCCTGAAGCAGTAATAGTCATTACCATAAAATGCACGGTATAAATTATAACAAATGGTTGCCATTTTATTTTACCGTAATTTTAACAGCAAATTTCTTCAGTGCTTTAGGGTTTAGATGTTTCTTTCCTCCCAGAACCTATTGTTTTGGGGTTTTTTCGGGGGGGGGGGGGGGGGGGGGGGGGGTGGGGGGGGATGGCTGTTTTGTTTTTTGTTTTGTTTTGCGCAGGGAGGAGGGATTATAGAATATCTGAGGTTTTTTTTTTTTTGGGGGGGGGGGGGGGTTATTGGTCTTTAACCCTTTACCTAACCTGAAAAAGCAGACGACACTTGCAAAAATAATTCTTGAATAATTAATTGTTTTTCATTTTTTGTCTCAAAAACATTGGTTATGACCCCTCGTTGGACGAGGGGTCATAACCTATGTTTTTGAGACAAAAAATGAAAAAAATAATGAAAATTAATTGGCGATTTTTGAGAATAGCGCTGGCCGGTTTTGCCCGTTACGTTGGGTAAAGGGTTAACGACACTTTCGACAGCCGTGTCGGACAGTTTTACAGGTGGATGAAGCCGGAGTATCCGAAGAAAACCATTGAGCAGCTGTGAGCAATTGTCAGACATCCACAACGTTGTTACTCCGCACAAGCAGGGTTAGCATTGGTTAAAGACAAGTGCACTATCGACATGCAGTTCGCCTCAGTACACAGCCCAACCGTGATCCCACGTGGGTGATCGGGATTATGCGGGGGCGCCGGAGCCGCCCCGACCAATGTCGGGGCAAAAAATTTGCCGATAATGATATTTTTGTGGTCGAGCTTCAGCCGAACGTCATTCATATCAAATAACTAGGCTATGATTTTTTAATTTTGTTCTGGCGGATATCCGAAAATAGTGCGCGTATAGATCGTCTTGTCTTTTTAATAAAATGGCAGCTGTTATTGACCAGTTAACGTAAGATGGGGAGATTCTGGGGCTACTTCTTTAGTATTCTAACCGCTTTGGAAGCGGTTGGAATACTAAAGAAGTAGCTCCAAATAGGTCTGAGACATGTCATTTTTCAAACATTTTCTGGGGGCAGGGCCGGATTTACGAATAGGCACACTGGGCGGACGCATGTGGGAGCCCCCACATTAAAGTTCGTCTTTCGCGGAACATAATATGACAAAATTCCTTTGGCAATTTGGCAGGGAATTTTGTCATATTATGTTCCTCGAAAAACGAACTGCATGCACTGCCATTTTACCCCCCCCCCCCCCCCCCCCCCCACCCCCTCCACATAATCGATAGCAACAATTCGAAAAAAACAGGGATCTGGGTGTTATGGTCGGGCCAATGTTTGGGTCGTTCCGGCGCCCCTGTTATGTGCCTTGTCCAAGGACACAGCGCTGATCGAACCGAGGGTATTTCGGTTAGAAGTCCAATACCATAAACACTCAGACACCGCGCTCCGTCTAAGCGTTTCAGATGCTCGCTGTTGCAGCCCTTACTCGAACCAACTAGTCTACGATCTGTGTATTAGTATCCAGTGCTAACATCGTTACACTGTTGACAGTAATTCAATGGAATAACTACTGATCCTGCTCGTCCGTAGTACTGAATCGGCAGACTTTATTTCATCACCTACTACTCGCTTCGATGCTACCCACTTGACCAGTTGGGCTCGAGTGTTTTGGAAGACACAACTTGCCAACGCTCCTCAATTTAGTTCTGAAGAAATCGCATCACTTCAGATCACGTTACAGAAATACTGAACTAATTCAGCTTACATGTGGTGCGAAGGGTTTCAGAATTCTACAACTGACAAAATGAATGGAGAGTTACTGGGGATCTCTTTCAATCACATAATACTTGCAACTAAATGCCTGAACAATTATAAAATATTTTTATCACATAATCATTGCGGAAATATTGTTCACCAGACATCTAATAAGGGAATGACCTCAGAAGTCAACGTAGATGTCGTAGCGTTGTGAGTGAGTTGGTGTCGGAAGTAGAATAATCTTCTCTTATTTTTTCATTAACTCTCTACCTGATACAAATGGAAAACATTTGCAGAAAACATTTCCTGATTAACTAAATATTTTCATTTCTTGTCTTGAAAATACAGTTTCTGGCCCCTTATTGGAACGAGCTCGTTCGGGTGAGGAGTAATAATCTGTGTTTTTAGGGGAAAATTGAAAAAAAATAATAAAATTTGGATGGCGATTTTTGTGAACAGTGCTTGCCAGTTTTTGTTGTTGCGTTCGTTAAAATGTTAATTATGTGATAGAAAGAATCTCGAATGCCTCATGATTTGACATTAAATGTCTGAACCTCGTTCCTAGGGGTAGCGGTGGCTCAGTAGGTAGAGGTGCAGGCTGCAATCCGAGAGGTCCTCGGTTCGAATCCCACCTGCGGCAACCGAGCTGTGTCGTTGTGCAAGACACTTCACTCACATTGCCCGCGTGGGGGCACGGTGGCGTTGTGTGCTAAGACGTACTGCACGTCGATGGTGCACTTGTCTTCAACCTATGCTAACCCTGCTTGTGTGGAGTTAGTATGTTGGGGAGCTGACAGTTGCTCGCCGTTGCTCGGTGGTTCTCTCCGGGTACTCCGGCTTCCTCCACCCATAAAACTATCATGGTCATGATTAGCCGTTGTGCAGAAATATGTGACCTTAAACACCAATAAATAAATAAATAATAAATAACCTCGTTCCTAAAATCGATCTGAGCCTCGGTAAACCGCGGCCCAGATCAATTTTTGTGATCTCTCAGAAATCTCATATGAAATCGCGACTCATTAGGCCTAAAAACATTAAAAGTCTGTTTCTCAGGCCCTCCCTCGGGGTCATTTTGGCTGCCGCATGCTCCCTTTCTATAACCAATCCAAATATAATAAAATACAACCTAAATGATTTATACCTGATACTTTACTGAAGTCAATAAAATTGTCCCTTGAGTGCAACAAGGCTTTGCAATGCTTTAGCACTCAAGGAGACGTAATACACCACCGCCCATACTATTTTGTAGATTATGAGACCTAAAACATATAAACAAACCAAGAACATGAACTTTTAATGGCAAAGAAATGATTACAAAAATAAAAAATAAAATAAAAAACCGCCGCCCGCATGCAATTTTACAAAACATAGCCCGAGATATAGAAGATCAACTTTGTGTGGCCTTATAGATCCTCTACATACAAAGGAATTTCATTTTTTGGCTGCGATAGAAAACAACTTCAAATAATGATGGTTATTTTATTTGAAACAGATAGATGACATAAAATAACTTTTAAACCCACACAATAAACAAAATAATCCAACATTTTGTAAAAATATAAAATTATTAAAACCCTTACCGAAGAATTATATATATATATATATATTATATAACAATGCAAAACAATTAATTAAATATGAAATATCACATGACCTCCCCCTTTTTCCGACTGTTAAACTCATTTTTTGAAAGCGGTAATGTAACAATGCAAAACAATTAATTAAACATGAAATATCACGTTACCTCGCCTTTTTCCGATCATTGAACTCATATTTTCCTGGAAAGCGGTAATTCAAGATTATTCAATAACACCGCGAAAGTAGTTCTAGATGTACGTAGTTGTATTCTTCCGCGAGATACATCCCCGACACCAGTCCTGTTCTTCTGTTTGAAACTCCCGCCTAATGACATCAATTTCCGAGTTTTGAGCTGAAGTTTCAAGAAAATTCTATTATTGGATAGTTGAAAATATCTACTCAACTGGGGAGATTTTGGAGCGGTCCGCCAAACAACATATTGTTTTAACAACGAAATTCGTGGCCTCCGAGTCAGAGGAAGCGCCGTTTGTTGCGCGACCGTTAAGGTATCTTTTATCTGGTATTGTATCAAGTGACAACAGAATCTGAAACTCGTCCCCAGTTTGTACTGAAAGTACGGGAATTCGTCCGGTAAATTAGGTCCGATCTTGGGTCCCGTGAATCTCAAATTACGTTTCGAATCGAATCAGGCAGAAGCATTGGTGTAGCCGGGGGGGGGGGGGGGGCTACAAATTACACCCCCCCCCCCCCACAAAATGGGAAAATCAAAGCACCAGAGGGCCCCTAATTCAGTCTCAGGGCATTGAATTTTCAAAATTTTCTCCGGGAAGCCAAACCTCCCAACCCCCACCAACATTGGGGGGGGGGGGGGGGTACTGCATTCTTGGGGTGAGGTGGGTATGGCCCTCTCATTGACGCGGGTTCGGAAAGCCGTCGAATCTCCACCAATGGGAGAACCATACCCACCCCCACCTCAGGGCCTACGGCTTTCGGATATGCCTGTGGCATATATCGATCTGCCCCTCCCCCACCCCGCACTTCCCCCAAAAGAAAAAAAATTATTCCCCCTCAATAGGAAATCTTTGCTACACCCCTGGGGAGAGGATTTCGAATCAAATCTACACAATCTTCAAGCCGCGGTATTGCACCTTCGTACAGCCGTAATGTTGTCAGTCTTCACTAACATATAGGCTACGGCAACTCGTTTGATAGTGCGGATCAAACAAAAACGCGAAATACTCCAGAACGGAATCAAAGTAGTTTCGTAAGTGGAGCCTCCTTGAACACTGGAAGGTATTTGAATTATCTGAAATAAGCTGAAACTCTCATAATTTATAACCTGAAAATTTGCAAAAAAGATGTATAGTTTGGGTGTAACTTGGCAGACATTTTATATAAATCTACATGATTTTAAGATCATTTTCATGTACATTTAGTATTTTACAGAAATATATAAAAATTTCAGCAATTTGATATTAAATCAGCTAATTCACTGAACTCTCCCACCCCTATCTTCTATCAACAGGTCTGTTGTACAGCAGACATAGTGACAGTAGAGAGAGTGAAAAAAAGTGGAGACACTAAGTGGGATCTTGAGAACATCTTGATGTTTCGAAAATTTCCGCATCGGAAGACTCGAATCGAACAATCGGGACGATTTTGAATCGAAACGAATCGAACTTTGAAGCATCGCAGGACTCTAGACTGGTCATCGCCAAAGACTCGTTCACTGAATTCGTTTCGCGAAGAACACTATAAACAGGGGTAAATGTACAGTATTAATGGCAAGCTTTCGGGCCACCAGTCTAATTCCGGAAAAAATGCGACCCTGTTACGGCCTGGAACCAGTCTAGTTCTCAAATAGCTCAACGTCTATGTTCAGATCCACTCACCTGGAATATTTCAGTTAGTTGGAAAAGCGAACCATAGGTTCGCTTTTCCAACCGATATATTTCGGTCGATTGAATCTGAAGATTTCATAAAGATTAATTTTCTGTGAATGATTTAAGAAATTGTCCCATGAGTTCCAGTGTGTTCTATGTGCCAGTAGGCACATAGAACACATTGGAACTCAGGGGACGAAATGTCGCCCAACCGAGATTTGATTTAATCGACATTTTGATGACAATATAATCAGACATACGGACTCACCACAGCCGTAGCGTTGAGATTACGCCGGGTGGTTCCACAAATTTATTTATTTATTTATTTAATTTATTTATTTATTTATTTATTTATAGTGCTTAACGCCACATCAACAGCTAAGGCTATGTCGTGGCGAGAAAACGGTAGAAAGTAAAACATGCCATTGTCAAGTACAAAGGAAAATGACTGATTATTTATTTATTGATGTTTAAGGTCATATACTTATGCACAATGGCTAATCGTGACCATGACAGTTGCATGGGTGAAGGAAGCCAGAGAACCCGGAGAAAACCACCGAGCATCGACGAGCAACTGCCTGCTCCTCAACATTCTAACTCTGTTCAAGCACCGCTCAAGCAGGGTTACAGCGGTTGAAGATATGTGCACCATCGACGTGCAGTACACCTTAGCCATCGTGTCCCCATGTAGGCAACGGGGATAAAGTGCCTTGTCCAAGGATACAAGGCGGATCGTCCCGGACGGGGAACGAACTCGGGACAAATGACTGATTAAAAATAGGAAATAATTGCAATAGAATGTTAAAGATAGGAGTAATTTGAACAGTAATAAGTGATGATACTGTAGTGAATACCTTATAAAGTAACCCGATAATTTGGAACTTAAAGAGTCAAGTTTAAAAGAATAACAGCAATTTAAAATTTATTAAAAAGGTGCATTACTTTAAGAAATGATATAATTTATGATTACAATAAGTGCAATGCAGAAGAATGTGCCCCATTGTCAACAAATTATGTTAATCCCGATGTTTGCAGGGGGAATTGAATACTTATTGATTGGTATACATATAACCGTGGCTGGAAAGAATACCTGTATATCTTTGTAAGTGAAGACACGTCAAATTACGACAACGGTCGTCTGTGCGCAATTTTTGACGAAAGGTGGGTTAACAAACAGCCCATAATAGCGTTGAATTCCGAACAGAATTAGACTGGTGGCCCGAGGGTTTGTATTTATAGAGTAGACAATTATCAAAACATCCGCTAAGTCGAATTTCCATCCAGACAAAAACTTCAATTTTGTTCAAAGGTGGAAGTAGCACAAGCGCATAGAATTTGGGTTCATTGTCCTTGAGGAATTTTAAATTAGAGGATGTTTTGGTGGTAATTCATTCATCATATTATGTAGAGAAGCTAAGCATTTTATATAAGAGGGCTGGAACCTACTCACGTAAAACAGTTTCTTGAATTGGCTATTTAACCCTTTAACCAACGCAGACGATATCAAAATTTATTATTTTAAATATCATTTTTTAAATTTTTTCCAAAAATTTCAACAAAACCATAGCATGTGACCCCTCGTTGGAACGAGCTCGACGAGCTCGTTCCAACGAGGGGTCACATGATATGGTTTTGTTGAGATTTTTTGAAAAATAATATTTTTTCAACTGCTAAATTTGCATATTACGCGGGCGCATGTGGGCGATTCGTTGGGTAAAGGGTTAAACTTGTTTCTCATGTAGCTCAGGCACCTCACTCGTCGGTTAGAATTTTACGAAACACACCCTCCCTCGTCATCATTCTGTAAACAAAAATATTTTTAAATGTTTGATTTTTAACCAGTGAAAATTACATTGATTTATAAATCGATTTTTTCAAACACTGATCAGTAGTAAAAATGATGGAGGTGCCCAATTGCCACATAAAACTAAAAACGGATGCTGAATTACTAATAAATGCACAGAACGTCGCGATGTGTGAAATGCGTTCGTCATTGCGGCATGAGTACGAGCGCGTTGGGATAGAACGAGAGGTGCAGTCTCGGGTTCTATCCTTCCTCGATGGCATGAGTGCCGCATTGACGAACGCATTCATACATCGCGGCGTTCTATGTTTATTACACGCCTCTCTGACACAGAATCTATCAATTTAAAACACACAGAGAAAATTTCAAACTTTAAAACGCATTGTTATTTATTGATCGTCTGCTTGAAATGAACACAAAAACAAAACTCAGGCGTGATTGGCAAAAAGTGTGACAGATCGATACGTAAACAGAACAAGAGGCCCCACTGGGGCTGAAGCGCTCATCTTGAACAGAACACGATATAAACAGAGTCCAAGAATGAGTCTACATTAAGCAATCCATCTCCATAGGATAAGCTGTCAATCCTTGAGTCCCTCAGGAGTGACAAAAATAATCCGGGCATCAGGCCTTTTCAGTTGATCATAATGTAAAATGTAGAGCTCCCCTATGAATCCCCTTGATACAACCTATGTGGATTAATCTTAGTTACACACCTCTAGAGGGTACTGAATACAAAATGTTTAATTCTTCAGCAACATGGATAATTCCGGCTCCCATAGGGAGCCCAAATATTAACCCAGGCTCTCGATTTGAACAAAGTTTAATCTGACTTCCCTAGAGATGTTGTGTACCAAATATGAAAGCATTCTGACTGTTGGATCTCAAGACGAGAAATTTTAAAGAAATTTCTTCATATTGCACTAAGTTAAAATTTGGGCTACCATATCGAGCCCAAATATTAACCTATTGATCCGATTTGAACAAACTTGAATCTGACCCCCCCCCCCCCCCCCTCCCCCGAGATGTTGTATACCAAATATGAAAGCATTCTGACTAGTGGATCTGAAGAAGAAGATTTTTGAAAAAATTCCCTCATATTGTATTAAGTTAAATTTCAGGTTCCCATATGGAGCCCAAATATTAACCCAGGCACTCGAATTAAACAAACTTGAATCTGATCCTCCTAGAGATGTTGTATACCAAATATGAAAGCATTCCGACTGGTGGATCTGAAGAAGAAGATTTTTAAAGAAATTTCCTCATATCGCACTAAGTAAAACTGTGGGCTACCATAGCGAGCCCAAATATATACCTAGGGATCTGATTTGAACAACCTTGAATCTGACCCCCCCCCCCCCCTCCCCCCTGGAGATGCTGCATACCAAATATGAAAGCATTCTGACTGGTGGATCTGAAGAAGAAGATTTTTTTAAATTATCCCCCATATTGAACAAAGTTAAAATTTGGGCTTCCGTAGGAAGCCCAAATATTAACCTAGGGACTTGGTTTGAACAATCTTGAATTTGACCCTCATAACAATGATGTACACCAAACATTAAAAGATTCTGACTGGTGGTTCTGAAGAAGAAGATTTTTAAAGAATATTCCCTATATTACCCTATTTTAACAAACTTGTACCCTATGTTAAAATTCGGGCTCCTGTAATGAGCCCAAATATGAACCAATGGGGTTTATTTTAACAAACTTGTATCTGACCCCCCCCCTCCCTCCCCCTCCCCCCTCCTATGAATAATGTATACCGAATATCAAAAGATTCTGATGATTGGTTCTGGAGAAAAGATTTTTTTAAATTTTTGCAAATATGCTGACTCAGCCTTTTTTCGATGCCCATTACAGAACACCCTAACATAAACGATGGCAATTTCTTTTTACCATCCAATTCTACTGGTCCTAAGAATACTTCATACCAAATAACAGCTCTCTGTTCCGTGTGGTTCGGGAAATATGGGCATTTGAAAATACTTCTATTTTTAGCTCCCAGGGTTCCCATGAAGATGCAGGAAAATAATTTTTGCATGAGTCAAGTACTTATGATCCAATAAAACCACATACCAAATTTGGTTCAACCCGGACCATCGGTTCAGAAAATAGAAATTTTGGGCGGTGCCAAAAATCGTACCCCTCCCATTACAATGCCAAATATTGCTTCACGAACTTCGTTTGAACAAATTTGATTTTACACCTCAAAAGGAAGCTCCATAGAAAATATCAAGTCATTGTACACACTGGTTCATGAGAAGAAGATTTTAAAAATATTTTGGAGCATTTGTCCCCTCTTCCTCCCCATGGGGCTGGGCATGTTGAGTTGAACAAAAACGCAATGTTCCTTCGGGACCATCATTCACGCAAACTTTCACTTGAATTGGCCCAGTGGCTTTGGAGGAGAAGACCAAAACACCGTGTTGACGGACGACGGACGGACGGACGGACGGACGACGGACGGAGAGCGATGAGATTAGCTCAGCTTGACTTTGTCAAGATGAGCTAAAAATATAAATGAAAACTATGTCCAAATAGGTTATTAATATGGTATTTCTGATGTCAATTCAATGGTGGAAATTGGAAGAGTCCATATTCATTAATTCGGTGTGGACCAATTCATATTTTCAAAGTGCAGCCTTGAGGCTGCACGTTGAAAATATTGATTGTTCTACCCCACATATTCACTTTGAAGCCATTCTTCTAATGCAATTATGTCGTATCACTTGCCTTCAGCATCTTCCAAGTGTAGCGCCGGTGGACTCCCGCGGAGGGGTCCCCTTGGGGAAAATATTTAAATTTAGAGTCAAATGGAGCTCTCTGGTTGCCTTTTGGGATTTATTGGCATTTTCCGTTCTTGAAAATATAGAAATGGATTGGAGGGGTGTCTAATTTGATGGATAAAGGGTTAATATCTCCGGATCAAATTATCAGATTTATATAATAAACTACACAGCACAGCACACCAGTAACCTGAATAAATATATAAAGTAACATGACAATCGGATTGATATTTTTTGAGTTATCTCCTGACAAAGGGATTGGAGGAATTTTCAATTTGAAGGATAAAGGGTTAATATCTCCGGATCAAATCATCAGATTAACACCAAAAACTATACAGCTCAGCACATCAGTAACCTGAACACAATTATAAAGTAACTTGACAATCCAAGTAATATTTTTTAAGTTATCAAATGCCAAAGGGATTGGAGGAATTTTCAATTTGAAGGATAAAGGGTTAATATCTCAAGATTAAAATAACAGATTTACACCAAAAACTATACAGCTCGGTACATCAGTAACCTGAACACAAATATAAAGTAACTTCACAATCTAAGCAAAAATTTTCAAGTTATCGAATGCCAAAGGGATTGGAGGAATTTTCAATTTGAAGGATAAACGGTTAATATCTCAAGATTAAATTATCAGATTTACACCAAAAACTGTACAGCTCGGCATATCAGTAACCTGAACACAAATATAAAGTAACTTGACAATACAAACAATATTTTTCAAGTTATCGAATGCCAAAGGGATTGGAGGAATTTTCAATTTGAAGGATAAAGGGTTAATATCTCAGGATCAAAATAACAGATTTACACCAAAAACTATACAGCTCAGCACATCAGTAACCTAAACACAAATATAAAGTAACTTGACAATCCAAGTAATATTTTTCAAGTTATCGAATGCCAAAGGGATTGGAGGAATTTTCAATTTGAAGGATAAAGGGTTAATATATCGGGATCAAATCATCAGATTTACACCCAAAACTATAAAGCTCGGCAAATCAGTAACCTGAATACAAATATAAAGTAACTAGACAATCCAAGCAATATTTTTCAAGTTATCAAATGCCAAAGGGATTGGAGGAATTTTCAATTTGAAGGATAAAGGGTTAATATCTCAGGATCAAATT
This sequence comes from Pictodentalium vernedei, assembly GCA_031216915.1. Taxonomy (NCBI): domain Eukaryota; kingdom Metazoa; phylum Mollusca; class Scaphopoda; order Dentaliida; family Dentaliidae; genus Pictodentalium; species Pictodentalium vernedei. The sequence goes on along the minus strand of CM062294.1, from coordinate 124,905,417 downwards.
ATCCGATTTACACCAAAAACTATACAGTTCGGCACATCAGTAACCTGAACACAAATATAAAGTAACTTGACAATCCAAGCAATATTTTTCAAGTTATCAAATGCCAAAGGGATTGGAGGAACTTTCAATTTGAAGGATAAAGGGTTAATATTTCAGGTTTAAATTATCAGATTTACACCAAAAACTATACAGCTCGGCAAATCAGTAACCTGAACACAAATATAAAGTAACTTGACAATCCAAGAAATATTTTTCAAGTTATCGAATGCCAAAGGGATTGGGGAAATTTTCAATTTGAAGGATAAAGGGTTAATAACTCAGGATCAAAATAACAGATTTACACCAAAAACTATACAGCTCGGCACATCAGTAACCTGAACACAAATATAAAGTAACTAGACAATCCAAGCAATACTTTTCAAGTTATCGAATGCCAAAGGAATTGGAGAAATTTTCAATTTGAAGGATAAAGGGTTAATATCTCGGGATCAAAATAACAGATTTACACCAAAAACTATACAGCTCGGCACATCAGTAACCTGAACACAAATATAAAGTAACTTGACAATCCAAGAAATATTTTTCAAGTTATCGAATGCCAAAGGGATTGGAGGAATTTTCAATCTGAAGGATAAAGGGTTAAGATCTCAGGATCAAATTATCAGATTTACACCAAAAACTATACAGCTCGGCACATCAGTAACCTGAACACAAATATAAAGTAACTTGACAATCCAAGCAATATTTTTCAAGTTATCGAATGCCAAAGAAAATGGATACGGACGCCGGACGGACAGACGGACGGACGGGCGGACAGACGGACAGACGGACGGAAAAAGGATGGACGAACGACGGATGGTCACCCCGGATTCCGGCATTATGTGTACCATACATAATATGGGTACACATAAAAAACGTAAAATGAGGTTCGTTCGCACCCCGACCCTCCACCCCGGGCGACGCCTATGATTAGTATCAAATATCTCTACCATCACTATTATTCAGCCATCACTATTATTAGGCAGGTAGGAGTATAGTACATTGGAGAGTCTGACAGCTATTCACCATTGCTCAGGTTCTTCTCTGTGGGAACTCCGCTTTCCTTCACCCGAAAGATTGTACAACATGATATGACCTAGGCTGCTGAAAGTGGCTTTAAACCCTAACGCCTAAACAAACATAAAAATGTACATATTTATCTTTTATGGTCAAATGAATAAGGGGTGATCCTTAACAAAATGCGAATAGCATAAAATTTCTTATTACTGTAACCAATTGTCGAACAAATCTACCAAATCCGACTACAGTTGTACTCAAGAAGAGTATTTCATGTATTTCATTTTTAGTTTCGTTTCTTTGTTTGTTCGTTTTGTTTTGATTATTTCACGTTTTGTTCCAAATTGTATGTTAGCGTGCATTCATTGCTGGAGTAGGCTTGGCGAGCCCGTTTCAATGCGGGGTCGTCCGCTGTGATTTGATAGAAAGAATATTTTTCAGTTCGTGAAAAAAATTGGAAATTGGGAACCAGGAACTCCGAAATGTGTTACATGTTACACGCTAAAAACTAAAGTGTTAAAAACTACACTTAAAGTGCTGTATTTAACACTTACTAAGTGCTGAACTAGCACTTTGTTCAAGTGTAGATATCCCAGAATTTGACAGGTGTTGACAATAATACCACTTGACAAGTGTAATGTCGCGACACTTAAAAGGAAACAACGCAGATGACGCGGATCAGGCTCTCTCGAGCCTGATCCGCGTCATCTGCGTTGTGTCCTTTTAATTATGTACCCACCAAGCGCAAATCAAATTATGGACGATTCTGGAAGAACCACCAATGCTAGACACATGGGAAGTGCCATCCATTCAAGTTTCAGATGTCTGACGATTGTAATGTCTATGTGCTTAAAGCATTGCACTTTGAGTGTTAAAATCAAACCCTAAGAGTTAGAATGAGTTTAACACCTTGAAAGTCTCAGTTTTAACACTTTAGTTTTTAGTGTGTATTAAAAGGGGTAAATATATTTTAGAACCGCTATCAGGGTTATACTTGCCAGTGATGGCCATCACTCAAAATCATCCTCGAAGTGGCAGACTATACTTGCCTGAAAATCTAGATCGACTGCACCCTCGGGGAGAGGTAGCACCTTTGTGAGAGGACCCAACCTCTCACACTGGTCCTCATCCGAGGGTTCAACCGACATCAGCCAAGAGACCATCACGGCGCAACCGGTGACACCTGCCGAGTACCTGAAGCCGTTCCTCATTCAACACGCCAAGACATGTGAGAATTAATCATCGACAGTCACTGAGGGTCGAAGGGGCTTGTTCCCCATACCGTCCCTGCGAGCCTTCGGCGCGCGAAACCATTCCTTTCGGGTCGGAGGTCTGCGTCATATTCTGAGAAAAAGAATAAGAATCACGAGCCACCACACCATCCCTGACAAAACTCGTCATGAAAATCGACTTTAGATAAAGTTGTCTCCCTCGAAATTATTAGGCGAGCGAGGAAGGTCCAATTCAGTAGCGTGTAAACCAGGCCTTAAAATTCATTTATTTTGGGCACACCATTGTTCCCTAATTTGGGCACATTAAAACCAGAAATAACAGTCTTATCCTGTTGTGTTTTATTGCCATACCTCTCTTTGTTTTTGTAAGGTCATATTATGATGGAACTTATTCTCAAATGTAGAAGAGGCACAGAGAATTTATATATTTTTCTTGACGTCCTCACAAATTCTCCAATTTGGGCACACCTGTGAACGGTGTGAAATTGGGGTAACCTAAGTGAAGGCCTGGTGTAATCGTCGAGAAAGTACCTACGACATATCTAGAAAATAAAGCCTAGTTTCCTTTTGTTACTTTCAATAAACGAAAACATCAGACAGCTCTCGGAGCTGTCAGTTGTTTTCGTTTATTACTTTCCAAAGTGTGATTTACTGTGATTTCCGGGTTTGATTATAAACGATAACTTCACAAGTGAATTATGCAATCAACAATTGTGTCATGTATCCGTTCGCGCAAACGAAGACGCTTTGCCGTGTGTGTAATGGGGACTTCATTGTTTTGGGGTTTTTTTAACCCTTTACCTAACATGAAAAGCAGACGACACTTGCAAAAAAAATTCTTGAATAACTATTATTTTCATTTTTTGTCTTAAAAACATAGGTTATGATCCGTCATTGGAACGAGCTCGACGATTTCGTTCCAATGAGGAGTCATAACCTATGTTTTAGAGACAAAAAATGAAAAAATAATGAAAATTAATTGGCGAGTTTTGAGAACAGCGCTGGCCGTTTTTGGCCGTTACGTTAGGTAAAGGGTTAAATAATATAATTATCGTTAATAATTAATAGTTTGACAGGACTGGTTACGTAAATAATTCATTAGAGGCGAGGGACTATATTGTAGAACACTCGTGCGCATTCACGCACTCGTGTTTGTACAACGTCCCTCACCTCTCGTGAATTATTTCACGTAACCAGTTCAGTCAAGCGTTTACTCTCTATTTGTTAAAAGTTACGATTAATTATTTATATATTATTTATTTATTGGTGTTTAGGGTCACATATTTCTGCACTATGGCTAATCATGACCACGACAGATTTACGGGTGGAGGAAGGCGGAGTACCCGGCGAGATTATCTAACCGTATCACACCTACCAACACTAAGTTTTCGTCCACTTTGGCTCTTTATTCGGCGAATGTTTTTTACAGTATTTATTTATTTATTGGTGTTTAAGGTCACATACTTATGCACAATGGCTAATCGTGACCGTGACAGTTTTATGGGTGGAGGAAGCCGGAGTACCCGGAGAGAATATCTGACCCTATCACACCTACCAACACTAAGTTTTCGTCCACTTTGGCTCTTTTTTCGGCGAATGTTTTTTTTACAGTATTTATTTATTTATTTAATTTATTTATTTATTTATTTATTTATTGATGTTTAAGGTCACATACTTATCCAGAATGGCTAATCGTGACCGTGACAGTTTTATCAGTTTATTGGTGGAGGAAGCTGGAGTACCCGGAGAGAACCACCGAGCATCAGCGAGCAACTGTCAGCTCCTCAACATTCTAACTCTGTTCAAGCTCCGCTCAAGACAAGTGCACCATCGACGTGCAGTACGCCTGAGTACACGGCGTCATCATGCCCCCTTGTAGGCAGCCGGGATAAAGTGCATTGCCCAAGGACACAACGCGGTTTGTCCCGGGCGGGGATCGAACTCAGGACCTCAAGCATAGAAGTCCAACAGTCTACCACTGAGCCACCGCGCTCCCCAGACGCAAAACAGCATGCCTGGCGAAGTAAAAACAGAGAAGGCTGAGAGACATCACAACACCCTTTTCCCTATGGGTTACCACCACGCTATATAGCCTAACCTGCCAATGGGGTACGATATAAGCCCTTTATTCCCAGGCCTGTTAAAGGGAGCTAACTTTTCTGTTAACCTCTTCCAATGACGAAAATTGTCAGCCATGGTGATTCAGAATTTTTTCAGCAACAAAACTGTCTCCACATTTATCTCCTGAATATCATGTCCTATTTTCTGAACAATCGCTTTGACACAACACACAGAGGTTTTTTCAAAATTTTATTTTTCCTGGAATGTACTTATCAATTAATAACTGATAGTATGGCACGAGCTCCTCCATGCGCGGAATGTCGGGAGATTTGGAGTACAGATCAAACTTGCTAAATTCTTTCACCCATGGTAACATCTCCATATCTTTGTTGTTGCACAAGTAAGTGTATGCTTCTTTGTTATGCCATGGGTAAAACGAGTGGAAGCGAATAATATACAGCCCTTCTTCCGGCAGGCTGCATCCATTTCCTTTCAGTACCCGATACATGTATTCATCATGCCCCCAAGACATATAAACCTTGTCCAGGCCGCAGTGTTCTTCATATATACCAAGCCGTGTGTTCGTTTTCTCATTTTCCATATCAGGGTTGTTTTCGAAACTTTCAACTCCGAACACAACGCTGTCATTTGGTCTGCATCCAACTGGAAACGTGTCACCTACAACCGCCCATTGTGGTTCGCCCCATATAGCCATCACCTTACCCAAGTCATGGATGAGACCTACTAGATGAAGCCAATCTTTATCTGGGTGACTCTTGCGAAGTGCTTCGGCTGTTTGAAATGCGTGCATGGAATTAGGCAAGTCGATATCGGGATCACTTTCATCCACTAATGTATTCAGAAGCTCAAGTGCTTCCATGATGGTGAGCTCCGCGTGGTTGAATTTCTGCCATTTTCGAAGCTTCTCCTTGGCAAATTCCAGAGTCTGTTTTGTATGCATCTCATAGTAAACTTTGACAACTCGTTCTGGTGTCGTATGTATTTCGTGTTCACGAAATTTTCTTTCCGGTTTCTTTTCCGGTCGATACTCTGACGGATCAAAAAGTCTTATTTGATTCTGTTCATTTGAACTAAGTGAGTCTGTCGAAGGTTCCATTATTGTTCCGTTCTCCGATACGAATTATTGAAAAACTCCCAGCGGTAAAACTGAATAAAACTGTGTTTCCAACTATTCCCCGTTCTCGTCAATAACTTGTTCAATACAGTGAAAAATCAACTGCGCTGAAGTAATGCACTTGGCTGAGTGCGTGTGTTCACTCACCGCGTCATCAACAAGGCAATGAAGAATATTAACCGTGTTCAATTAATATGCTTGTACACATCGCGCTTTATTCTCGTAATGTGTGTATTTTTACTATCCAATAGACGCTTCACAGCAAGTTGCGCACTGGAAAAGTGCGGTGTTCTTTGCTCTCGATCCGTTCCGACTTTATCTCTGTTTTCTGCCCTCGGACCCGGAAGGAGATTAGCAAAGAAGCCGATAGCAGGATTGTGAACGAATAAGCAGCAAATCGCCAGAGAAGATTAATCATAATTCTGCGCGGAAGAGCCATCGGGGGCGTAGCTAGGATTTCCTATTGAGGGGCGGGGGCATCCTTTTGGACGATATATGCCACAGGAATATCCGACGTATGTAGGCCTTAGGTGAGGGCGGTTAAGCCCTCCCATTAGTGGGGGATCGGGGCTCCACACACACACACACCTCAGGCTTACTGTACTCCCTCCCAATGGTGGGGAAGCTCCGTCGAGAGAATTTTGAAAATTCAATGCCCTGAAAGTAAATCTGGTGCTTTAATTTTCCTTTTTTGAGGGGGACACTGTAATTTGTAGGGGGTGGGGGTTAGGCCCCCCGGCTTCGCTACTGAGAGCCATGGGTTTAATTGATTGTTTTGAACCGTCTCACTAATTTAAAATATAGAGTTGGCCTAGACTTTTGGAAAATTAACCCTTTACCCTACGAATCGGATGCATCCGCTCGCGTAATATTCAAATTCAGTAGTTGAAAAAATATTATTTTTCAAAAAATTTCAACAAAACCATATCATGTGACCCCTCGTTGGAACGAGCTCGTTCCAACGAGGGGTCACATGATATGGTTTTGTTGGAATTTTTTGAAAAATTTGAAAAAAATGATATTTAAAAAAATTAATTTTGATATCGTCTGCGTTGGGTAAACCCTAAGTACTGGAAAGGCGATTTTTCCGGTTCTGGGTCGTGATTCGCCCTGAATTCATAAAGTAGATAGTTAATCAGTGAATTTGGGGAGATGGCAGCTGCTCGTCGTTGCTCGGTGGTTCTCTCCGGGTACTCCGGCTTCCTCCACCCGTAAAACTGTCACGGTCATGATTAGCCATTGTGCATAAATATGTGACCTTAAACATCAATAAATAAATAAATACTCAGTGAATTTCTGTTGTACACCAATCAGGTGTTTCCACGTGTAACCCCAAGGCTGCACGTTGAAAATATTGATTGGTCTTCCGCGAGTACACACTAAAAACTAAAGTGTTAAAACTGACACTTTCAAGGTGTTAAACCCATCTAACTCTTAGGGTTTGATTTTAACACTCAAAGTGCAATGCTTTAAGCACTTAGACATTACAATCGTCAGACATCTGAAACTTGAATGGATGGCACTTCCCATGTGTCTAGCATTGGTGGTTCTTCCAGAATCGTCCATAATTTGATTTGCGCTTGGTGGGTACATAATTAAAAGGACACAGCGCAGATGACGCGGATCAGGCTCGAGAGTTCGAGCCTGATCCGCGTCATCTGCGTTGTTTCCTTTTAAGTGTCGCGACATTACACTTGTCAAGTGGTATTATTTATTTATTTATTGATGTTTAAAGTCACATATTTATGCACAATGGCTGATCATGACCGTGACAGTTTTACGGGTGGAGGAAGCCGTAGTACCCGGAGAGAACCACCGAGTAACGACGAACAGCTGTCAACTCCCCAACATCGTAACTCCGCACTGCAGCACTGGCAGGTTTAGATTGGTTGGAGACATGCGTACCATCGACGTGCAGTACGCCTTAGTACACGGTGTCATCGTGCCCCCACACGGGCAATGGAGATGAAGTGTCTTGCCCAAGGACACAACGCGGTTGCCGCAGGTGGGATTCGAACCGAGGACCTCTCGGCTTGCAGCCTGCACCTCTACCTACTGAGCCATCGCGCTCCCGTCAAGTGGTATTATTGTCAACACCTGTCAAGTTCTGGGATATCTACACTTGAAAAAAGTGCTAGTTCAGCACTTAGTAAGTGTTAAATACAGCACTTCAAGTGTAGTTTTTAACACTTTAGTTTTTACCGTGAAACGGGTATGGACTCTCTTAGTTGATGGCTCTGAACTGGCGTGGAATATACCATCAAAGGGTTAACTTCCACTCAAACACTTGAGAGGTTGAGTTTCCACTCTGGCAACAATTCATATTCCGTATTGGCGTACAGGCTAGCCTCTCCATGAGGAAAATCGCATTTTTCGGACCGTTTTTTATAATTTTTTCGGAAGTGACGTACTTTTCCCTCAGTTACAAAGTCGGAATGGCAGCTTATGGGACTCGAGAATCCTTCATCAGATTTTTCAAAAATCTTCGGAAGCCTCCCCCCGAACCCCACTTGTGGAGGGGGACACCCCTCTCACATCCACATAGACGCTACGTCTGTGGCATCACTTTTCAGGCAAATACCCCCCCCCCCCCCCCCCCGTCCCCCCTTACACAATTTGGCACGTATACGCCTATGATATTCCGTGCTAAAGCTTGGGAAGAAAAGTCTGAGCTAATGGACAAGCTCGACGATTGGATATCAGACATGGGGGGGGGGGGGGGGGGGGGGGGGGGTTGGTGCAGGGTCGTAGCCAGGCTAAATGAAGTGTTTGTGTGTCCGAGGAACACAATATTTTGTTGCAGCCAATGCCCCGTCCTCCCCATTTCCATGGCAGAAACAGAAACATATTTACCCCTACATCATTTCACCTCGTCTTGAGTGAGGAGTGTATATGCCCCCCTTCTCCCCCACAGTTGAAGGTTAAGTATATACCTTGGGGGATCACCCCAAGTACTTTTTTAAGGTTTTAGTACTTAGAAAGTGAAGACGTAACTTGAGCATCTTGACCCAAGAAGTATCAGGGTGTGCCATGATCCCGTCGGGGATTTCATGCATGAATGTATAAAATTAGAGCTGAACGGTTAAGGGATTTTCTTGAACAATTAATCATATGGATTAACCTTGGTTAACCGATTAATCACTTGTCCAAATATATATCTGAATAACTGCCATACAGTTGATGATGAACGCTTTACCCAAACGTAACAAACAAAACGGACTAGGCCTACTATACACACAAAAATCCTCATTCAAATTTATTATGTTTTCCATATTTGTCTCAAAAATATAGCTTATGACCTCTCACTGGAACGATCTCGTTGAGCTCGTTCCAATGAGGGGTCATAAGCTATGTTTTTGAGACAAAAATTGAAAATGTTTACTAATACATGAATTTATTTTGCAAGTATCGTCTTCTACCTGCAATGGGTAAAGGGATAAGAATGACTATTTCCAGCTACTGATACAGTATGATGATCATGCAAGTAAACAAGTATGTCAGCAAGTAACTTGCATGCTTTACGCTGTCTCATATAATTGATGTGAGTCAGTGTAACAATGTTTACCTGTTTTGTATCAAGTTTGTGAACCCAAATAATACAGTAGTTCAAACGTAACAGTTAATCGATGTATTACGTTTTGGATCGATCAAGATGTTGATCATTGATTAATCGATTAATCGGTTAACCGTTTCAGCTCTATATAAAATGTTGACATTTTCTCTGAAAAGTGGAAGGAGCGAGTTTCCCTGGTGCCCACCGAGGCTACGTCACTTGGTAGGTATGGTATTCCGGCTAGGAATGTTTCCAACAAAGGTACTTCAGGGGTGTGGCCAGGATTTTTCAGAGTGGGCAATAATTTGGACTTTTGTGGACTTGTGATGACCGTGGCAACTGCCACCAACAAAAGTTGTGGAGAGCACGAGAGGGATGCCCTCGTTGGTGGGGATCCATGACCCTCCCCCGGGAAATGTCAAGAATTTCAAACCCATGAGAGTGAATCTGTGACTCCAATGCTCTTTTTAGTGAATTTAAATGGGTTAATTTTGTTGATTGAAATAAAAACCAATTGGTTTCCTGCAGCATTACTGGGGAATGTTAATCCTTATTTACCTCGTCCAAACTTAGACCTAAAGGCCTTATGAGAGTGGTGGCCGAGTGGATAAGTGTGCTGGTCTCTCATGCCAGGGGTCCCGGGATCGATCCCCAGTCGGGGAAAGTTCTCGAGGTGTCCGAACACTCTCTCTCAGCATCAATTGTGGGGTTGATGCTGTCACAGCGTATCGTCCTATCGGGTGGGGACGTAAAATGACTCTCCTCTGTGCGGAGAGAGACACACTCCGTGCAGGCTAAAGATCCCTTCGTAGTATTCGAGATGAGCTAGACCACGAAGTTGCCGCCATGAAGGTCATTGTCAAGATCGATTCGAATTTGTCCGTGTTAAGGGTTAATGGTCAGGGATTGTAAATAATTAATTTGATACGTTTGCTTGTAAAAGCCGCAAATAGACACTGGGTACAAATTATTGTAGGCTAATTAATTAACTGCTTGACCAGGTGGATGTTTATCTCTCGTTGATAGGACGAATGGTTCCCCGCTGCGACGTTTAAAACTACGATGCGACTTATCTCTGAATGTCCCTAATAGTAATTCGTTACTGTCAGCCGCAGATGGTGGCCCTCAAATGAGTGTCATCCCCGTAGTTCTAAATGTCAGACTCACGAGCTTACAAAGAGATATCTCATCTATCTTTATAATGGTGTCCTGTATCACAGAGGAAGCGACTTAATGATTAATTAGACACGAAAATGCTATATAATGAGAGACTGATCATCGGTGGTCAGTCGACCTTGGATTGAGTCAGTAATCCATCGGAAAGAGGGTTCGGAGCTCTAGCCATTGGGGTTGTCATTTGTAGAAATTGATTGAGGAGACTAAGCGGGCTCCGTTTAAGCAGGCGAGCGGTTGCTAGGTTAAGTGACGCGACGCATAGGCGAAGTATAGAGTAGTAAAGAGCTATTGAGAGATCGAACAATTAACTTAATCGAAGCAGTTGAGAGCTCGAACATTTGATTTAAGCTAAGAGCTTAGAGTGAAAATTGGATGCATGAACTTTATTTGTTTAAACGGTATACGCAGATTGATGTAAACGGAGATCGGTGTAGACGGCAAGTTGTTAAATCCGTGGAGTGAAGTGACTATGATATCGAATGTGTAAAATTTTGTTAGACAGAGTTGGTTGCAGTTGACTGACAATTTAGCGTATTTGGAGGTTGAGCGGCGTAAAATAGACAATACGTTATGTACGCAAACGTTTGAGAAGTGAACAGGAAACCCACGAGTGAGGAACAACCAGAAGCATCTAGACAGCAGCATCGAACACGGGGTACCTCGGAAAGAGCTCGAACTTTCTGGGGGAAATTCATATGAGCTTTGTTTGTGTATAGTGTATATTCTTGGACTGTTCATTGCTGCGAATACGTGAGTACATAGTGTTGTTTTTATTTCCGTTAAATTATACACAAATGATCCATCGTCAGTTATTCTTTTAAATATCAAGTCTTAAGACCTTAAGATGACGAATCTGCCCCAACAAAAACCACAACACCGCGAGGCCGAGAGACGTACATTCACTCGAAAGCCCCGCTGTCCTCACTGAGTACGACCGAGCTCTAGAGTGATCATAAATCTCGCATATCTGTCCCAACGTGTTGTGACAGTCATCCCACACACCTACGCCAATGGGCCAAGGAGAGGGGTTAACCCTTTACCTAACATGAAAAGCAGACGACAGTTGCAAAAATAATTCTTGAATAACTAATTTTTTTCATTTTTTGTCTCAAAAACATAGGTTATGACCCCTCGTTGGAACGAGCTCGACGAGCTCGTTCCAACGAGGGGTCGTAACCTATGTTTTTGAGACAAAAAATGAAAAAAATAATGAAAATTAATTGGCGATTTTTGAGAATAGCGCTGGCCGGTTTTGGCCGTTACGTTGGGTAAAGGGTTAATATAAGTTGCATAACTTGTTCGCCAATCCTTGTAAAACAAATAAGATTAAATAAATAAAGATCTTAACCCTTTACCCAACGCAACTGTTCGAACCCCCGCTATGCCATTGTAAATAAAGCCAGCGTCCTTTCTTGATTCTATGATACACGGAAAATTTGAAAAAGAGACATTGTCGCTGATTTCTATGCGTTGCAGTTTGTAGAATTATTTATTTATTGGTGTTTGAGGTCACATACTTATGCACAATGGCTAATCATGGCCGTGGCAGTTTTACGGGTGGAGGAAGCCGGAGTACCCGGAGAGAACCACCGTGCAACGCCGAGCAGCTGCCAGCTCCCCAAAATCGTAACTCCGCACTGTAGCACAGGCAGGATTAGATTGGTTGAAGACATGCGTATCATCGACGTGCAGTACGCCTTAGTGCACGGCGTTATAGTGCCCCCATGAAGACAATCGGGACTAAGAGCCTTGCCCAAGGACACAACGCGGGAGTCCGAATCGATCGCTCAGACGGTCATCCATCCGAGGATTAACCGGGCTCGACGTTGCTTAACGATCTGACGAGAACCGGTTACCGCAATGCCACCGCCCCTCCCCTCCCCGCCCCCCTCCCCTCCCCCCCCCCCAGTTTGTAGAATTAAGTCATTCAATTATATGATAAAAAATTAAAAAATGAGTATTCCGTTTGTTCTGTTCTGGCCTTGTATATCCTTGGTTAACCAGCATTCCCTTATTAGCGTTTGTCAGTGGCCGAGTGGCATGCGTGGTTCAGTATACATGTAGTTTCGTTACGCGGTTGGTACCGAAGGAAACTCTCGGCGTGGGTTCGAACCCTCGCTATGCCATTGTAACTGCCAAAGCCGGCCAGCGCTCTTCACAAAACTCGCCACTCAATTTTCATTATTTTTTTTTTATTTTTGGCGTCAAAAACATAGCTTATGGCCCCTCTTTGGAACGCGCTCGTTGAGATCGTTCCCAAGAGGGGTCATAAGCTATGTTTTTGACGCGCAAAATGAAGAAAATTAGTTCTTCAAGAATTTTGTTTACAAGTGTTGTCTGTCTTTCGAGTTAGGTAAAGGGTTAATATAATTTTTTGTGGGCGTACCACATCAGAAAAGTAAATCGCGACATTTCTGTCAAAGTTTGGACTAATATTTACCATGAATGAACCATTTTGAAGTTGTTTGGTGGTGGGGGTGTCATGCTACCCCTATTAATCCCTCCTCCCAGTACACACTTGTACTGACTCCGCATGTCATATACATACCACAAGGTATAAAACATTGGTTTGTGGGGAGAGTGTGAGTTCTAATTGTTTCCCACGTGGGAACTTGGTGGAGAAATCAACTGTGCTATCTGCAGACTGGGAGCACGGCTCTTAGAGTAATGAATTTCAAACCGAAGGGTGGTGGTTCGATACTACCCAGCGGTAACTGTGTTGTTTTCTTGGGCAAGGCACTTAATCCTGTTCGCACGTCGGTGGTGCAATTGTTTTCCCGCAATGCTAATCCTGCTCGTGTGGGAGTTTGACAGCTGCTCGCCGCTTCTCCGTCCGTAAAACTGTCCGACAAGATGAGACCCTGGCAGTCGAAAGCCTCCTTAAACCCCATTAAATGAACAGAAAAATAAATCCAGAGGCTATAATGTGCATTGTCCTCACTTCATCTTGCAATGCACTTCTGAATTTCTTGTGTTGTCGTGCTACATTTCTAGTTCTATAATAAGTTCTAGATAACAACAAAATCTTTTCAATTCTTTCTTTGTTGAGGAGTGCAAGCTTTGACTTGCTTTGGTTGGGAAGTTCTGGGGAGCACTTCATATGAAACGTCGCCAAGACATGGAGTTATCAACAAAGGGAAATGTGATGAAATTTTACTATGGTATTCCTACAATGTATTTCAGTTGGTATTTTTCTTACGGCCCGACCCCCACACCCTGACAAGCTTCGGGCCTGCTAATGAACATCCGTGTTGAAAATAATTTATACTTTTCGTGATTTCTCTTAGATTTTGAGAGTTATTGCCTGAAATCAGCCTCATGGGGTTTTTCTTTAGTAGTAATCCGCTCTCCACGCATTGCAATGGCGAAGCATATGATAGACTTTTCTAATGGGTATAGGGTCAGCCAGGACCATTAAACTTCCGTCAGATATTATCGATGCAACGCATTGCCATGTATCGCTAATTTTTGTCAGACATTTCATGGTCGACCCCCCCCCCCCCCCCCTCAATTTCACGGCGGGGGTAACTTAACCATCTACCCAGCGCAAATACCAAAAATGGACGGCAATGTTTATAAATAATCGCTATTCAAAATTTATTATTTTGTCCCCCCCACCTCCCCCCCCCCCAAAAAAGGTAGCGTTTGGCCTCTCACTGGAGTGAACTCGTCAAGCTCGTTCCAACGAGGTGTCATCGGCTATGTTTTGGAAACAAAAAATGAAAGTTTTAGTGTCCAAGAAATATTTTGTATAGACGTCTGTGGTAAGGGTTAAAAAAAACCAATGCCCATAGCGTATAATTCCTCTTCTATCTTTTACTGACCACTGACAATTTATTTCAGCCTGGAATGATGCCGTGGATGAAAAACCACAGGCGGTACATAATAAAAACTCGGAACTCTTAAGGTCGCTACACATTGCCGCGATCGATTCGTCGAAATGTAAAAAACTAAAATTTACACAAGAGAGAATTCTTCAAGTGGTATTTAGAGCATTTTTTGTCATTTAGAACAATGGACTTAGGCCCTCTTTATACATAACGCGACGCAGCCGCGAAAGTTTTTCTCTTTCGATGGATTTCCATTTGACCATTGTAACAGGACGCGCCACGAAGCGAAGCGATGCGACGAGCTATTTCAGTTCCGGAAGTTTCGCCAAAGATGTTGCGTCTCTTATGTGCGCTTGCCCACGGAAACGTATTACCACCACATCCAATTAAGTTATTAATTCGCAATAACGAAATACTAATTCGTGATAACGAAATAATAACGAAATAATAATTCGTAATAACGAAATAATAATTCGTAATGACGAAATAATAATTCGTAATAACGAAATAATTATTTCGTTTTAACGAAATAAAAATCTGCAGTCGTTTGTGTTATGTCGGTTCAGTTTAGAGCGCCTCGCTTCGTTTTGATTGCAAATGCTGCTTGTTTTGCTTTGTTACAAAGTTACGTATGATAACAAAATTTGAACTTCAGTCAATAAAATTAATGACTTCACTTTATTGTGCGATAAATTAAGCATAATCATGCAGTGTGAAACATGATTAAAGCGTGCCTGTGCGCGGTATATAAACGGAACCAGCGAGGCGCTGCGAGGTCGCTGCGCCGCGTGTCGCGCCGCGTGTCGCGCCGCTTCGCGTTCTGTATAAACAGGGCCAAAGATGAAGTGAAGCGCCTCTTGTTGTTGTTGCTGTTTCGTCGAACAAGGCGCCTTAGACGTTAGTATTGGGAACTCCCGGTATATGTTTGGCGGCCTTATTTAGGTGACTATCATCGGCTAGTTTCGGAACTGAAGTTAGATTACTTAACCCTTAGGACATGGGTTTTTTAATACACTTTTGCTTTATTTATTTATTTATTTATTTATTTATTTATTTATTTATTTATTTATTTATTTATTTTATTTATTCAGTTATTTATTTAATTGTGGTTAAGGTCACATACTTGCTTTACTTTACTTTAAGCATCCTCATCCTATGACTTTGTAGTTGTTTCTTGGTTAGTTTCGGCTGCCTATGTAGACAGCCAAGACGGGCTTAGAAACAACAGCCAGGACACTTTGACTGTAACTTGCAAGCTTACCCCAAAACTGCGTGTTGGGAAACCTGTTTTTTTGTAGAAAAATATGATTAAAGTCGGAATTAGACCCTTAACGGGGTGAGAGTTCTTTCCGCACAGCTTCCTTTTTTCGTCGTCTTTACACGGGGATGGAAGGGCGCAAGAAAATACCAGGGTACTAGATCCAGGTGGGTGGTTGGTTACCGTGCGACGACGAAGCAAGTTTTGCCACAATCGTGTATTTTTTCCTCCGAAACATCATAAAAACATATTTCAGCTACCAAAGTTAATTATAAGTATCAGAAACATAAACTGAGACGTATTAGAGCATTATTTCACAGAGGATGGGGGAGGTGAGCGGGGGGTGGGGGGGGGGGAGTTACTTTACCAATTTTCTCCCAAACTTCCAGCTTTCAAGAGCCATATCTTTTCTCACATTCTTACATGTATTCTTGGGTTTTGTTTGTTTATTACACTGCCTTTTGTCATCAAAGGGTTATTTTATATTCAAAACATACCTTAAATGAATCAAATCAAGCATCAGAGCATGAAGATTGAGAAAGAAAATATATACTGCGGCCTGAACCGATTACACTTTGGGAATATGTGAGACTCACAGTTCGAAATAATTAAATTAACCCTTTACCTAGCATGAAAAGCAGACGACTCTTGCCAACAAAATTCTTGAATAACTAATTTTTTTTCATTTTTTGTCTCAAAAACATAGGTTATGACCCCTCATTGGAACGAGCTCGACAAGCTTGTTTCAAAGAGGGGGTCATAACCTATGTTTTTGAGAAAAAAATAATGACAATGAATTGGCGATTTTTGTCAATAGCGCTGGCCGTTTTTGGCCGTTACGTTGGGTAAAGGGTTAACAATGTTTATGAAAACTTGCCTGTAATGTTCATGGCATAAACGCAGGGTATCGTTGGGCTTGAAAGTTGATAAGGTTAACTTATACTAGACACATAAAACAGCAGTATTTATGCTTTAATATACTGAGTCAAAAAAGAAAGTATAATAAACTTTGAGGAGCAATTCGTTTAGCATTATCGACTTTAATCTCCAACAAATTAATGTTAATTCATATGTTGAGTATAGCTGTATTAATTTGCATACTTTCGTGTGCTTACTGTAGCCAGCGTCACGTCAGGACGTCGCAATTCAGACATGGGGTGAAATGAAAAGTTCACACATGCAGTCAATAGCGTGTATGTCCATGCAGAGTTTGCCTCTTGGATGGCAAGACATCGACGGCGCATGGACCTGATAAGTCTCTGGATGTCACCCTGTGGTATTGCGTTCCACTACTGCCTTAGAACATTACGTAAGTAGCCAAACGTCTGAAGATCATGAAGTCGTACCCGACGGTCCAATTGAACACAACGATGCTCGATTGGCGACAAATCTGGCGAAAGCGGGGCCAGGGAAGAAGTTCGATGCTCTGCTCCTCACGAAAGTCACGACAGATACGCGCCACGTGACATCGGGCATTGTCTTGCTGGAATAACTGCAATTCGACGTAAGGATTGAACAACGGGACAACAACAGGGTTACGAATTTCGTCCCTATATCGCTGCCCATTCAGATTACCATCCATGAAGATCAACTTCGTTCGATGGTGCAATGAAATTCCTGCCCAAACCATTACGCTACCCCCCGCCGAAACGGTCGCATTCCCGCACGCAAGCATCAGACAACCGTTCTCTTCGTTGGCGATACACTCTTGCCCTGCCATCAACGCACCGTAGACAGAATCGTGATCAATCGTTAAAAGGAGCTGTGCTCCAAAGCTGCTGAGTAGCGAACACGCTGACGTATCCATTCCATTCTGACGGTACGGCGACGTTGGGTAAGGATTGGTCCGTGGTGTGGACGCCTACTTCGGATGCCGTGTTCAGCGAGTCTGTTGCGGACAGTTTGTGCATTGATTCTATTGTTAGTTCTAACAGGAGTAATTGCTGCTGTCCTCATCGCCGGAAGGAAGCCATCCCGCAAGTGAGACGTCTTGATGTGTCGGTCTTGTGCAGGGGTCGTAATTCTTGGTTGACCTGAACGCGGTCGGTCGGCAGTAGATCCAGTGGTTCTATACCTACCAATGAGGCGGTAAATAGTGGCCACAGTGACTCGGAACGTAGCAGAGAGCTCATCTGAAGGTATTCCAGCCTCATGCATACCAATGGCACGCAACCCCTGATTTTCGGTTAACCTTGGCATTTTTTAAAATGTCGGAAGACAATAACTAGCGTGTTTTTTCAATAACCCAGGCTTTCTAGCACAACACAACACAAAGAAAATCGTCGGCTACTCATTTAATTTGTCATTCACGGATAGCACGTGCTGTTTCGCAATCTGTAGCAAAATTGTGTACGGTTGGGTGGACCACAACAATATGTCATTAAACTCTTTGCACGACTTCTTGTCCACAAACATGTAACATTAGAACTATTATATTTCATACTTTATGCTATTTTTTCACATTTGTTTCTATTATACTTTCTTTTTTGACTCAGTATAGTATATGAGATAGTATGACATAACATGACCTAGCAGTGAACAGATTACAGATAACATGTTGGACTTCAGACACATGCCATATTACACAATTAGATGATAACAACAAGGACAGAGCTATTTTAGTAAGTCAAACTTTAAAGGAACAACTTGACATGATCTTTATTACCGCCTATCTTAATAAATATCATCGGATACGATAATATACCCAACCTATGTCTTAACATGAAAATCAAACTATCAAGTTCAGTTGTATTCTGTAAAGCATGATCTCTTCACAAAGGGGCGTTCTCGAATTACATTCTTCCTGCTCTGTTCAGCTGTTCTGTTCTACACTGCTCTCCGCACCATAAAACTCCTCACAAAAGGGTGTTCTCGATTTACATTCTGTTCTACACTCCTCTCTGCACTATAAAACTCCTCACAAAAGGGTGTTCTCGATTTACATTCTGTTCTACACTCCTCTCTGCATCATAAAACTCCTCATAAAAGGGTGTTCTCGATTTACATTCTTTCTGCTCTGTTCTACACTGCTCTCTGCACCATAAAACTCCTCACAAAAGGGTGTTCTCGATTTACATTCTGTTCTACACTCCTTTCTGCACTATAAAACTCCTCACAAAAGGGTGTTCTCGATTTACATTCTTCCTGCTCTGTTCTACACTGCTCTCTGCACCATAAAACTCCTCACAAAAGGGTGTTCTCGATTTACATTCTGTTCTACACTCCTCTGTGCACTATAAAACTCCTCACAAAAGGGTGTTCTCGATTTACATTCTTCCTGCTCTGTTCTACACTGCTCTCTGCACCATAAAACTCCTCACAAAAGGGTGTTCTCGATTTACATTCTTCCTGCTCTGTTCTACACTGCTCTCTGTACCATAAAACACCCTTACACTGTCAGGTATGCACTTTTTCTTCAAAAATTGCCCCAAAAAGGTTGGGTTCTCGAGTGGCCTTGGCAAAAACTCACCTGGGAGGGGTGGTGT
Source organism: Pictodentalium vernedei (assembly GCA_031216915.1). Lineage (NCBI taxonomy): Eukaryota > Metazoa > Mollusca > Scaphopoda > Dentaliida > Dentaliidae > Pictodentalium > Pictodentalium vernedei. Next base: position 124,886,631 of record CM062294.1, on the reverse strand, counting down.
CCCGGAGAGGGCTTGCAAAACTTGCATTCCGGGGGTGGTGGGTCTCCTAATCTGGGGAAACAGAAAATGTCACCTAGTACCAAACAGTTTCCCCCTCCCACTCCCCGGTCTTTACAACAGACCATAAAATTTGAGAGGAACGATTGTATCGTTCCGCTGGTGGTTATCTAAATAAAAAAAAACAGATAACCGAAAGGTTGTTCGTCTGGAACTACAAACAGTTCGTCAAAATGTTGTGTCTTGTCACCTTATTTGATAACACCGTTTTAAAATCTTCCTGTGGGAAGACCCCTCTCTTCAATGCTCAAACTCTCTAAGACAGCTGACGCCCACTGTTGCCGCAGATGTTTTCGGAATCTGTGAACCGGCATACAGTAGGACCTTCGTGGACGGGTCAAAAATCCTCGGGTTGTCATTTTTTCCACGCATATAATTCAGAGATGATCCGCTATTACACCTAGCACAACTTCCACCATTGAAGCACCGGGATTACCAGATTACCAGAATTCGGGTTGCCACGGTTTCCGGTAACAACATGTACAAGGAAAGTGGTTTGAATGCAAAATGGAACCGCTTGTAGAAGCCTATCAGGGAATGTCATGTATTGTCCCAAAATACCCTGACTTTACAGGGTAACACCCTGATGAATCAGGATGTTTGAGGACAATGCAATGAGGTGCTATGCTACTTTTACGTAAGGGGAACGCAGAACCCATCCACAATCTTCCGGGGTACTTTTTGCGATTCGAGCGCAATCAAAGCATAATCTTCACACTTATTTTTACATAATTTTTTTCTGTTCCATGATCCCCCGTAACCCTTTACCTAACATGAAAAGCAGACGACACTTGCAAACAAAATTCCTGAATAACTAATTTTTTTCATTTTTTGTCTCAAAAACATAGGTTATGACCTCTCGTTGGAACGAGCTCAACGAGCTCGTTCCAACGAGGGGTCATAACCAATGTTTTTGAGACAAAAAATGAAAAAAAAAATAATGAAAATTAATTGGCGATTTTTGAGAATAGCGCTGGGCCATTTTGGCCGTTACGTTGGGTAAAGGGTTAGCATTAGCCACATGTACAAGGGAACCGACGTTTATGCACCAGAGTACCTTGCTATAACCATAAACCCTGGTATACTAAGGTTGTTTTGGATTATACCATAGTGTGTCCTCTTACTTTTAAGTTTTATCACAGTCCGGCCAAATCAGGTTGACACCCCCCACCCCTCCCCACCCCCACAATTGGTCATCTTACGGACGCCCCTCTTATTGACTCCTCATTGGATCAAGATTCTTGAGCTCGTTCCAATGAGAAGGCATAAAGTATGTTTTTTTATACAAAAAAGGGAAAAAGTAATAAAATTTGTAAGACGATTTTTCTTTGCGTTAGGTAATGGGTTAAAGTATAACGATAGATTATTTTATCACAAGAATGGGAAGAAAATCAATGAGTAACTCAAAACGGTGAACTGTATATACAAAGTTTGTCTGAATAAATGATGTGTGAAACATGGTATTAAAGGCATATTACAGCTAAGAATAGATCCTTTCTTGTTAATAACATAACCAGGCAGTGGAAATTGGAATGAAAAGGAAGGTGTGAAGTATTTTAACCTCAATTTTTCTTATTGCCCTTGTACTATTAATCATTATCGTTTACAGTACAGGAAATGACGGGAAATCAACTGCCGATCTTTCTACCGAAAATTGTACGATTAAAAAATGTTACTGCTCAATTTAATAATCAAAAGTAATGCTCAAAACCGGCCAGCACCATTCATAAAGGGAACATATGTTGTGTTTCCAGGCGAAATGTGATAACTTTTATTAAATCAGGAAGTGTTTCGATTTGAAAAGTGTCGTCTGCTATTCTGGTTCACGCGCGTAGCCAGGATATCAAAGTTAGGGAGGGGGCACAGTAGCTTAGCCAGGGGGAGTATGCCCCCCAATTTTAGCCGTCCCCCAGGTGATGTGGCCTAATTATTGATGCCTTTCACAACTTATAAATCATGGACACAAACGGACTCAAGAGTTAAGGAAATTGCGGGGTTTTTTGCCTCGAATTTCAAATTTCAAAAATTTTCCCCGGAGAAGCCCCTCCCCTCCAGGGTTTATCCTTCTTGTGCTCACTCCCATCTCGCCGCTACGTGGCTCGGATGATGCTGCGCATCCTATCCTGTACCCCCCCCCCCCCGGTAGTTCAGCGATCTGAACCTTACCCCGCTACGTAGAGGGGAGTCGCTACATTCAGATCGCTGAAATAGCCCCTAGATATTACTCTTGCCCCCCCCCCCCCCCTAACTTTGATATCCTGGCAACGCACATGGGGGGGGGGGGGGCAAAGGTAATATTTAAGGGGGGGGGGGGGGGGCTTGTTCAGCGATCTGAACGCAGGGGGTAGCCGCTGCGTTCAGATCGCTGAACAACTAGGGGGCATACAGAATAGATAGGATAGGTTACCCAGCATCATCCGAGCCACGTAGAGTCGAAATAGGGGCGAGCACAAGAGGGGGCATCGCTGGGGAGGGCCTGCCCCAGAAGAAAGCCCGCAATTTCCTTGACTCTGAGTCTGTTTGTGTCCATAACTTATAAGTTGTAAAAGGGATCAATAATTAGGCCACATCATCGGGGTGGGGACATGACTGAAATTTTTTGTTTGGGGTGGGGTCTGTACCCCCCCCCCCCCAGCCCCCTCCTGGTTACGCGAATGTTCCGGTTGGGTAACGGGTTAAAGTGTAACCATACACAATGCTATTGGAGGAGAGCTCATGTTCAAATTTATTCCGAACGGGCACATTTTACTCAGAGCTCAATAGTGTCGTCCAAAAGGAACGACGAGAAGATTCCATATGTGCAGCTGTTTATCAACTTGCTTCAAGGGGAGCCCGGTGGCTCAGTAGGTAGAGGTGCAGGCTGCAAGCCCAGAGGTTCTCGGTTCGAATCCCACCTGCGGCAACCGCGTTGTGTCCTTGGGCAAAACACTTCATCTCCATTGCCCGCGTGGGGGTACGATGACGCCGTGTACTAAGGCGTACTGCACGTCGATGGTACGCATGTCTCAACCACTCTAACCCTGCTTGTGCTGCAGTGCGGAGTTACGATGTTGGGGAGCTGGCAGCTGCTCGCCGTTGCTCGGTGGTTCTCTCCGGGTACTCCGGCTTCCTCCACCCGTAAAACTGTCACGGTCATGATTAGCCATTGTGCATAAATATGTGACCTTAAACATCGATAAATAAATATATAATAAATATATAAATAATTTGCTTCAAATTTTCTGCCCCAAACTAAACGGTGTGAAGTTAGTGGTAGGATGTTCCATAGATGGCATCTCGGCTTTAGAATAGGCTGGAAGTTACCACAAGACATTGTTCTAATCTCAATATATTCCAAAAATTAAGAAAAAGACACATTTTTTTTACTTGCACAGAAAAAACGGTTAATTTCTGTCCCCATTTCATTTTCCTTTGGTGAGATATGTAATTCCAGGTCCTGCTTCGCAGGAAGCGAAGCTGAGTATATGCATTGGGCCACATAAGTAACTACTTATTATTGCATAAGTGGGAAATGCCTTACAACTTACATAGTTTTATCCCTTCAATTAAATATGAATTTTAATGGATTGCAATACTGATATTGTGGTTGATAAAACACAGTTCGTCCTCGACCCGACGGTATGGGTCCTGTCCTCTCGGGTGAGAGTGTATCGGCGGACTGTTTATATTTAAATGTTTCATGCACAAAGCTGATGTAGCCCGCACCCTACACCAAAACGTAGTCTGCTCGTCGACTATAAAAATTGTTTCATTCCATAAAACTCAGGGAGGGCACCTGCGAAGCTTTGAGATTCGATTTCGAATCTGAAGTTGGTATTCGGTTCGATTGGAAATCGGCTGTCCGATTCGTTTTCCTTCGAATATTTTCACTGGAATTTTACTTGGTATCAGTCATCTTAGTCAACTCACAAAACGTATACAGTACGTGGAGAGTGGATGGTAACTAAATCACCCGCGGGGTGGAGTTATTACCCAAAACTATAACTTTCAAATGTTGTACATATCGACTAAAAATACAAGCAATATTTCAGTCAATGGACCTCCGGGTTTAACCCGGAGGTCCATTGACTGAAATTTTGCTTGTGCTTGTAATGCTTTGCAACAAATTTGCAATTATTGCTTGGGTGGAATCTCCACTCTGCGGGTGATTTAGTGATAATACACTCTCCACGTTCTGTAGCTGAGATAGAAATTGTACATAAATAATGTTGAAAATAAATACTGAGTGTAATTTCCTCCGTTTTGACATAAAAAGCCTCTGTACCCATGCCACCACCCATGCTAATTCCAGTTCCACCACTCACTACCACTGCTGAATGCAAATTTAAAGTTCCCAAGCAGTATCGACGATAAGCTCACGGTTGCTATCGGCTAGCCCCGTGCAAAGCCCAGTACAGGATTTTCAGACCCATTTCTGTTTTTGAACAAAAATCCTTACTGGATATTAACTTCATGATCAAGGCATGCCTTTTACGAAGGCATGCTTTGATGATGTAGTTGGAATATTTTTATCAGTCAGGACTCAAGACGCCTGTATTCGATTCGAGGTTCGATTCGAGGTTCGGTTCGATTTCGAATAATAGATTAGAATCGAATCGAGATTCGATTCAAATCGAAAATATGTGATTCGCAGCGCCCTAAAATGAGGTTTCTATATTCTAAAAAGATTCAAGTTGTATTTACCGTGTTCACGAATGAATGGGCACCCTGGGGGCGCGGTGGCTCAGTTGGTAGAGGTGCAGGCTGCACGCCGAGAGGTCCTCGGTTTGAATCCCACCTGCGGCAACCGCGTTGTGTCCTTGGGCAAGACACTTCACCCCGATTGCCTACATGGAGGCACGATGACGCCGTGTACTAAGGCGTACTGCACGTCGACGGTACGCATGTCTTCAACCAATCTAACCCTGCCTGTTCCGCGGTGCAGAGTTCAGAGTTAAGATGTTGAAGAGCTGACAGCTGCTCGTCGTTGCTCGGTGGTTCTCTCCGGGTACTCCGGCTTCCTCCACCCGTAAAACTGTCATCGACATGATATGACCCTGGCTGTTAATGTGTCGTTAAACCCTAATAAACAAAAAAAAAATAAACATGTCCTCTTCTCAGAATATGGAACCAGAAACCGGACACAGGATCAAAATGATCGCCTTAGAATTACATTCCCCAATCGTTCGGGTGTCATTAGCAGGCCTTTAGATGACCCCAATTTCACACCGTTTACAGGTGTGCCTTAAATTAGAGAAGGTGTTGAGACAAAAAGAAAAATAAAAAGATTCTCTGGGCCTCTTCTGCATTTGAGAATAACTTTCATCATAATATGACCATAGAAACACAAAGAAAGGCATATCAGTAACCAGGGGTTCTTCTACCCTCTTTGGGAAAGGATCCGGGGTCCATGCCATTGGGAAAATTCCTGTTATGAAGGCTCCAATGGGAATTTGTTTGGAAGAACAAACACACAAAGAATAAGAAATGTTACCTTCATATTAACCCTTTACCTAACCTGAAAAGCAGACGACACTTGCAAAAATAATTCTTGAAAAACTCATTTTTTTTCATTTTTTGTCTCAAAAACATAGGTTATGACCCCTTGTTGGAACGAGCTCGACGAGCTCGTTCCAACGAGGGGTCATAACCTATGTTTTTGAGACAAAAAATGAAAAAAATAATGAAAATTAATTGGCGATTTTTGAGAATAGCGCTGGCCGGTTTCGGCCGTTACGTTAGGTAAAGGGTTAATCAGGCTTTGTAATCTGATATCTCAATTATAAATAGATGTGTTTGTGGCTTAGCAGCTGTGTCTAGGCAAGACTTGGCTGCCTATATAGGCAGCCAATACTTGCCTAGAAACAACTGACAAGGTTCTTGAGATGTAACTTGCAAATGTATCTCAAAACTGCCTGTTGAAGCACCTGGTCTTTTGTACTAAAAAGTGGTTAAAGTCAAAATAAGGCCTTCAAGAGTTAAAAGAAGATTGAAATTTTTATTTCAATGGGGACTGAGATTGGGAAATTTTGGGTTTGAATTGGGAAAAATCATACCAAAATGCCATTGGGAAAGAGTCCCATATTCAGACCCTATAGACACCCAAAGCGACCCCTGATAACAGATAAAAGAATAAGACTGTTATTGCTGGTTTTGTGTGCCCAAATTAGGGCAAAAGGGTGTGCCCAAAAATATATGAATTTAAAGGCATCTCATTAGGGCGAATGGACAAGGAAAGTATGGACTACTTTCTAAACAAACAGAACCCAAAACAATGTCTTTGGGTGCATTAGGACGCACTATGTTGACAGATAGATACCTCACATTGCTAACTCAGAGAGCGGAGATATTTCTCCACTATCAAGAAAATCACAAACAGAATAAAACAAAACGAACAAACCCAAACGTTCAATCTTCGTCTACCATTGGCTGCGGCGCATTGTCGCAGCTTGTACCTCTACACGACCCACACATCGTTGTACATTCTTTGCCGACCTTTTTGCAACTGCACTGTGCCGACTTACAGCCAGTTTTGCAGTTACGATGAACAATTTTCAGAACACTTTCGGGTGCTGGGGGTTTGTTTTCAAAGGATGTAGAACGTTTTCCTTCATAGACCATCCCCAGGCTGTGGCTGTCAACAAATCTTCACTTCTCCATTCACATATTTGGAGGTTCGTCCTCATGCTTGGATATTGAGCAGAACTCGTAGTTGGTGGGAGTGTCTTGGAGTCGACAGCAGACACCGATTTGGACACCTTATCTGTGAAGATGGACCCACGCAAACTGTCCAAGTTACCAGTCGGAACACCTTTATATAGACATGCAGATACGCCACCTGAGATCTGTTCATCTTTATTCACATCACATAGACGTTTACAAAATACCTCAGCGGCAGCTCTAAAGTCTGGGTGGGATCTAAATAGTGTGATGTGATAGCAGTAGCTTTATCGACACCAAAAATCTATGATGTAGTATCACAACCAGTGAAAGCATGTAGAAAAAGAATATGTGCGCATATGTCGGTACCTAAACTATCTTTTCTTTATTATATATTCCAGATACCTTTGTTCTGCTTTGAGCTAGACCTCGATGGAAGATATATCGACTTACAAGTAGATATGTCAATGTCATGGTAGCATAGGAGAACGAAAAGATCAGTATCATGCCCTATGAGACACACAGGTGCTTGTCTTGCCATGTTAATCACAGTTCGAACTATTGTGATATCTGCGCCACCAATGGCATGTATGGTATTTATTCCGCCCTGCTCAAGATATCCACTGGGCAATGTGACGAATGCTTGCTTGTTTTTACTATTAGCGAGACACGTCTCCTTCTTAACACTCAGAAGGTTTTTGGAGTCGAGGAAGATCTCTACACAGCGATCCAGGTCGTCTGGAATGTGTATTATCCTCAGTTGGTGCACCGCATGTGCAGCCATCAAAGACCACAGATGCCTCGGATAATGGGACTTGATAAATTCCACATATGCCTCGCAAATTTGCCCCTAGCCCACGGGAGCAGATGCAACAGCAAATGGGCATCTGGCTTGACTATTGAATGGATAGCCTCCGCTAACGCAGGCTTGTCTGTCTCTCTCCGACTGTCAGGAGACTCGAACAAAGACGTCGGGTATGTACTCAACTCATAAGAAAACACAGACGTCGCCAGGTATTGTTCTCAGGGCAACAGGAACCACTCTCCCGAAGAGAAGCTGTGGATCTATTTTCACAATCACATCACCCAATATCATTCCACATTTGTCATTCATCTGGATGACTTGATCCTTCTTCTTAAAAGTGTAATCATTGGCTCCCAATCCAACCATTTTAGATAAAACTCTTTCACCAATATCATTTGCTTTTATCGACAGTGCTGAGATTGGAAACAACGCCTATCTGTATATTCCTCAGCCCGGGACACACGTTCGAATTGGTTTCTCTCCTGCAAATGTCTCAATACAGTTATTGTATCGTGCTCATCACTGAATTTTCTTGCTTTCCATAATCTTTGTGCTGCTCACTTGTGTTATATGAACACCTGGATGTATTCAGTGAGACCCCCAACAGTTTTAAGATTTCTCATAACTTCTGCTCTATCACCAGAACCGTTGAAAGTCCACCCCAATACCATCCATCATTGTGAACCACGTAATAGCCAGACATGAACGTGGACGCAGCTGCCGAGGAATATCTTAATTTACGCGCGAGGTACCATTCAGTATGAATGGAGGGTAATTTTCCAGAAATTCAAAACCCTGATAGAATATTTAGCGGAATTCGACTGAAAATGTATTTTTTTTTCCATGTCAGAGACTCGTTTTGGCGGTCACCTGGGATATTATATAGTCAAATTTGGTGTCATTTGATAGAGTTTCGTCTGTAGATTACGGTACATATATAAATAAGTCAATATTGCCATACTATAATGTCAAATAAGGGAGTTAAAATGAGCAACGTATTTTTTGATCGTTTTGGCGGTCATCTTGGACGCCATATTGGATTTCTAGGGGACGCGCATGACTTCGAGCTTGGATATGGACAATATCTGCTTTATGAATTCAGGACGTATTATGATTCTGGACTGGAATAGCGGTATTTCCGTTCAAAGGATTAAGCAAATTAGCCTATCTTAAGGACTAGCCGAACATAGGACGTAGAAACCAGGGTGCAAGGGCGGATCCAGGGGCGCCCCCCCCCCCCCCCCTATTTTTGCCAGAGCCATGTCATAATACAGAATTGAGCAAAGTCTGCATTTAAGAATTTAGATGATCATGCATGCTTGTGCAGTTATGGCGGCTCATATTCTGACAACACTGGCATAACTATAACTTTCAGGCCGTGCAGAATATGACAGTGGCACTGATTTAGATCTCATAAAATGCCCCGTGTAGCTACAAGTTTATTCAGTGTAATTTAATTACTATATTTCTGGCAGCAATTTACTAGTTGGGGAAAACGCGTGTTTCTGGTGCAATGTTTGTGGGAGGTCCCCCGGACCCCCACCGGCGAGAGGGAGACACCTTCTCTCGCGCACGCTCCCTACTCGCCGCTTCGCAGCTGGGATGATGCTTCACATCATATAGTCAATTGGCGCCCCTACACCCCCCCCCCCCCCTTTCCAAATTCTTGGATCCGCCCCTGGGGGCACCCATTTCCAGGAATATTAGAAAGAGAGACACAAAGAGAGAGAGGTCAACAATATCTTTACAGATACATTTTGAAACCATAATGCCACAACCTCATGACTCACAATTTCTCGTCCCACGCGGCTCAAACTTGTATTTCTCTCTTGAGCTCCGGCCAATATTAGTTCTCGAACTTTTTTGGGATCATTTTCGAGGGTCTCACCCGCGATGTCACGTGACCCAATTGCGTCATGACTATCATGGTAACCCGCGTGAGCGGCCATGTGGTGACATATTTACTATGGTGATAAGTGGTGTGAGTGTGCATGTGCAGCGCGTGTTGTTAGGATGACAGGTGTTTCTGTCGTCCATTTTGTTCACTGGAGACCGCCAGTTTGGTTTATAATCATCCCCCACCCTGTCAAAGATACATCTTACCTCTTTCATGAGATAAAAGACTCATTTCTGCATTGGACTTTAACTTTTGGCTTCTGCTGAGTCAAAAAACATGGGAAATTTGTTCTTTTAAAGAAAAGAAATGTCCAAACTGTGTCAAATGGGCTTAAAAACTGGTATTGCCTCCAATAGATTTTTCTACTCTGTTACCTAATGAGTAAGCTGGGAAGGATAAGAATTCACAGCTTTCTTTGAAAACTACCCTAATCCCAAAATAACACTAAAATATGCTCCAGCACACGATATGTTTTGAACCATTATTTAACCATGCAGTAAGAGAAATAGTGTTCCTCAAATACGAAACAATATTAATGTCAATTTTGTTTCAAAAATTGGGGTTGCAGCTTTATAATTCACCAACATCAATAGACAGTGCCATGTTATCCTAACAACTGATGTCAAATTTTCTTCTACCTGCTGATGTGGTAAAATATAGCCTTGAATGTGGCCACCCGGTATGCCCTTTTTCATCAAAGAATATGATATAATTCATAAATTAACTGATGTTGATACAAAAAAAACCCTCTTGTAATATTGACTTTCCCATTTCCGATAGTTTTTAAATCACATTCTGGCTTCTGAAGACATTTCACATTGTGTTTGATGAATATTTTGCAATATTTGTAAATAAAAGCTTCAGTTTTCTCGGTTAAGGCATCTAGAGTCATTGATATGGCAATGACAAAACACATAAAACACTGATTTTTTCCAACAGTATAAGCAGTACAGCTTCTGTGGTATCTCATAACACGCCAAAAACCACCAAATATTGATTCTGCAGTGCTGTGCTTGTGTTGCAAGTATCCATAAGTGCACTTTCAAACTTTGGTTTTAATCCCCAGACACCCATTCTGACAAAAAGAGTGAAATTGCAGAAAATATGTTTCCAAGAGGATGAATCAGATAGCTGTTTCAAGAATACAGTGCTCTTTGATGTTTAATTAAACAATAACATGATTTTGGAGGGCATTATGGTTCGTGAGCGGCTCTGCATCGATGTTGAACAGCCCGAGGGTTTATTAAAGGCCCGAGACGAAGTCGAGGGCCGTTAATAAGCCCAAGGGCTGTTCAACATCGATGCAGGGCCGCTCACGAACCATTATGCCCGACAACAATCATGTTATTACTATTATTACCACTACGTAATTTGTAATTTTACACATTTCCAAAATGATATCCCAGCAATCAAAAGACACAAAATTTAATAAAACAGAAACATTTTATTTTGGACCACGTTTAAAAAAATTCCGTCTTCCACTTCCAGCGAGGGAGGTAATGCACGCAATAAAGATGACGAATCAGTTGCCATGGAAAATGGCTACAACTGACAACATGGCCACGTGTCATTTGTTTCTGTTGCTGTCGATCAACAAGACCGCAACATGGCGAAAGCATCAACTTTTCCTTGCGAGTTCTCGCCTCATTTCTAAATTTTCAATTCTAAAAGACGTCACGTGACAAGAGGGCCGATAATGAATTTTGTTTTCCATTAGCGACCCTCCTATCACGTGACTACCGAGCAATAGAGGATATGATTGCCCGTTAAATCGACATTAATGCAGTAGGAAACGTCCTGCAAAGTGGTAATAATATATTTTTGCATGTCTGTGGTGGGAGGTTGGAGGGTGAAAGATATCAGCTGCCAGTTATGTAGAACCTGGAAAATGAAAAGCAAAGAAACACTTTGTCTGATGGCAGACAATCAGACAGACAGACATGCAATCACACATTTTTGAAATCTACATAAGAGTAATGATTGATATACAATACAAAATATAGAGAAGAGCCAGGGCAAGGTTGTCAAACAAAAAAAAAATTCTGTGGACTACGAGTGCTGCAGTCTCAAAGCAAACCATAAGAAACTGAGAGTGTATACTATTAACTGCAGTCTCCAAAACATTCTGTAGAGTCTGTCCAAATGTTTCTCATCAGCTGACGGGTTCACAGTGGCGGCGCCCCCACCCCCACCACTTTTCCCTCGGGCCCCCAAAATCAAACTCAAATTACTATCTGACCGTGGTTTTCCCACCCAATATCACACTCGCAAACGGCACACAACAATACATATCATGTCAGGTGTTGTAGAAACGCTCAGATATCGCTCCCAGGACGTCCAAATATGAAAATTTGTCCTGAGGAGATTCCCAGACCCCCTCACACACACACACACAAGCGGGAGGGAGACACCCTCCTCCCTAGTCCAGCGATCTGAACGTAGTGGCTACCCCTTACAGGGGGTAGCCACTGCGCTCAGATCGCTGTACTACCTCCTCCCCTATCCTACTCTAGCTCAGGCTTGCGGCGTTCGGGAGGTGCCTTCGGCATCTCGACCCCCCCCCCCCCCTCCATATCTTACTTAGGCCCCCTATATTGAAATCCTGGCGCCGCCACTGGTGGTTCAGTGTGGTTGGTTGGGGGATTTGGTTCAAAGAGAGAACAAATTTGTTACTGTAGTTTTTGCTGTAACATGGGAACTCTGACAGAACTAGTACTAGACTACCATATTGGTAGCTATGCACAAATGTCATTCATTCACAGTTGTCACTTTATTATGTCATTGTTCCCACTGTAGACCCCCTTCTCCCCAAATTTATGTTCCAAAATACTCTTTTAATGAAGAAATGGTTTTCTCACATTTTTAACAGCATAATGTGGAGAAAAACTTCGAAATACCAGTAAATAAAAGTGCAATATAGGTTTTCTGCCTGTGTATTTGAATGGTGATTTGGGAGGGGGTTGGAAGATTGGAATCCTCCTCTGTCCCTCGTGCTATGAGCGGGAATCACGGTTTAAATAAATGTGTTAATAGGGTACAATTGGCTGTTATTTAGCATTTGACAGAGGTTGTAGTGTGCTCCTGGAAGCTATGCTTGCTCAAGGCGTCAATTCGCTTGCATCAACAGCCTTATTTTGGCAATATTTAGCCTTTATTGCTGACTATGACAACAATATAACTTTTCTAAACAATAAAACCGTATTGTAAGATGCGTGGTCTCCCAATGAACATTTAAATGTAAAATAATCTCCAAAAATAATAATTGAATTAGGTTTGGAAGCCCCAAAATGAAGTTCCAAAAGGTATCACAACACTAAATATTTTCTCATAGGCGTCCATTATACAGATCATGCACACTAAAAACTAAAGTGTTAAAACTGACACTTTCAATGTGTTAAACCCATTCTAACTCTTAGGGTTTGATTTTAACACTCAAAGTGCAATGCTTTAAGCATTTAGACATTACAATCGTCAGACATCTGAAACTTGAATGGATGGCACTTCCCATGTGTCTGGCATTGGTGGTTCTTCCAGAATCGTCCATAATTTGATTTGCGCTTGGTGGGTATATAATTAAAAGGACACAACGCAGATGACGCAGATCAGGCTCGAGAGTTCGAGCCTGATCCGCGTCATCTGCGTTGTTTCCTTTTAAGTGTCGCGACATTACACTTGCCAAGTGGTATTATTGTAACACCTGTCAAGTTCTGGGATATCTACACTTGAACAAAGTGCTAGTTCAGCACTCAGTAAGTGTTAAATACAGCACTTCAAGTGTAGTTTTTAACACTTTAGTTTTTAGCGTGTGCGAAAAAATATGATCGCATCACTCAAGGCGACATCGAACATAACTTTGGTCAAATTTCAGGAAATTTTCTCCAAAGTCCAAAAAATAGATAGAAAGAAATAACCCCAGTAAATTAAATTGTGGAAACTGAAATTTGCCATGGAACTGCTGCAATGTGGCAAATAGCATCACAACACTGCCTGAAAGTCTGCTATGGCATAAGTAAGTGAACAAAGTTTTTACAATAAAATACCTTAAAATAAAATAACAGCTGTATTTTAGAAACATCCAAGTACATTCTCGAAGAAATCTTTTCCTAATTCTTGAAAGGAATAAAGAGCGATACCAGATGTTATGAGTGGTGAGCTCACTGAATGATGGCTGCCATTTTTATCTGTTTATGTTTTGATTTGGGGAAGTTCAGCAAAGGTCATCTTGAAGGAGTCCACCAGAAGAAGTATGGAAGGGAAACGAGTATCTCCAGAAAGAAAGATGTATGTGTCAGTGTGGTGGTTTGGAAAGAAACTCTGACCTTTCCTTTTGTAGAATGTACTGCAAAGTCACAGTTGAATATGAAATGAAATATCTTTACTGGCCCCTTGCACTTTAACCCCTGTTATCCCATGCATCACTGTGAGGATGCTTTAGGTCAGGAAAAGTTTTCGGAGTTATTCTCGCATAAAAAGTCTGAGAAAAACAGTAATACAATCAATAACAAACAAGGCTGAAATATCTCCAGTGACTAATGCCATTAGCAACAGTCACTGGAGATATCCCAGCCTTGTTTTTATATATTTAATCTTTACATAATGTGATCGTCAATCACCAACGTTTATGGCATTACACCTTGGGATATTATGACCTGCACCAATCTACCGTACGGCCGCTGTGGACTGGTCACTTTCCACGCGTGGGCAATATTTCCACTGACACTATAATATTAGATTCCAAACACTAATTATAGGAATAATCATCAAAAATTTAATTAATTAAGCACCGGGTTCCACCGGTTTTTTTTTTTTTTTTTTGCTTAATTAGAATGTTGCTGCTGAGGATTTTTATTACCCGGTAAACGCATGCGTCGAGAGGTCCTCGGTTCGAATCCCACCTGTGGCAACCGCGTTGTGTCCTTGGGCAAGACACTTAATCCCGATTGCCCACATGGGGGCACGGTGGCGTTGTTTACTAAGGCGTACTGTACGTCGATAGTGCACTTGTCTTCAACCAAATCTAACCCTGCTTGTGTGGAATTATTACGTTAGGGAGCCTGATAGATGCTCGCCGTTGCTCGGTGGTTCTCTTCGGGTAGTCCGGCTTCCTCCACCTGTGAAACTGTCCGACACGAAGGGACCCTGGCTGTCGAAAGTATCGTTAAATTCCAATAAACGCATTCATGGACATCGCTGCCCACGTGTGGAAAATGACCAGTCCACAGCGGCAGTACTGTACATTTATTGGCTTAGGAAATTTGGGGAATTTGCTTAGGTCTTTATCCCTGGCCTAAGGCTTATGTGCATGCTTGCTACTGTATAGTGAATCATTAGTGACAAGTAACACTAATAACAATAATAACCCAATCTGCCCCATTTTTTTCATTTTTCTGGAGTATAATAATAATAATAATAATAATATAGAATTTCAGTACAAACCCATATTCTCAGAATAAATGCACCCACCTTATCAATTCATAATTATATTAGTAAAATAAACAGAATTAATCAATTTAAATTAATTTATAGATGACTTGAAAATATTTGGTTTCTGTCGCCCTCTCGTACTATTACTTAAAAAATTTACAGACACTGTGATACTGACAAACGAAAATGAACGCATGTGGCCTGGTGTATCAGGTTTATAAGCAACTCAGCGCGGATACTTATGAAATCACTAATTTTTCGAGTATTGCATTTGTTTAACCCTTTACCCAACACAGACGATATCAAAATTTATTATTTTAAATATCATTTTTTTTAATTTTTCAAAACATTTCAACAAAACCATATCATGTGACCCCTCGTTGGAACGAGCTCGACGAGCTCGTTCCAACGACTTGTCACATGATATGGTTTTGTTGAAATTGTTTGAAAAATAATATTTTTTCAACTGCTGAATATGCATATTACGCGGGCAGATGCGGGTAGTTTTAACCATAAATTATATAATTCATTTGGGTTTTGACCATCACGGCCATGTTGACCGTTTATTATAATATGCAAATTGGTAGACCTTTTCCTGAAAAGGAAATTTGTCACATTTGTCACATTTGTCAGCCTGAAGTGATGACAAAAGACATTGATCGACGGTCATCTTGGTGTGATAGTACGAAAGAAGAAACTAAATTCACAGCATTACCCTATTAAAAAGTGAGAATGCATCATCGTCAATACACCCTCCACCCGTCTTCTGCAGACATCAACACAGCTACGGCCGTGATCTATGGTTAATTGGAAGTCAATAATTTCACAGCATCGGTGGAAATTAATACGCACAATATAGTTCGAGTTCACTTGGAATATCGTCCCCTGAGTTCACATAGAACACATTGGAACTCAAGAGACGATATATTTCGGGGAAAAATGTTATCTGAAACATTCTGCTTACTTTTTTATGAATATTACAGTATATTATATGTATAATCCCTATTTTATACACTTGGAGATTCTTTTTTACAAGTTGTTCATATTATCTTTTCAGTGCACAATGATTTGGAATTTCATCAACAAATAGTTCAAGACAGAAGGTAAATATTGGATGACGGTCGAGGGAATTTCAAAGCATATAGCTGCAGTTATGACATTAATAGCTAAAGTATTTGCTGTAACTTTATTGCGAATCCCCTCATACATTGTCTCGAACAAATGAAAGTCGTGATCACGTCCCTGCATTCTTCAGATCGTTCAAAATGCATATTCCCACATTGTAATCACATGGCCGGATTCAAAATGGCCACATCCAAATTTCGTGTTGGTAGTATTGCACAACAACTTTCCCAACACACCGGAAAGTGTGTCATAAAATTACTTTTTTATCATTACATTGAGGACAAGACTTTCGAATTACCGATCATTTTGTGGTTCTACGGGTTCGTTACTTATGCGCTGGGAAATTAATCTTCTTCAAAATCATAAAATTCACTTTTTTCTCCTGAAAAAAAAATTCTGCTGAGTCAAAAAAGAAAGTAATAGAAACAAATGTGAAAAAATAGCATAAAGGATGAAATATAATAGTTCTAATGTTGCATGTTTGTGGACAAGAAGTCATGCAAAGAGATTAATAATATGTTGTTGTTGTCCAACCAGCCGTATACAATTTTTCCTTCGGATTTCAAAATAGCACCTGCTACCCGCGAATGTCAAATTGAATGGGCGACCGACTATTTTCTTTGTGTTATGTTGTGCTAGAGAGCTCGGGTTATTGAGAAAGCACGCTAGTTTTTGTCTTCCGACATTTTAAAAAATGCCAAGGTTAACCGAAAATCAGAGGTTGCGTTCCATTGTTATGCATGAAGCTGGGATACCTCCAGATGAGCTCGCTGCTGAGTTCGGAGTCACTGTGGCTACTATTTACCGTCTCATTGGAAGATATAGAACCACTCGATCTACTGCCGACCGACCGCGTTCAGGTCGAGCAAGAGTTACGAGCCCTGCACAAGACCGACACACCGGAACGTTTCACTTGCGGGGTCGCTTCCTTCCGGCTACAAGGACAGCAGCAACCACTCCTGGTAGAACAAACAATTGAATCAGTGCACAAGCTGTCCGCAACAGACACTGAACACGGCATCCGAAGTAGGCGTCCATACCATGGACGAATCCTTACCCAACGTCATCGTACTGTCAGAATGGAATGGGTAAGTCAGCGTGTTCGCTGGACTCAGCACCGTTGGAGCACAGTTCTTTTTAGTGATGAATCACGATTTTGTTTACGGCGCGCTGATGATAGGGCAAGAGTGTATCGTCGACAAGGAGAACGGCTTTCTGATGCTTGCGTGCGGGAATGCGACCGTTTCGGCGGGGGTAGTGTAATGGTTGGGCATGAATTTCCTTGCACCATATTACGCTGTTGATCTTCATCGATGGTAATCTGAATGGATAACGATATAGGGACAAAATTCGTAACGCTGTTGTTGTCCCGTTGTTCAATGCTTACGTCGGATTGCAGTTATTCCAGCAAGACAATGTCCGATGTCACGTGGCGCGTATCGGTCGTGACCTTCTTGAAGAGCAGAGCATCGAACTTCTTCCCTGGCCCCCACTATTGCCAGATTTGTCGCCAATCGAGCATCTTTGGGATCAACTGGACCGTCGGGTACGACTTCATGAGTTTTAGACGTTAGACGATTTACATAATGTTCTAAGGCAGGAGTGGAACGCAATACTACAGGGTGACATCCAGAGACTTATCAGGTCCATGCGCCGTCGATGTCTTGCCATCCATGAGGCAATTGGTGGACATACACGCTATTGACTGCTTGTGTGAATTTTTCATTTTACCCCATGTCTGAATTGTGACGTCCTGACGTGACGCTGGAAACAGTAAGAACATGAAATTATGCAAATTCATACAGCTGGACTCAAATATAAATTTACAATAATTTGCTTGGGATTAAAGTCGATAATTCTAAAAAAATTGCTCCTCGAAGTTTATTATGCTTTCTTTTTTGACTCAGTATATATACCATTCTATGCACTTTGCTCATTAATTTGAAATATAATTTTCCTTTCTTCTTTTCTCTTACCTGTTTTTGAGACATTGGTAAAAATGTCAACAAATTGACCAGAGTTTTGTTGGACGACCCCTTAATTTCGGCATTCAAATATCATTGTCAAGTATAGCCCTTCAGACAACCTTATCAGACCCGAAAACAGGGGTCATGCAACAAATGAGACAGAAAAACTGACAGGAAGGGGAGTACTGGTCACATGCACATATTTTTCAGGGAATTCCCAACAACAAGACACCAATAGTCAATTGTATTTTTAGATCCAAAAAGTCATCAAATCACTATCTTTATTTATCTGGAATATTCAACAATAATGCAAGATGTCAGTAGAATGCTTCAAATGTTAATCAATATATTTTTCTAGGGCTACTTATTTTTGGAGTTTGCATCATTTCCGTCTGCAACGCGGGTAACTCTAATTCAAATATTTACTTCAGTGATACGTATATGGTAGCATACAGCAAATTAATTAAGGCGTACTGCACGTCGATGGTGCACTTGTCTTCAACCAATGCACTGATTGTGTGGAGTGAGTACGTTGGGGAGTCTGACAGTTGCTGAATACATACTACCTATCACAGTCATAGGATAACATGGAGCATTGGGTGGATAAATAGTACTAAGGGGTAACATGGGATCTGTAGGGGGTACAAAGCTTACATTCTATACTACCGCTCTAAGCGACCATGCATTACCCCAGCAGCCCCACAATACGGTCTGGCCCAGCTTTACATACTACCTAGACCAGCCATTGGATGGCATAAAGCATTTGGTCGATATCGCCCATACTATACTGCCGTTCTGTACTACCAGACAATACCCCATCCCCACCCCACAATACCACTTGACCTGCCATAACGTACATGTACTATCTATATCAGTCATAGAATAATACAAGCAATCGGTTGGTTAATAATACCGAGGACTAACAGGAGACCTACAAGGGTATATACCATGCATCCTGTGCCCCAATTCTGTACAAACGATTATAATACTGCCTGACCTAGCATTACGCACTACTAAATCCAGCCATAAGATAATACAAAAGATTCGGCAGGTTAAGAGAACTAAGGGGATAATAGATCAACAGACCATTCATCCTATACTGCTCAATTTAAACACCCAAGAACTACATCCCAATACCGACCTAAGCGATCATGCATTACCCCCCCCCCCCCCCCCCCTCCAATCCTGCTTGACCTAGCTATAGCAGACATAGGATAATATGAAGGCCCAAGGGAGGATAATATACCAACATGGATATATACCTTTACTACCAGATCCCCCTCCCCCTTACCAGAAGTCCGACACCCCTGACCCAAATAACGTTATGTCAGATTGAATAGTGGACAACAACAGTGGTCAACATCTCTATGATGTCGCATGCGCATCATGACGTCACGACGTCAATATCAACATCAACCGTTTCGCGGGGGAAATTTTCAAGAAAACTCACCTTCCCCATCCATTTTCCATTACATACCCATGTTATATACCCATAGCACTGTGTTTACATACACCACCATATATGCCATATCATATTATATATGCAGTACGTGTACTACTTGCCGGATCTAGCTGGATGGAGCCGAAGTTTTGCACAGGAAAAAGCTGATCCCTCAAAGCTTCGGTTCCTATGGGAATTTAACACTAAAGCACCGCGTAATGAGTGACGATTCATACGTGCTATACTACTATTGGCTGTTACGACCTCCTCCCACTTCCGTTAAAGTTAAGTGGGAGAAGTGGATAAGCACCGAAAGGTCCTAGTTAAGAATATGGGAGGCCTTCCCCTACAACGGCCTTCCAAATATTATGTTTGGCCCCCCACCACCCCCACCGCCCCCCCCCCCCCCCCCCACCCCCAAAAATTAAAATTGGCCAGGGCACTCCTATATTAATATTTATTTATTTATTTATTTATTGGTGTTTAAGGTCACATACTTATGCACAATGGCTAACCGTGACCGTGACAGTTTTTACGTTTTACGGGTGGAGGAAGCCGGAGTACCCGGAGAGAACCACCGAGCAACGACGAGCAGCTGTCAGCTCTCCAACATCGTAACTCTGAGCTCTGCACCGTGACACAGACAGGGTTAGATTGGTTGAAGACATGCGCACCATCGACGTGCAGTACGCCTTAGTACACAGCGCCATCGTGCCCCCATGTAGGCAATCGTAGTTAAGTGCCTTGCCCAAGGACACAGCACGGGAGCGCGAATCAGTCGCCGAAATGGTCACCCATCCAACTACTAACCGCGCTCGACGTTGCTTAACTTCGGTGATCTGACGAGAACCGGTTACCGCAACGCCACCGCGCCCCCGGGCTCTTCTATAATAGAATCCTGGCTACGCGACTGTAATGGAATCTAAATTTATTAGAGTAGAAAGTTAACCCTTTACCTGACACGAAAAGTAGACGACACTTGCAAACAAAATTCTTGAAGGACTAATTTATTTCAGGTTTTTGCGTCAATAACATTGCTTTGGCCCCTCATTCGGACGAGCTCGATGTGGGGTCATTAGCTGTGTTTTTGTGAAAAAAATGAAAAAGTAATAAAAATTGAATGGTGAATTTTGTGAATAGCGCTGGCCGGTTTTGGCCGTTACGTTGTGTATCGAGTTAAGAGGAGTATGAAAGCCCATCACAGACCGTCGAGGGTATGGTTTGGGAATCCTAAAATCCATCGGCAGATGGAGGGTTCTCCGATCCTTCTGTAGGGAAGTAACATGGTACACCATTGTATTTTCTCCCAAATCCCTGGTATACCAGACTAATATCCTAACATACGGGGATATTTCTGAACAACACATGAAAAGGGTTCTGTAGTGCATGCTCTCATTTTCCCGCACGTGGAGTTACTGGCTTTGGAGGCTATTAATTCCTTGAAACCGAGAGGCCACTTTTCCTGCCCAGGAACATGATCTTCGTAATTGTATTGAGTAGGATTTTAAGTGAATATTTGGGATAGAATATTTCCAAAGTGCATCACCAAGGATGCACGGTGAAAATATTGATTGGCGTAACAGGGGGAGGCCACCAAAAATTTGCAAGACGGTACGTGGGGTGGGTGGGTCTCTTGATTGCGCCAAAAATGTGCATTTCCAACTTGTGCATTTTTTTGATTTTTTTAAAAATATATCAATATATCAGCTAATATATACCATCATTTGTGTTTCAAACCTTAAAGATGATGTTGTACATCACACTCTTAACATAAATACAACATCAGGAGGCTTTATATGTGAGAATATTGGGCTTAAACTGGGAAAATGTCACACGTTAGTATGGGTGGGTGTCTTGTTTGAAATGTAGAAAATGTGCAGACAATATTTTGGGAACAATTCAAATGAAAATTTGTTCCCGTATATGTACACCTGCTCTGGCCAAGCCTGATAATGAACAGCTTGTTATTTGTAGATTAGGACCCACAGCAGCCCACAGAGGTTTAAATTGGTGGTACCAGTTTAACCCTTTACCTAACATTAAAAGCAGACGACACTTGCCAAAAAATGATTGAATAACTAATTTTTTCATTTTTTGTCTCAAAAACATAGGTTATGACCCCTCATTGGAACGAGCTCGACGAGCTCGTTCCAATGAGGGGTCATAACCTATGTTTTTGAGACAAAAAATGAAAAATTAATTAGCGATTTTTGAGAATAGCGCTGGCCTGTTTTGACCGTTACGTTGGGTAAAGGGTTAAGAACAATATGAAAACCCCCTAAAGACAGCTGTGCCTACTAAGTTTATAAGTTTATTTTTGGATTTTAATGGGAGAGTGGGGGTGGGTGTCTGAGAACGGTAGTAGAAAATTTGCACGTAGTGGGTGGGGTGGGCGGGTGTAAAAAGGAGCCGAATAAAAAATAGGACGTCACGTCTTGCAAATTTTTAGTGCCCCCCCCCCCCCCCTCCTTGGCGTAACGCCAAAATAATAAATATTGACTCGAGCAATTGCTGCCATTGAAATGACATGAAAGATACCACCAGTGTTCAAAGGGTTTAGACTAAATTTCTAAAAATAAATAGCTTGATAATAATGTGAAAAAAAAAATACTTGATTATTTCACATAATATACACATAGAAAATTGCTCCGGGTTCGCTCGGACTAAATCCGCCACAGTGTGCGACGAACCCTTATTTTAATGAGGAACTCCCCGCTGATGTTGGATTGGCTTCCAAATTTGATTGGAGCAGTTCCTGACCTGGCTGTATTGGCAGTTTGCCACCTATCACATACCTGGTCATCGAGTGTATATATCTGTTTATTTGTTTACTGTTCTCATCTTTTGGGTCAAGGTTTACATGACATTTGTAAACAATTGTACAATAAGTCATGACAGCGCATATCAGTTATGGATAAGTACCAGCTTTGTTGCGCAGTATGCTAAAAGCGTACTCTACAGGCCCGTACGCCGATTGTACGTGTGCCTCCAGTCGTAGCTAACCCTGCAAGTGCGGAGTTAGTGAGTCCGACAGCTATTCGCGGCAGCATGGGGGTTCTCTCCGGGTACTGCAGTTCTTCATCCGAAAACCTGTACGACACATGACCAGGAGTGTTGATAGCCGTTAACTCTCTCTCTCTCTCTCTCTCTCTCTCTCTCTCTCTCTCTCTCTCTCTCTCTCGGAGAATCGCTGTTATTGTGCAGGATATGATGAGATGGGCGTAAATCTCGCATGATATCCCTAGAACGTGTCCTAAAGCATGACGGGAAACGTCACCGGCATCCATGCGGTACCTACGAAACGGGAGCGCGGTGGCTCAGTGGTTACGGCACTGGACTTCAGACAGAAAGGTCCACGGTTCGTTCCCCACCAGGGGTAACTGCGTTGTGTCATTGGGCAAAGCATTTAATCCCGATTGTCTACGTGGGGGCACGGTGGCACAATGTACTAAGGTGTACTGCACGTCGACGATACATTTGTCTTCGCCCAATGCTAACCCTGCTTGTGCGGAGTTAGTGCGCTGTGCAGTTACTCGCCGTTGCTCGGTGGTTCACCGGCTTCTCCCACCCGTAAAACAGCCCGACTCGAGGTGACCTTGGCTGTCGAAAGTGTCGTTAATCCCCTATAAAGAAGACCAATCAACGTGCTCTTTCCCGAAACTTGATATAGCTACAGGGGATGTGGGGGTGTCTCCCCTCTCCCACCTCCAATATTTATCCAAAAATCAAAATAGTTGGAAATTTTTCAGGCAAAAATTCCAACAGTTGGAAATTCGAAGCATTGTTGTAACAAAGGTTTTTTTCCGAATGTGTTATTACATTTCCGTGAAAATTCCGACCGCCGACACTCCACAGACAGAATGCTGATCGTACAACGCACGGTTTTCCGACCACTCAGTGGCTACGAGGTTAATTCCACAACCGTGGTCGTGTTGCACATTTTGTTCTCTTCCATATGCATTGCACTCGCATACTACAGTTTGTATTGGGACTCGGGGGCGCGGTGGCTCAGTAGGTAGAGATGCAGGCTGCAAGCCGAGCGGTCCTCGGTTCGAATCCCAGCTGTGGCAACCACGTTGTGTCCTTGGGCAAGACGCTTCATCCCCATTGCCCACGTGGGGGCACGGTGGCGTTGTGTACTAAGGTGTACTGCATGTCGATGGTGCACTTTCCTTCAACCAATGCTAACCCTGCTTGTGTGGAGTTAGTATATTGGGAACTGACAGTTGCTCGCCGTTGCTCAGTGGTTCTCTCCGGGTACGCCGGCTTCCTCCACCCGTAAAATTGTCATGGTCATGATTATCCATTGTGCAGAAATATGTGACCTTAAACACCAATAAATAAATAAATATTGTATTGGGACTCAGCACCTGTAAGGCTGTGTTCTGGAATTTTTGAAGTTACTACCAAAGTTGTACACAGTTTTCTTTGGCTCTGTACTCTCGTAAATAAACAGAACGACACACGCGTGTGAATGGGTTAATCGATATGGCACGAGTGCCAGCGCGGAAGGATAGAACGAGATGCCGCAGGTCTTGAGTTTTATCCTTCCACGATGGCACAAGTGCCATATCGATTAACCCATTCACACGCGTGTGTCGTTCTGTGTTTATTACACGCCTTCACATCAATAAAACAATTATTAGAAGGACACCCGGCAATTCATTTGACAACTATTAACACAGACAACACATTTTATCGCCAACCAAATTTGCGAGGGAACCCCTGTTACTATCTCGTCCCCTGAGTTCCAATGTGTTCTATGTGCCTATTGGCACATAGAACACATTGGAACTCAGGGGACGATTTTCAGCTATCGCTAGCGATTCAAATTGCGTTGCACGATTTGTAGAAAATTCCAGTGAAATTTCATTTCTATTTAAAAACAGTCC
The DNA here is from genome assembly GCA_031216915.1 of Pictodentalium vernedei. NCBI lineage: Eukaryota > Metazoa > Mollusca > Scaphopoda > Dentaliida > Dentaliidae > Pictodentalium > Pictodentalium vernedei. The sequence continues at coordinate 124,862,384 of CM062294.1, read as the reverse complement.
GTCAACGATTTCCATTCCGCACATATATGCGGAACAGGTTTTTATTTTCCGCACGGCTTGGTGTTGCTGTACATGGGGATTTCATAGAACAGGAGTGTAATAAAAGCAGTTATAACCAGACTGAAAATTTTGCTTTGTATTTGGTATTGTTGAACTAATATCTCTCACATATTGGCTGAGTTAGTTAACTCATTACTCATACTTTGCAAGCATAATGAATGGTTGTTAGTCATTGAGTTCATTTCAACATTAGTGTGCTCACTGCTCAGCATGACCTCATATTTGAAATGATTAATAAATTAATTGGTTGAATACTGGGGGGGGGGGGGGGGGGGGGTAGCATTCTCCGTACATGTACATTCACGTAATTGATACAATGCCTAATGAAGGCAGACAGGGCCTTCTTACAGTATCACAAGAAAGTGTAATTTTGTGCCGTCTTAAAACCCCAAATTATGTGTATAGATATTTAGCTGCAGTCATTTAAACTGCTTGGAAATATTCTCTGAATCTGTCAGAATGCCGTAAAACCTACCAGAACAGTAAGTCGGGGACAACATTTTGAAATGAAAGTGTCAATGACACTGTAGCTTAACTTGTGTATTGTGTTTGATGAAAAGGATAATGTTCAATGTTTATGAAAGGATTATGAAATAGGACAAGAATTGTGATAATTGGGAATATGTTCATTTCTGTTCCCTGTATGCTATGTTTTTGATAAAAATAATATGAGGCGTACACTGCACTAAAGAGCTGAGGGGTGAGTTAATATGACCTCACAGTTAATGTATGTGGCCCTCAGAGTTAACGTTTTTCAACAAAAGTTACAAGTTACAGTGAAATTATTCCAAAACGAGTCATCCTGTCAAGTTACATTAAAATCCCTTCATAAATATGGCTTGTAGACTGTGCTAAAGGTTTTCGGGCTTCGGGCCCCTGTAGCCGTCTGTTTCCCAATTGCGTCCAAAGGGGTCGTTCTCATCTAGACATTATATGAAGTCAACCTACCAAGTTACAATGAAATCCCTTCATAAATATGACTTGTAGACTGTGCTAAAGGTTTTTGGGCTTTGGGCTCTGGCAGCCATCATTGAATGATCGCAACCAAAAGGGGTGATTCCCATCTCGGCATCATCCGGAGTGATCCTACAAAGTTACAATGAACTCCCTTTATAAATATGGCCTGTAAACTGTGCTCAAGGTTTTCGGGCATCGGGCACTTGTAGCCATCGCAGCTGACCAATCACGACCAATAGGGGATGTCATCCCTTGGCATTATATGGAGTCAACCTACCAAGCTACAATGAAATCCCTTCATAATTATGACCTGTAGACTGTTCTAAAGGTTTTCGGGCTTTGAGACCCTGTAGCCGTCACAGCTGTCCAATCGTGTCCAAAAGGGGACGTTCTCATCTAGACATTATATGAAGTCAACCTACCAAGTTACTATGAAATCCCTTCATAAATATGACCTATAAACTGTGCTAAAGGTTTTTGGGCTTCGGGCTCGGGCAGCCATCATGGTTGAATGATCGCAACCAAAGGGGAGAATCTCATCTGGGCATCATCTGGAGTGATCCTACGAAGTTACAATGTAATCCCTTTATAAATATGACCTGTAGACTGTGTTCAAAGTTTTCGGGCTTTGGGCACTTGTAGCCATCACAGCTGACCAATCACGACCAAAAGGGGATGTCATCATCTAGGCATTATATGGAGTAAACCTAACAGGTTACAATGAAATCCTTCCATAAATATGACCTTTTGCCTATGCTAAAGGTTTTTGGGCTCGGGCACCCATCAAGGCTGAATGATCACAACCAAAATGGGATGTTATCATCTAGACATTATTTGGAGTCATCCTACCAAGTTACAATGAAATCCCTTCATAAATATGACCTGTAGACTGTGCTAAAGATTTTCGGGCTTCGGGCACCTTTAGCCGTCATAGTTGCCCAATCATGTCCAAAAGGGATGTTCTCATCTAGACATTATATGAAGTAAACCTACCAAGTTACAATGCAATCCCTTCATAAATATGAAGTGTAGGCTGTGCTAAATGTTTTCGGGCTTCGGGCTCGGGCAGCCATCATGGTAGAATGATCGCAACCAAGGGGGACAATCTCATCTGGGCATCATCTGGAGTGATCCTACGAAGGTACAATGAAATCCCTTCATAAATATGACCTGTAGACTATGCTCAAGGTTTTCGGGCTTCGGGCACTTGTAGCCATCACAGCTGACCAATCACGATCAAAAGGGGATGTCATCATCTAGGCATTATATGGAGTCAACCTAACAGGTTACAATGAAATCTTTCCATAAATATGACCTTTTGCCTATGCTAAAGGTTTTTGGGCTCGGGCACCCATCAAGGCTGAATGATCGCGACCAAAATGGGACGTTCTCATCTAGACATTATTTGGAGTCATCCTACCAAGTTACAATGAAATCCCTTCATAAATATGACCTCTCGACTGGGCTAAAGGTTTTCTGGCTTCGGGTCCCTGTAGCCGTCACAGTTGCCCAATCACGTCCAAAAGGGGACTTTCTCATCTAGACATTATATGAAGTCAACCCACCAAGTTACAATGAAATTCCTCAATAAATATGACCTGTAGACTGTGCTAAAGGTTTTCGGGTTTTGGGCTCGGGCAGTCGTCACGGTTGGCAGATCATGCCCAAATGGGGAAATTCTCATCTAGACATCATAAGGAGTCATCTTACCAAGTTACAATGAATCCCTCCACATTAAACATGACCTGCAGACCGTGCTAAAAGTTTTTGGGTTTCGGGCTTGGGCAGCCATCACGGTTGATAGATCATGCCCAAAAGGGGACGTTCTCATCTAGGCATTATACAGAGGCATCCTACCAAGTTACAATGAAATCCCTTCATAAATACGACCTGTAGACTGTGCTAATGGTTTTCGGGCTTTGGGCTCATATCGCGACCAAAGGGGGACGTTCTCATTTAGACATGACCCCAAACCTGCATAAGAAATTTTGTGACGATCAGATAAGAACTGCGGGGTGTAGCCCGTGCTAAAGAAAAATGTGAACAGACTCACAGACTAACAGACTTCCGCACGATTGATGACAATAGCTTATCTTGACTATGTCAAGTTAAGCTAAAAATGGGGCGGGGGGACCCCATCTCTAGTTGGAATTTTCTGAGATCTACAGCCCCCACCCCCATCCAAAAACCTCCCAGCTACGACCCTGCCTGTGGTGTACTTTTATCTTTGGATAGTCTCGACTGATTTAGTGCCAACAATTGTATGTTAACCTTTTCTCTCAATATAACAGTAATAAATGGCCAAGGAGCACGGTGGCTCAGTGGTTACGGCATTGGACTTCAAACAAAACGGTCCACGATTCGATTCTCACCAGGGGTAACTGCGTTATGTCCTTGAGCAAGACACTTCATCCCGATTGCCCTCGTGGGGTGGGGGGCATGGTGGCGCTGTGTGTTAAGCGTTCAGTACGTCGATGATGCACTTGCTTTCAAGCAATGCTAACACTTTTTGTGCGCAGGAGTCAGTACGCTGGGGAAACTGACAGTTGCACGCCACTGCTCGGTGGTTCTCTCCAGGTATTCCGGCTTTCTCCACCCGTAAAAACTCTCCAACATGAGGTATCCTGTCTGTCGAAAATGTCTCTAAACCCCAATAAAAACTTGAAAAAATTATCAGTCTTATTCACAAAAATGGAAATTCAAATTCGATTATTATTTTTTTCCTTTTTGCCTAAAAACATAGCTTATGACCCCTCACTGGAACGAGCTCAGCGAGCTCGTCCAATGAGGAGTAATGAGCTATGTTTTTGAAGCAATAAAGAAAACTTTGTCGTTGTTCTAGAGTTGTGTTTGCGAGTGTCGTCTCCTGTGCATTTAAGGTTTATAGTTAAAGTACAGGAAGACCCGAAGCGGAGTTATCTTCCACATCCATTCCAGTATCATATACGACACAGGATTCCCAACAGAATGTGAGAGATCCATCTGCGGGGGCCCTTCTTAATGAGAAATTATTGTGAATAGTGTGCATACATTCCTCACGGACACAACGCGTTTTGGCGAGCCATAGGATGTATATGTATGCATATATGAGCCATAGGATGTATATGTATGCATGTCTGTGTTTATATGTACAAATATGCGAGCGTACGTATGTATATGCATGTATATGTTTATATATATATATATATGCGTATGCATGTGCTGGCTAACTCGGTGGGTCTGCGAGAAGTGTTCACTAGCCGTGCTCTCAAAAATCAACACAACGTCAAGCTTATTATTGTTCTACCAAATGAGATAGAGAAATGTATACTTCACAACATTTAGCCGTCCGTGTCCAGATTATAGTAAATAAGCTATACTTTTTAAGGATACATGTCCTTGTCTCCATTTGCACCTGCACCATTCTATTAATGTATTGTTTATTGATGTAGGATGATGCTATTTATAAGCATAGCTTGTTTGCCAAACCAATTTCTGTTTCAAGAAATAAAATATTGTTTAAAAAAAAATTTTAAAATGAGAAAGGAAGAATGAGAATGTATTTTATTCCCCTTGGTGCACATGCGCGCAAGTCGTGAGCAGCTCACAATTGACAATATCGTTTTATGGAGAAAATATCTAAAGTTAATGTCTAAACAAAACAATGTTTATTCTTTGATTAGTCCGACATCAGTTCATGAGGTACACGACAGATGCGTTTCAGTGATCTATTATTTTAACTTTTTAATAGCTTGTATGATGTTTTAGTACTTCCATTTTCGTTTCAAGTTTAGCACTTTTCTTCCTGTAGAACCCTCTGTAAAATATTGAAAAAAGGCTCCAAGGGACTGATTCAAAGTTAAATTATTATATTTACCGCCTGTAAAAAACACTAGACAGACATCAACAGTGGTGGCAACGAAAATCGTGAATTTCACTTCATTTTGTGGTGCATATCATGACACCCGCCAAAACAGCATTAACGCTACAAACAGAAGTCACGGAAATCAGAATAGTCTAGTATACTAGAGATTAGATGTTATTGAGATCGCAGGGCGAATTTCAAGACGTCATTCAACGAAGCACGGCCAACACCTTTTAGGGGGCATATCGGAAGTATTTGTAGAGGTTTGAGACTGAAAAACATTTCTTAACCATTCAAAAATCAGTAGCGTCTTCAACTGGTTGAGTGCTAGAAGCCTCTCTCACGGCTCTACTGGAAAGTGCTGGAAGCCACTTTAGTGGCTTTGCACTGTATGAATTAGCTTGATGTTTGCTCAGCATTAGAAGATTTTTTTAAAAATAAAATTGATTGGTTGCGATTTATTGGAGAGTGCCTATTGGCACTCTCCAATAAATTGTAACAAAACAATTATGAACAAAACCTTGCTAAACTAAGTCTACTCTTGCTGGTGGCATGGTATCTTTGAAAAAAATACCAAGTTTCAAATTACCGTTCAGGGGTGTTGCCGGCAATTCTTTAGGGGGGGTCACCCACAATTCAAATCAAGTATGAGAATGTCAGGCAGCTAAAAATACTGAAAACTTAGCCAGAGGCCTAGCTTTGGCCAAAGGTCAAGTTGGAGGAGATTATGGAAGGAGGTGACTCCCTCCCAATATCCCCTTCAACTTGACCTTTGGTCATCGGTGGTGGTCCGGTTTGGGGAGGGTGCTCCACAGGAAAAAATCTTCAATATTTGATATCAGCTGTGATCAAAGATTTCATGCGGAGTAAAAGTAAATCAAATTCAATGTAGGCTTATATTAGATTGCTGTGGAGAATATCAGGCGCGAACCTTTGGGATTCAGGGGGGGGGGGGGGTCGTACGATCCCCATGACCCTCCCTGGCTACACCATTGCCTTTGGAAAATAATTCAGCACTCAACCAGTTAATGAAGATGTGTCGAATGGTTAAAATTTGAAGTGGCGTAAAATCATCAAAATTGCGTTAATTCGCTCAAACTCCCCCCCCCCCCCCCCCCCCCCCCCCCAAAGCGTGTATTCTAACTTTTGTTTAGCTCTACAACATAGTAACATTTCATTACAACTTGACAAACTTTATTTCCAAGGACGGCAACTCTTTCAGATATGCGTTTTGTGGTGATTATTATATTCCCCAAATTGTGAAAGCCTGGGGGGTTAAAATGTGGTTGAAAATAAAAGGTATAGAAAAAGACATCGATGAAAATATAGTGGCGCTCCACTTCAAAAAAACAGGAAATGGCTGTGTGAAGTTTAATAACTGCATTCCTTTCCAATAGGGAGTTACTGGGCCCACAAAAGTAGCGTTTTTAATGAAGAAATGTAAAATTAAGGCCAAAATTTGAAGTGACTTAAAAACGTCAAAATGGCGTTAAATCGAAAAACAGAGTCTTCAGCTTTACAACATAGTAAAATCAGAATGTATATATCAACGATAACACATGTCACGAAAATAAAGATATTTTACAACTCTACTACTAGTAGTAAACTTTCAGTAATATTGGACAAACTTTGTATGTTGGACTATAGGCTCTATGACGTCACTATAATGTTCGACATTAAGAGTTGGGAATTTCCTGGTACCGCAACACATTTTAGATATGTTTTTGTGGATATCATATTCCCAAACCGTCGAATGGCTGAAGCACAAAATGAAGTTGAAAATAGAAAGGTATACAAAAAACGTGTAACTGGCATCACAGGCATTGGGTGTCGAAATTTGAAATAAAACATTAATGTGCACAACTTCATATAGACAAAAATAGGTGTGTGAAGTTTCATAACTGCATCTCTTATAAATACGGCGCAACTGGGCAGAAAAAGGGAGAGTTTTTAGTGAAAATTGTCAAATATTTGAAATGACGCAAAAAAAACGTGAAAAATGGCGTAAATTTTAAAACAAAAAAGGCTATCGATCGCTATCAACACCATGAAGCGAGATTTGCGACAAATCCCCATAATACAACCAGGAATTTAACCAATTCAGTCTTGTTTGACAGAGCTCAAGGAGCTCTGTCAAACAAGACTAAATTGGTAAAAGGGACAATAAGCCACGAATTTAAAACAAAACAAGTTGGCCATTTGACAAACCCACAATGTTCGTTATGCAAAAGTACCCTTCCGTGTCATATGTCATTCGTTTGAACGCGCTCGTATCGATTAATTAAATTAACTTGAATGCGAGAATTCACTGGCTTTATCGAAAAGCTGTGCTCCAGTTTTTCATTCCGATCCAATTACCCGATCAGTCACGGAAATTTGAAATCCGGAAATGTAACCCGGAAATCCAGGGAATTTCTGTATAGCTCGGCTGGTACGGACATGACCCGATCGAAAATGTGATAGTGGGATGGAAAACATGTCTCCTTGACGTCTTCCTGACTTCAGAATTGTAGTGTTCATTTATAGGTTGATGCAAACACAATTTGATACAAAATAGTTAGACTGTGAATGCTTCAGACGAGTTTTCTTTCACGAATGAAGCTTAAACCGAAATGGTTGCCAGCAAATCGTTCTAAAAGAACTCCATCCGTTATGATAATGTTACTATGACATATATTAATGGCATCCGTCAAATTTGGTTATTTTCATTATTTTCAGTCACTGAAGACGTTTTTAAAGCGAGAAATTAAATTGTTCAACACCGCGTACACTGCAAAAAATATAGGTTCTCTTTAGAACCAAAACTGGTTCTAATCTTGTTCCTGAGATGGAACCAGCTCTGTTTAAACAGTATTTATTTCAAATCAAATAGATTTACCAAGATTAGCATTCAATTTTAACAGAATATTACATGAACTGAAGTAGATTCAGCAGTAAACTTGGAGCTTATTCAATGCAGTCGCCAAACATTTTGAAAGAAAGGAGATATGAACAGTTGGCATATCGAACCAGTTTTGGTTCTTTTCTTAATAATGATTTGAGACAACCTCGTATAAGCTCTAAACTTACGGCTGAAACCCCCTCAATTTATGTTTAATTCTGTTAATATTTAATGTTAATCTTTATAAATGTATTTGATTTGAAATAAATACTGTTAAAACAGAACTGGTTCCATCTCAGGGACAAGATTAGAACCAGTTTTGATTCTAAAGAGAACCTATATTTTTTGCAGTGTACTCTCTGCTCTGATGGATAAGTCTATACCATATAATAAATTTTATGCCGCCAGTGACAGTCCGAGGACAAGCGACAAAACCTAATCAAGTGCCTGATAGAGGTTGGAGCCTTTTACAAAAGCGGTCAGTGGGGAATGAATGTGTCACAATTGTAATGGCGAGAGTGTGTGGGTGTGGGTGTGGGTATGTCTTTTGAAGGACTCCATCACGATTTGAACGAAACTAAAATGTTGGATTCTGATACGATACCCTGCCGAGAAGAGAACCCTCGACAACCCGGCCTGCGATAAGGGGCCCAGAACTAAACCACTAGACCATTCCACAACGCAAAAAGCGATGCATGGGATCTAATATTCCATCTGACGTTCTCATGATAACTTGGTTCACATTCCTAACGACAGCTGCACGAAAGTGTGAAATGCGATGGCTGATATCTCTGCCGATATGAAAGTAACTCAATAACCTCTAAATATGTTTCCTAGTCGGCCCTCCAGTGTCAAAGTTACTTCGACAGCGTGTGCTTTATCGATAAAATGACACTCCCCAACTGTATTCATAAGGCCTTCATTTCACTTATTATTTTGCAAGAAAACTGAAACTGAGTCGGGTTTCGATTCCTCACAACTCAATTTGTATTCCTAGGTCGTAAGACGACCCCCAGAACCCTAATATAAAATAAACGGTCAAAGCGCATCAGTGACGAATTCGGGTGGGTCGAAAATGAGGTAATCCCCTCGACAATTTTCCAAATTCTCTAGTTAGTACACACATGTGTCATAATCAGGTGTTTTGCTTTTATTTTCTGCACTTAACTTAGTAATCATATTGTAAGACTCCTGTTAAACCCCAGCACACCGATGTCAAGGTATCGAAATTTAAAGCAGCACATTTCCCCATAGTACAACTAGGAATTAATTCAACCAATTCAGTTTTGTTTCACAGAGCTGAAGGAGCTCTGTCAAACAAGACCGAATTTGTTAACTCTTTAGCTAACGTAACGTCCAAAACCGGCCAGCGCTATTCACAAAAATCGCCAATTAATTTTCATTATTTTTTTTCATTTTTTTTTGTCTCAAAAACATAGGTTATGATCCCTCTTTGGAACGAGCTCGTTGAGCTCGTTCCAATGAGGGGTCATAACCTGTGGTTTTGAAACAAAAAAAAAATGAAAAAAAATGAGTTATTTAAGAATTTTATTTGTAAGTGTCGTCTGCTTTTCATGTTAGGTAAAGGGTTAAAGGGACCCAAATTTTAGAAAAAATAAGTTGACCATTTGACAAACCCACAATGTTCGTTATGCAAAAGTATTCTTATGTTTCATAAATCTGATTATATCATTCGTATGAACGCGCTCGTATCGATTAAATAAATTAACTTGACTGCGAGAATTTATCGAAAAACTATGCCATGGTTTTTCATTCCGACCTTGTTACCCGATCAGTCACGAAAATTTCCTCTACAGCGCAATTGTCCATATTCGTTGAAATTAGGTATTGCAGAAAGACAAATGTAAAGTTTGTATGACACTTGTTTCTATTTATAGTGCCCGCGTCCATGAAAACTATCTCGGTTTGCCGGTGTCGATACTCGCTCTATGACTTTTATTGAAATAATATGAGGCTTTGATCAGTTAGTGCTAAAATAATACACAGCTGTTGTTCGTGGCCATCAAATATTCGCAATGCAGCCGAGGTATTCAATTATTTCCACGTGTATCAGAAACTATAACATGCGATTTTCTGTTTACATACGACCACTTCGGGAAAATTCGTTTATATTTTTGCAATGTCCTATTTTCTGCAAAACTCGTCTGCATGAAAAATTTTAAATTACAGTTTTAAGCAATTTGTTGTTGCTACTCACGTTCAACATTGTGCACGTTATTGTTTTTTTAACATGCTCTTTCACATACAAACAAAATCTAAGAGTCGATATTTATTATTAATTATCGGCGTATTGTTCCTTTAAACACCTAGTTGTATTAAGGGGAAATTTACAGTTTGATATTTTGGTATTTCGACATCAATGTGTAGGGGGTTAATTGATATCTTGTTTTACTTCAATCCCGGTCATTCATTACAGGGATCAAATAATTGCACATATTAGTTAACACCTTAGACGCTGCTGGCCTGTATTCCTGCCAAGGACAGGAAAACCCTTGCTGCTAAAACAAGTAAAATATGAGAACTTTAACCCTTTACCCAACGCAGACAATATCAAAATTTACTATTTTAAATAACATTTTGTTACATTTTTCAAAAAATTTCAACAAAACCATATCAGAGCTCATTCCAACGAGGGGTCTCATGGTATGGTTTTGTTGAATTTTTTTGAAAAATAATATTTTTTCAACTGCTGAATTTGCATATTACGCGGGGGGATGCGGGCGATTCGTTGGGTAAAGGGTTAACCATATTTTGTCCTGTGAGTTGAAAAGAGTTTTTGACCAATGATTTATTGAGTCACATTTTCTTGAATTATTCATCAAATCTGGACATAGCTGCTTCACAGCAGCCATGCTAGATTTGATGTAAAATATCTTTTTAAAACTCAACAGGTCAACAGTTAATTATGGGCCAAAACACACCTTCGACCATAACAGTATTTATCAACTCAACTGCGAGCGACTTGCAGTAAATAGTAAATCGACGGTGGTGTTTCGTTTATTACCACTTGACGGAATCGACGGTGGTGTTGTGGATGTCACCTCAGTGCACGTTAACTTATGCTAGTTACCATCAGCTTACGGGGTACATCTGCATGTCGAACCCCTCGACACATTGGATTGGACTCCCACGGCCCAATCATAATTCCTGGATAAACCCTTGGGCGTCACAGTGAAAGATGAACAAAAAAATCATATTTTGCAAAATAACCGAACAAAGTAAACAACAAGAACACTCTAAAATTAGTTGGGTTAAAAATCAACCCAAATCGACTGGGTTGAGTGAATATGAACCCAGTTGGGTTCATATTCACTCAACCCAGTCGGTTTGGGTTGGTATTTAACCCAACTGATTTTAGAGTGAATGCAGATACATGTCAAATGATTATGCAGTGATGAGAAAGAGATGAAGGTTTATGAGATTATGAAACTTTGTGAGATAATGGAAGTGATTGAAGATTAATGAAAACAAAAATAGCAGTGTAAGCATGCGTTAATTAACAGTTGTAGATATACTAATTGCAAGTGGTACTCAATCTTTAGTTAAAATTATTAAAGTACATAACTACTGTTTAACAGCAGTGGTAGTTTTAAGTTCAAAGTGAGCAGTGGTATCCTCCCAGGGGTGTGGCGACAGGGGGGTCTCACCCCCACCCCACCCCAGCTAGGAGTATTTTTTTTCTATAGTTGGAAATTCCGAGGTCAAAAATCAAATAGTTGGAAATTCAATAAATTAACATTGTTCATGAAAAATATTAAAATTCCAACTAATGATGAGAAATTTTGATCTTTTATTTCCAACTGGAATCTTGAGTTTCAAATTTCCAACTCTCAAATTGACATGGCCTCAAAATTTCGACTCTGATAACAATCCGGTAAATTTTCTGACCCAGACACATTATAAATGATGCTTTTTCCGTTTCAGGACAAGTGGAAATTTTCAGAAAGGTTCATAACCCTTTACCCAACGCAGACGATTTCAAAATTCATTATTTTAAATATCATGTAGCTCGTTCCAAAGAGGGGTCACATGATATGGTTTTGTTGAAATTTTTCGAAAAATAATATTTTTTCAGCAGCTGTATTTGCATATTACGTGGGCGGATGCGGGCGATTCGTTGGGTAAAGGGTTAAAAGATATCACCCAGTGCTGCAGTGCAACCGCCTATCGAAACCACTCACAGTTGGAACTGTATCCTCCGCTGTGCTAAATTATTTAGATTTAAGAAAGGGAGATGTAACTTGCAAAGTTGATCAATTGAAAATCAAGGAGGATACTCACGATGAAGATGGTGATGCTTGAGCAGATGTGATGAATGTTGAAGTACGATAAGCATGTGTGAATTTTTTTGCTGTCCATATGTTGGTGGGTTACCTGAAATGTAATAATTTATTTATTTAGATTTATAAAATATAAATTAAGTAAATTAATTACTGGATGGATAAAATATTAGTCTCTAAGTCATTCATTCATTCACAAGGAGATTGACTGGCATTATTATGACATTATCAGGAAGCATGTATCAGAACTCCCACAATCTGATAGTATTAATACGAAAAGCAAAAAGAACAGAAGTTTTAACTGGATACATGTATGTGTCCTAACTTTCACCTCTTAGTTCAACAATTTTTCTTCGAATGAGTGGAGAAACGGCCCGCGTCACGCGTCGACCAAAGCTGCGCGTAGAGCGCCCGTTCCGAACGAGCGCTCAACGCGTTTCAATGGTCGACGGACCGTTGGTGGAGAGCCCAAGAGGGTATTTCCCCTCTCGTAGTAAGGGGTCGAGGAGTGCAGCTCCGGGGAAAAATTTGAATTTAGTACACAGAACTCTTCAAAAAGAGGGTCTGCGGAGTTACATACACCAAACATGAACCGCATTCCCCCAGGAAAGCATCACTGGTGCAACGAAACGGCGGCGATGACACACTTTCCTTCTATCAACGCCAAAGGGGGTGGGACCAGGGGAACACAAGGGGCAGGAGCACCTCCACTTTTTTCCACAGACATGTTGCGCGTTTACACAATGATTTAAAATGGGTGTAGTGCACGCAACCATGTCAATATTCAGGCATTCCTGTAATATTTTATTTGCAAATACAAGCAACATTTGACAAAAGAACCCCACCTTCGGTCGCTTCAGTCCGTTTCTTGTACTTCACCCATCCTTAAATCCGAAGGCCCGCCTTCGGGTTGGAACAGTAGCGTAGCCGGGGGGAGGAGGGGGCTGAGGGGGGCATATGCCCCAATGTCAGTCATGCCCCCCCCCCCCCCCCCCCCCCCCCCCCGTTCACCCATATATATAGGGAACATCAGGGCAGAAATAATTTAATATCTAGCAATTTACTTGATTCTGAGTCCGTTCGTGTCCATAAATTTATAAGTTGTGAAAGTCATCAATAATTAAGACACATTGTTGTCTAATTATTGATTCCTTTCACAACTTGTTAGTCCACATTATGGCCTAATTATTAATGCCTTTCATAACTTAAAAATTATGGACACAAACGAGCTCAGAGTCAAGGAAAATGTGTTTTTTTTGTCTCGAATGTCAAATTTTTTTTCGGGGGGAAGGCTCCGGATACCCCTCCAATTAGAGAGGGGAGACCCCTCTTGTGCTCGCCCACATCTTGCTGCTTCAGGGCTCGGATGATGTAGCGGATCATATTCTGGTTACGCGTCTGGGTTGGAAGATGATTGAAGTAGAAGAAATGGACAAGACAGTGGCCGCACTCGTTCCAACGAGGGGTCATAACCTATGTTTTGGAGACAAAAAATGGAAAATAATGAAAATTAATTATCGATTTTTGAGAATAGCGCTGGCCGGTTTTGGCCGTTACGTTGAGTAAAGGATTAAATTGTAAATATTCTTGAGATAGTGAAGTGGGTTGAGGCGTTGCGTCGAGATCGCAGAGACGTGGCGACAGGGGGTGTGTGGGGGTGTGACCCCCCCCCCCCCCCTCCAATCCTGGCCAAAATTTTCTATAGCTGGAAATTCGGAGGGGAAGTCATGAGTAGTTGGAAATACCATCTATCTGGATTTTAGAGCTTCTTTTGCGATGCTGATGTCTCCTTTACAAAACAAAATTCCAACACGGTTTCAAATCGGCAAAAATTCCAACTGTTACTATTTACAACTACAGTGTACGCAGTGGCGTAGATAAGGGGGGGGGGGGGGGGCGGGGGCGGGGGCCCACTCCCCCCCCCCCCCCTGTCAGAAGTTTTGTCGGAAATTTTTTGGGACAATTTTTAGGCGAATTTATGCCTAATAACATTAAAATGCTGGCTTTGGGGATAAAAACATGCCATTTTGGGTAAATTTTGGGTTTAAAAAGACCAATTTTCAGTACATTTGCAGTAAACAACAGATTCTTTCTGTTTGTTTGGGTTTTTGTTGTTGTTACACTGTCGGAAAATTTTCGGTCTGTCGGAAAATTTTGGGCTTGTCCCTCCGCCAGCGAAAAGCTACCTACGCCACTGACTGTACGCAATATCTAGCTTTATAAGTATGCATGATGTTTCTCGGTACTAGATTTCTATAGTATGTTTACTTCTCGTAATAAAAAAAATTCTCGAAATGCACTTCAAGAAAATTCCATCATGTAAAATCGTTATCCAGAGTTAATTCCATCATTCATAGTTACATTGAATATTTATCATTCCTGTATAAGATCTGATTTAATGTTAGGACAGTGTGAATTGTTCAAAGTTCTAAGCTTGGGCATTTGTTTAGCACATATTCAATTCCCAGAATAACAAATAATAATAACCTGATAATTCTACCATAAATGTGTTGGCATTTTAGTTACTAGAATCAATACCCCCCCCCCCCCCTCCCGGTCCGTCCCCTATTTGAAAATTCACTACCTTACACCCCCCCCCCCCCAATCGGAAACCTCTAGCCACATCCCTGTGTGCACCACGAGCTGCACATTTATGTTTTTGAAAGGTAGTATTCGCTTTTTATGAGATTATTATGATTATAAAGCGAACAAGATACATGTAACTCGGGATGAATAAAAAGTTTGATGAGTATTCAGCCTTGAAACAAAATCGATAAAACAACCTGAGTTACCATAGTGAGAATGATGTCATGTTAAAACTAAAGTAATTTTTATAACCAACTTATCGATCACTTTACGTTCTTGTCCAGTCACGAAAATGCTGACTTATCAAATATTAAATATCAAATCCTGCATTTGCTTTCAACATTGGTTCCTGGAAGGGAACATAAAGTGTTATTGAACGGCCAGCTGCAGTTTGAAACTAGTATATTGCACCAATGTTGGCCTATCATCAGCTAAAACATTTTATGAGGTTAGATGAAGGGTACTTTTACTGGTCTAGCCGTTTTGAACATTGAAAGAGACTCACAGCCAGGGTCTTAGCTAGGAAGTTTTCAATGGGGGTGGGGGGGGGGGGGGGGCGTTTGTAGATCTATGAAAATTCCAACTAGGGATGTAAACTTTAAAGGGTGTTCCCTCCCTCACTTTCCCTCCCGCCCTAATCCCATCACCCCAGAGGGGAAATGTTTTCAAAATGTTGACACCGAGTGACTGCACCGGGGTAGGTTTTTGGGCATTTTGATATTATTTCCAAGCAGTTTACATGACTGCAGCTAAATATCTACGTACATAATTTGAGGTTTTAAGACAGCACAAGATGACACTTTCTTGTTGTATTGTAGTGTGTAAGTAGGCCCTATCTGCCTTCATTAGGCATTGTGTCAATTACATGGACGTACATGTATGGAGAATGCTCAAAAAATCAGTATTCAACCAATAATTTATTAATTAATCATCTCAAATATGAGGTCATGCTGAGTAGTGAGCACACTAATCTTGAAATGAACTCAATGACCAACAAAAACTTATGATTACAAAGTAGGATTTATGAGTTAGCTCACTAAATCAGCCTAATATATCATAAACTCACAATATGTGTGAGATATTAATGAACCCTTTACCCAACGTAACGGCAAAAATCGGCCAGCTCTATTCTCAAAAATCGCCAATTAATTTTCATTATTTTTTCACTTTTTGTCTCAAAAACATAGGTTATGACCCCTCATTGGAACGAGCTCGTTCCAATGAGGGGTAATAACCTATGTTTTTGAAACAAAAAATGAAAAAAATTAGTTATTCAAGAATTTTTTTGGCAAGTGTCGTCTGCTTTTCATGTTCGGTAAAAGGTTTAAAAAACCAAATACAAATCAAAATGTCCAGTCTGACTAAGTCTGTCTTATGATGGTTTCATAAGAGTACAGAGCCAAAGACAACTGTGCACAATTTTGGTAGTAACTTGAGTCCCAATACAAAAACTGCAGTCTGTGAGTGCATTGCATACAGAAGAAAACAAAACGCGTAACACGACCACGGTTGTGGACTTAACCTCGGAGCCTCTGAGTAGTAGGAAAATCTTGCGTTGTTTGATCAGCATTCTGTCTTTGGGAGTAGGCGGTTGAAATTTTTATGGAAATGTTATACCACATTCGGAAAAACCTCGGTTACAACAATGCTTCGAATTTTCAACTGTTGGAATTTTTGCTTGAAAAATTTCCAACTACCTGGAATTTTTGGACAAATATTGGGGAGGTGAGACATCCCCCACCCCCTCCCCACCCTAATCCTCTAGCTACGTCCCAGATCTTTATTTCACCCAGGGGAGCCATTTTTTATAAAGTGATTCACGCTCACCACAACAATCGACCGACACGGGTGGTACTCTGTGAAGATTTTCGAAATTAAAGAGTGGGAGAGTGAGGAAACGCTCGATCGTCGGCTTCAGCCGCATGATGGGCTTCCGAACGGACGTTTGTTGCGGAGTTAAATGAAAGTCTATCGATCTAGGATCGTAAGTTCGGACTCAGTGTGTTGTGATTACTGAGAGAACTACGAAGCCCCATCAACCGCGAAATCCCATCAGCCCGTGGCGTAACTGTTGTTTTGTGATTCCTTACCAGACGATATCAGACACAGGCTCCAGATTCTGGATTCAGTTTGGTTACCTCACGAACTTGTCGCGTTCACCACAACGAAGACCAGTTTACCAGTTATCTACGATTTTTATTAAATCAAAAATGTACAATCTCACCGCGACTATTGTCGTCTCTGGCATATGTATAATACAACAACGTTCATTCAAGACCAGTGGCGGCATCCATCTTTCTACTACTAGGTGGGTTCGTACTCGCCAGGAGCCCAGAGACAACTCGATCAAGCCTACAGAAATCGGTCATTACATACTCCAGATTTCCTATGCAAGATCGAATTGCGTAATCACCAGTCAGCGGAATATTTGGGGAAAGTCCCTTGATTCCTCTGAAGTGGCCGTCGCCATTTATGGACCCTTTGACTGTCATGCAGATTATCGAACAAGCTGTATGCAGTCGTATGGGAATCCACAAACACATTCCACCGGGGTTCTGTTAACCGGGGGAATTGCGTGGTGGATTCTACAAAGGTCAGTATCATGTGATGATCATGAGTGTTCCAGGAGTGCTTTAACAGATATGACTGCCTGGAAAACAATGTCCCAATCAATCAATCTACTATCGGTGCCTTCACTGAGTACAGACCAGAGTACTTCTGTACTCTGACTGTTAATATAAATTTCATGTGCCTTCAATTTTACGAGAAATTATTAATACAATAAGCCCCATTTAAACCAACAAAAATGGGTATATCTAATTTACGTCCTGGGAAAGAGTTGTAGCTCTTCTCCCGTGCTTGATTAACCCCTGCGGACCAACTTCGCAACACGTTCAACGTGTAGCGATGGCCGATCCGGGGCGCATCCTTGGGGTGAGCCCGAGAGGGGTCTCCTCTCGCAGTAAGGGGTCCGTGTTCCACCTCCAGGGGAAGTATAACCGGGACTTATTTACTGATGATATTTGTTAACGCAGTCCGACCCGGCCAAGAGCTTATGGCGCGCTGCTAACATGACTTCCATAGCAATGGTCGATCAGCGAGGTGACCCTCATTGGGAGAGTTATGTTAACGGGACGGCCATTGCTCAAGTGCTTCAGTACTAGATTACTTATAGGGAATTAGTATGATGTTTACTGGCTGTTCGCTCGGCTGTTACTTGACTGTTGCTTTTACAGCCGTTCCATGGAATGGCTTCGATATGGGATCTGTGAATGACAATGCCGACTTACAAACACAACAATTCATATTTGTTTACAACTCTCTGTACATTGTATCTAATGACGTAATTAACTAATAATAATAATAATAATAATAATAATAATAATAATAATAATAATAATAATAATAAATTACAACCAAATTGCTTAAGATTGCACTGTTCCAATGTGAGAGTTAGAGAGGTGGGTGATCTGGCATCAGTTACAGTTACTGATGCCGTTCGCGATACGTAACTGTTACCTAGGGGTTGGGGATCTGATAACCCAACGCTTCGTTAGCCCAGTCATGTGATCTATTAGTCTACCCTAGCTTCCCATTGGGGCCTCCCTGATGTGCCTTGCCCCTTCCTGATTGTGGAATGTACTAATTGTTCGTGACAACCCGACTAATGATAACATACTGCAAATTATTAAAATACACTTAGCTTGATTCCTATCCTGTATACGTTCCGTGAATATCCGAATTCGACCACTCCAGCCCTCCTTCCACCAGCACGAAGTAACTCACTGCATGGCTTCTCCCAGAAAGACCCTGTCCTTGCATGTCCCGAGCTAACTGCTTATCACCTTTCAATTGCGGGGGGTTATATCAAGTTCTTATTTGTTAAGAATTAATTATTACTTTATCTCTATTTTCCCATTTGTTTATGGTTGATATGAATCGATGGTTTCGCGCGCCGAAGGCACCCAGGGACGGTTTGGGGCAAGCCCCTTTCGACCCTCTTTGGCTGTTTAGCGGCGTTTATGTCTCTTGTTTTTCTTTTATAGTAGAGGAGGTTGTGATGTGGCGGTTGTTGGTATTGTTGGGCTGTTGATGTTAGAGGACTGACTTGGGTGGTAGGGTCTTGTCCTAGCTAGTTCAGGAGTT
Organism: Pictodentalium vernedei; assembly: GCA_031216915.1. NCBI lineage: Eukaryota > Metazoa > Mollusca > Scaphopoda > Dentaliida > Dentaliidae > Pictodentalium > Pictodentalium vernedei. Next base: position 124,843,609 of record CM062294.1, on the reverse strand, counting down.
TTCTGTGTGTTGAGTTCTGCTAAAAATGCTTCCGATCAGTCGGTGTCTTCCTTTCCCTCTCTGGTGGCTTCTCTGGTTTCCTCTCTCAAGGTTTCCAAGACCTTCACGAGATCCGGAAGTCCTTGTTCCTGATCCGGCGGAGGGGGAGAGATTGGAGTGGAGGGCTTCGGAGATCCAGTATCCATGTCTGCATCCGCCTCACTAAAAATGCCACCATCCCCCAGGCTGTTCCCCCGTGGGGAGACGGCTGGGGTTGTGGATGGGTGTTACAGGACTTGGAGGTGGGTAAATGGTAGTGATTTCCTCTGTCTTCTTCGCATTCTCTTCCTTCTTCCTTCTCAGGAAATCTTCAAGTCGTCGGGCATCTCGGCGTATTGTCGATGGGCTCTTCTTCTTTCTCTTCCCAGGGCCTCAGGACTCCGTCGGATGAGGACCATTGTGAGAGGAATGTGGTGTGGTGGTGGCAGGGACGTGGCTAGAGGTTTCCGATTGGGGGTGTATGGTAATGAATTTCCAACTAAAGGAGAGACCGGGAGGGGGTAATCCCCTCCCGGTCCCTCCCCTAGTTGGAAATTCACTACCGAGAAAGAATTGAAAATGAAGCCAAGGGCGCATAAAATCGACTCTAGTAACTGAAATGCCAACACATTTATGATAGAATTATTAGTTTATTATTATTATTTGTTATTATTCTGGGAATTGAATATGTGCTAAACAAATGCTCAAGCTGAGAACTTTGAGCTTTTCACACTCTCCTAACATTAAATAAGATCTTATGCAGGAATGGTCAGTTTTTGATGTTTCATTATTTTGTAACTGTGAATGATGGAATTAACTCAGGATAACGATTTTACATTATGCGATTTTCTTGAAGTACATTTCGAGGATTTTTTTTTTATTACGATAAGTAAACGTACTATAGAAATCCGATTGATATCATGCATATAGTTAAGAAGCTGGATATTGCGTACACTGTAGCTGTAAATAGTAACAGTTGGAATTTTTGTCGATTTGAAACAAAGTTGGAGTTTTGGGAAGTAAAAGAGACATCAGCATCACCAAAGCAGCTCTAAAATCTAATTAGTTGGAATTTCCAACTACTCATGGCCTGCCCTCCGAATTTCCAACTACAGGAAATTTTGGGCAGGATTGGGGGATGACCCCCCCCCCCCCCCCCCCCCCCGTCGCCACGTCCCTGGGAGGTGGTACCCTCTATTGCATTATTAAATCCCAGTGTCAGATGGACGCTCTTGCCTATCATCCGGAGAGTTCAGTTGATGGCGCAAGAGACGTCCAAGGCTGACAGAGCCTTCGATGTCTAATTGGGATTTCCAATTTAGCTGCCATGGTAATTTGCGAGTCTGCATGCTTTGAAGTCAAAGGTGAATGGTTGATATGAATAAATGGACACCCTTTATGTGCAATGGAGGCAATGGACGTCCATTCGCCTCTCATGTATTATTTATTCATGTATTGGTGTTTAAGGTCACATATTTCTACACAATGGCTAATCATGGCCACGATAGTTTTACGGGTGCAGGAAACTGGAGTACCCGGAGAGAACCACTGAGCAACGGCGAGCAACTGTCAGCTCCCCAACATACTAACTTCACACAAGCAGGGTTACCATTGGTTGAAGACAAGTTCCCCATCGACGAGCAGTACGCCTTAGTACACAACGCTACCGTGCCCCCACGTGGGCAATGGGGGGGGGGGGGGGGGTGAAGTGCCATGCACAAGGACACAACGCGGTTGCCGCAGGTGCGATTCGAACCGAGGTTCTCTCGGCTTGCAGCCTGCACCTCTACCTAACTAAGCCACCGCACCCCCTTCTCTTATGCAACTAAAGGATGAGCCGGATGACTCTGTGTTTTATCTTAAATTTCAGAATTATATAATTAAATTATTTTTCACTGTTATTGGGACTAAATGTAATGAACTCGTAAAAAACATCTACCCCCTTGAGCTGATTATATTACTGATAATTTATTTGTTTATTTATAGCAGATCTTAAATTACGTCACTATTAATTTCTTTGTTAATAACGAGACCTTAAATTGCGCCCTGTGATATTAGCTTGAAATTTGGTATCCAAACCTTTTCAATAGAAGGTGGAGTTCTTGTCTGAAAGGAGCTGCGCGAGTTGCACATGGCTAAAATAGGTTTAGTGCGATTATCGAGAAAAGTGAGTGCAACGAGTAAGGGCTCGCTGTGTTCGATATTCGTGAAAATCAAGCCATTCGATGTCTGGAATGCCGTCTCCTCTCAAACAAAAGCAGAGGCGATGTGGCCATATATGGTCTACCACGAAAATTACCGGTGGGCCCCCTATTGGGGATCTCCTTTGGGATTCAAAATTAATGAAGCGCAACACGTGTTGGTGCATGAAATTTTGCGAAAATGATCAATAGGCGAAATGAATCTGATTGCATAGACTGCCGGTGTACCGAAATGCTCTCTTTGTGGACAGCCATTGGCAGTCCACATGGAGACATTTCTGTATACCAGCAGTCTGCTCTGCATTTATCGCTCAGATGCAAGGAAACATTGTTATGTCAGTTTGAAAAATCAATTTTTTTTTCCATTGGGGCGAACTATGGTCGGCTCGATGGGTCTACCCGACCCCACCCCACCCCACACTCCCTCAGTAAAACCATTTTTTCGAATGAGCGACGAAGATAACATGAATATGCCAACGAAACATTCTCTATGTGGACTGCAAGTGACCGTTTAGATACAGCGAGGCAGCATCCTTTTACTTCAAAAAATCAAAATCAAAAACTAGTGCATTTCCCAGTGACTTTTCTTGGCCTACTCCACCCCTGAATAAAAGTAGGGGAACGGCGCCCCCAGCGCGGTACGCGTATCATTTATGGACATCTGAGCTGTATTGGTTGATGGGAAATGACAGTGGCTATCCACATGAAATTACGTGTATGTCAAAACCTGCAGAGGAAGTGGCAGATGCTGGATTTGGGGGTTGGGTGGGGACGCCACATTTCAATCCTACGTCATCATGTGAAGCATCACCTGGTGTGCGAAGCGGTGGGTAAATGGCGAGCAGGAGATGGGGGGCCTCCGCAGGGAATATTTTGAAAAATGGTAAGTCAGTGTGGCCCTCCGGTAGCTTCTTTGTACACGACCATAATGTTTTTCAGCCAAAATATCCTACAATTTTGTATAGACTCACAGAGACTAGTAGAAATTTTAAAAAAGGGAAGTCATCGTTTATACCCATGTTACCAATTTTAGAGTACTTACCCCAAGCATTGGTGAATGGGTCCTATTTTACCAGTAAAACAGGGCTTGTTTACCACAGTCAACAGCACTGCTTCACTTTCCGGGATTCCCACGGGAGCATTTTTGCCATTTGTATGTATCTTAGGAATGTGGTGGATCTATTGGTCAGTAGTGCCGAGTATGTAGCCTATGATTACATATCTTTTTCATCGTTGTGGCAAAAGGGGGTGGGGATATCTCTTCCCCCCCCCCCCCCCCCCATCCCTGTTTTGACAAAAAGCTGGGTAGAGAAGTTCTATGGTCAAAACTTCGAAATTCAGTGAAACTCCGCCACATGACTTGGAAAATCAAAAATGTCAAATTTCTGATTTAATCAGTCAAATTTCTAACTGAAGTTCCGATTCCCGTGACTGCATTCTATGTTTTTCATTAATCTTCACCCTCTACTAATCCACTATCCGCCAGCAAAGTCATGCATCCGTAAAAACGACATAAATCCTACCTATTATACCATTTTACCATAATGTACTGATTTACATCTTATTTCATACCCACTCAAGCCTTAAAATTTGTCATAATTCGCGAGAATCGGCTTATACACTTCTGAGGTCAACCGGTGTATCTTTTATACAGTAAAAAAACAAACATCGTATTTCTACGTTTACTAGGGTTTAACCCTTGATGGTCTAGTTCTAATTTTGGGGAGTTTCTTGCCTTACATGTACTTATTTATAGAACACACGTTCCATCATACTGGCTTCGGTGGTCTTTCTTATGGAAGTTGCACTACTTGGCAGTCAAGTTTTGAATAAGAATTCTCTGTGCTTTTTAACTCTTGGAAGCCGGGGAATCAGAATGAATTTATTGAACATGACATACGGCGAAAAACTTACAGTAAAGCAGGCGCTTCTGGTCAAGTGTCGTCTGCCTATTCAGGCAGACGACACTTGACTAGAAGCACCTGCTCGGTGTTCAATTGCCTCCCCCGCCTCCCCCCCCCCCCCCCCCCCCACCCGCCGAAAGATAGCCGAACCGTCACAGGCAGATCACCTGCCGTATTACATCACAGGCAAGGAAACTCGACTCCCGGCTTCTGAGAGTTAATCTTCATAATATATGACGAGTATCAAACATGACACAACATGCTGGCGGTTTTATTAGTTGAATTGATATTTCCTTTCTGACTTTTTAATGCTTTGATTTTAGTTATCTGCCATTGCAGTGATATATATCACTTGTGATATATACTGTTATATCTCATTCTACAATCGAACCCTGAAAGTGGTTTTAAGCTTCATTCTTGTGTTTGATTACATTCACTATTTAAAGGTTTCATAATTTTCTATCTTGTGATCGAAATGCCCGACTGACAGGCTACATCAAGTCTGGAAATTGAGGGCTTATATCGTAACCCGTTGGCAGGTGACGCTATAGAGACTGGTGGAAACCCATAGGAAAGGGGGTTGTGATCCTTCTCCATCAGAGCATCTTCTCTGTTTGTACTACGTCAGTCGTGCTGTTTTACGTCTAAATGGGATTTCCTCATAAATAAATATCACCATCTAACGCGCGATCTCGGCGAAGCGAGATCGCACGTTAGTTGTTGTTATTCATATTGGCGGAAATTCTTTAAACTGGAAACATCATGCTATTCTCTTCATATGTGAGTACAATGCTCAACCATTGAGTTGAGTTCCTAACGAGTGTCAAATCTTTCTCTTAAAACATGAGATTGATAATTTGATAAGGTTATGCTGCATTACATTGTCATCACCTGTACTTCGTTCGCGTATTTAACAATTGACATAGCCCACACATAACCCGAACGATCGTTCGCGAGTTATTTCCAGGCCTGCTATATTCAATGCAACCGAGCTCCCTCAGCATCTGATGTTCCAATGAATATCAATAATCTATGTGCCAAAATGTTAAACAATATTTAATTCTATTAATGGCATTCCTTTATTGAGTGTGTTATCAGAATGTGAAGTTATCATTTTGAAACGTCACACGTGGCTTGAATTCCCTCAACAGTATCCAGATTCTGTAAAGTCAGAAATGTCTATCAGTTATTCCTTCTTGATATTGAGTTGCCAGATGATTGTGGGTTTGATCAGCAGAATTGGTATGTGGTTGTTACTGTTAGTCCTATGTGATAAGTTTTAACCTTTTACCTAACACGAAAGGTAGGCGATACTTGCAAACAAAATTTTTGAATAACAAAATTCTTGAAAAACGAGGGCATTCATTCGATCGCTCAATTTAACCAGGGCCGTTCGTGATTCTATTCTGGATAAACCCTTGGTTGGTTAACACTCCACTTTTTGATATTTCTGTCTTGCAATTTAGCCTTCCTTTTTATTTTACCTCGAATCTTGACAACCATTGTCTGAAATGGACGGCACTTAAGCTTTAGCTAGTCCACATTTGCTACAGTACGTGGAGAGTGGATTGTAACTAAATCACTCGCGGAGTGGAGTTATCACCCAAACTATAACTTTCAAATTTTGTATATATCGACTAAAAACACAAGGAATGTTTCAGCCAATGGACCTCCGGGTTTAACCCGGAGGTCCATTGGCTGAAACTTTGCTTGTGCTTGTTATGCTTTGCAACAAATTTGCAATTATTGCTTGGGTGGAGTCTCCACTCTGCGGGTGATTTAGTGATAATACACTCTCCACGTACTGTAATATAAAGCGAGCAACAAATTGTAGGATATCTGGTGGAAAATGTCACTTTTTTGTTCTTTCCACGAGTTATACACCATTACAACCCCCTCTCCTCCTATCACTTCTCGGACAGCATTTTCTTCAAAGCTCCTTGTCAGAGGCCGAAAAGAGATAAAATAGGTCGGGTAGGGTTGTTCTTAACAGTTAACTCCAACTTATTTCTATTGATAATATTTTTAGAAATTGATAATATTTTCATTACTTTGTACATCTATACCTGACCAACTTGTTACCTGAATTGTTCTGTCAATGCCAAATCTCAATCTTGTAGAAGTATTTTTCTCTTGGTCTCTGGTTCAAAACAAAAATAATTCTTTTGCTGTCAAGTCCTATATCTTCTCAATCTTAAATCTGCAATTATTTTGAATTTGCGTTTAGTAAGTAGTTTTAAAGGGTACTGATAGAATATTGCTAACGATAAGCTTTTGGAGGACATATTGTTGAGGATGGGGGTGACCAATCAAACCGCCCTGATTTTTTTTTATCAAAATCAAAGACTTACAAACTTGGAACACCGTACAGCTCTAGCTGATGTTCATGAAACATTGGCAAAGAAGAAAATTGTAGACCAGTAGACTCTAATAGACTCAGATATGTGACTGAGAGGTAACCCTTTACTTACATGAAAAGCAGACGACACTTGCAAAATTATTGAATAACTAATTATTTTCATGTTTTGTGGCAAGAGCTTAGCTTATGACCCCTCATTGCAACGAGCTCAACGAGCTCGTTCCAATGAGGGGGTCATAAATTATGTTTTTGAGACAAAAAGTGAAAAAATAATGAAAATTGAATGTCAATTTTGTGAATAGCGCTGGCCGGTTTTGGCCGTCATGTTGGATAAAGAGTTAAACATGCTATCTCAATGGACCTGAATGATGCCATATGTCATGCTGTTGAACTGGAAAATATTGTAAAGGCTAACAATAAAAAGGTGGCAGAGAGAACGTTTGTTCGTTCCATACAGGTATGAAAACCAAGGCAGTTAGACATCATTGAAAACGACAGTTTGAAGCATCTGCTTCCACAAATTGGAGAATCTATCCAGTGTTTACAGGCAAAAATAAAATTCTTACGGGCATATATGTCCAACGACTCTTGCCCATTGGATAAAAAGACTTTTAGGAAAGTTAATGGTTACAAATGATTTGTTTGTGGGTCCGGAGACCATCTGAAGAGCAGCGACCCACAGACTCAAAGACGAGTAGAGCTTAACGGCTCAGTCAAGTCAGTTTATCACAAATGGAATAAGGGTACAAAATGTAAAGGTTCCGAGGGAATAAACAAACAGGACCCCAAATCTGGCATATATGTTACTTCATGCGTAAATAAGCTGTAAAAATGCTAGTCGACACTGGAGTGACAGCATCCATTGTGTCGGAAGAATATATTTGACTCAATACCCGAAACAGAAAGCCATGTCTGAAAAAGCACACCATGAAATATTTGTCACAAGTGGATCACAAATCTAAGAGATAGGGAAGGCTTATCCTAGTATTCAAGCTGATACCTTCAAAGGTAAACATAATATATTGGTTGCAGGCGTCAATATTGATAGAATAATTGAATTGGGCATAATGAGAACGTACAATTGTTTGGTAGAAGTATGTAATAGTATCTTGAAGAACCTTCTTAACAACTACCCAGTAACATTTGAGGGTGTTCCGGGCTATTTCAGGGTTGCTATATCTGAAGTAGTGAATATACCACCATGTAGTGATATTATAACCTCTTGTCAAGTATTTTGTTCCAGACGGAGAACAACTCCCAATTGGTATTGGACTAATGGAGTCATCAGATAGTTACATCAAGATGTATAAAGGATTAATAGCTAGGATACTGATTGGTATTCAAGAATCCATTTCTGTACGGACGAAGAACCCCACGGAGGAAGTGAAAAGTCTACATCCGGGTACAGTTTTTGGGTCTCTGACTGCAGTGGCTTAGATAGCTTTTCGCTGGCGGAGGGGCAAGCCCAAAATTTTCCGACAGACCGAAAATTTTCCGACAGTGTAACAACAAAAAAAAAACAAACAAACAGAAAGAATCTGTTGTTTACTGCAAATGTACTGAAAATTGGTCTTTTTTACCCAAAATTTGCCCAAAATGGCATGTTTTTACCCCCAAAGCCAGCATTTTAATGTTATTAGGCATAAATTCGCCTAAAAATGGTCCCAAAAAATTTCCGACAAAACTTCTGGTGGGGGGGGGGGGGGGACTTCTGCCCCCGCCCCCTCCCTTTATCTACGCCACTGTCTGACTGCAGTAGATAGGGCGATGTCGAAATGAATTCAGCTTTACGTGAAGATGAGGTGTTGCCTAGTCATATTACAGAGTTATATTTGACATCAATTTCGAACCTTACACTTTTGTGAAAGCGAAATAGTGGAGAAATTCCTTATAAAGTACTCCATTCTCTCAGAATCTGATCAAGACTTAGGAAGGACAAGTATTATCAAACGTAGAACTGGAAGAAATGGGGCAAAACTTGTGAAGGAACCGCCCGAGATGAAAGGAGGAAAATCATAACGCCATCCTGTAGTCCAAGTGTGAAGGGCATTGTCCAGGATGGAACAACACGCTTAAGCATGGACCATAGGCAACTTAATGCAGTTTTGACTAAAGATGCATACCCTCTAACGAGAATAGCCAGCTCTCTAGAACAGCTAGCAGGTTCTAAATGGTTTTAGACACGAGACCTTTGTTCAGGGTACTGATAAATAGAAGTCAATGAAGCCAGCAAATACAAGACTGTTTTTGCAACAACCAATGGTTTCTGCCAATTCAGTGTAATGTCAGTTGGTCTCATCAAGGGGCCTCCAACCTATAACAGGTTGGTGGAAACTGATGGAAAAAGTATTTTCAGGCTTGCAAAGATGAACACGCCTTATATATTTGGATGACATCATTGTGATAGGCAAGTCGTTCGGTGAAATGCTGAGAAATCTGGGAAGTATTCAAGAAACTGCTCATGCCTGGCTTGGAGCTCAAGTCCAAGAAATGTAGATTATTTGCTCAAGAGATTGCGTTTTTGGGCATATCATGTCATTTCAGAGTCTGAGATCTCCACCTACCCCAGGAAGGCAGATGTGGTAAATAATTGGTCATTGCCAACCAACCTTTCAGATTAACATTCATTCTTAGGACTGTGCAGCCACTTCCGTAATTTCATTTTTAAGTTTGCTGACTCAGCAAAGCCGCTTCGCAGACTCACAGAGAAATGTAAAATGGTCAAATGGACAGGGGAATATCAGGAGACATTCAAGACATTGAGAGATAAACTGGTAACTGCCCAAGGACACTCAGATTTCACACAACCATTCGTGTTAGATACCGACACGAGTAACTTGGCTACTGGATCAGTGCTTTTTCGCAAATACAAAATGGGTTCACACGACCTATTGCCTATGCATGCAGATATCCTTTCCAAACAGAATGAAAAGATTGTGTGATACACAAAGACCTCTTAGCAGTAGTTTACTTTACCACATATTTTCGACATTACCTGTAAGGAAGATCATTCCCATTCGCCAGCTAATTAATTTCATAAACCTAGAGGGACAGTTAGCTAGATGGGTAGAAATGCTGTCATCATATGACATAAAGATAAGAGACCCATAAGAATGCAGACGCCCTCAATCGTCTGCCCTGTAAAATGTGTGGGTACAAACCTGACTAGGATAATATATATAGAACATACCCATAGTAGCTTGGTGTACCAAATGTTCACCGTGAGTGGTGAAGTGGTGTTAACCACGAGCCTTTGGCGCGCGGTTATCACCACTTCATCACGAGTGGTGAACATTGGTATAGCAAGCTACTTTGGGTATATTTTATTTATACCATGATCGTCAGATTATTAAGAGTTGCTATTATTTTTTCTCGATTTTACATGAGCACCGGTGGACGGTACTTCCGCTGTCAATTTTATCGCGGAAACGAAATGGAAAAAGAAACGCGCAACTCACAGGGTCTTTTTCACTTTAATAACATAATAACTTACTATTCGAGTGATGGATGCTTTATTAACATGAGACAATGCATGTTTGTTAATTTTTAGTATCTTCCGAGGTAAACTCATTTAAAGCATAATACATAATTGCCGCTTTCATTTCACTCTTCGTGAGGTGACGAGCCATAACTTTAGGTAAGTTTGCATTCAGGCCGAGGTCACCAAAGGTCAACTTGAATGTAGTTCCACTGTAGGTGTAAATTTTAACTACTGAAATCCCATTGCTGGCGTGTTCACCACGGTTGGTGTGTAAAGCTAAAATTTATGTCATAGGCTTTTTATATATAGTTGAATAGGTAATCATGGTATAAAAATAGTGTCCACATAGTTATCTCTGGTGAAATGCAAGTGGAGATAAGAGAGAACATACCTGGGTTAACAACTGAGGCAGACAAGTCTATCAAGAAGATATAGATATATGAAGACCACAGGAAACCAATTGTACTTTTTGTAAGGACTGATGAAGAAATCTTTAGAGCACATCTTGTTAGACTTGGTATGCCAAAGACTTTGACTTTGTTAAAGTGTAATATGCGTGGATTATAAACATTCAAGTTGAATTATTTGAAAAGGCACCAGAGTAGAAAGCACCACGAGCTTAACCCTTTACCTAACATGAAAAGCAGACGACACTTGCAAACAAAATTCTTGAATAACTAATTTTTTTCATTTTTTGTCTCAAAAACATAGGTTATGACCCCTCGTTGGAACGAGCTCGACGAGCTCGTTCCAACGAAGGGTCATAACCTATGTTTTTGAGACAAAAAATGAAAATATTTTGAAAATTAATTGGCGATTTTTGAGAAACGCGCTGGCCGGTTTTGGCCGTTACGTTGGGTAAAGGGTTAAGTGTCCACAGAATGTAAAGTCTTCAACGACAAAGGAAGGTCGTAATTGGGAGGCCCAAGATCCTGGATACCTATTTGGTGGCATTTCAGACAGTAATAATAAAGTTCAAAAGGGCGCCACGGTTTCATCAACTGCAAGTGTACCATCTAAAATACTTCAAAGAAGAATATTTCGTAAACTACACATACCGAAACAGTTGTAGCGCCCACAGGCACTCGACCTATTATCAGATTTAACAATTTTAATAAAATATATATTATATTATCAATGCTAAAAAAACTAGATTTTTAGTATTGATAATATAACATATATTTTATTAAAATTGATAAAATCTTATAATACGTCGAGTGCCTGTAGTAGCACCTAGAACACCAAGAGTGTCTTCACCCTAGCTGGATGCTGAAACAGTCACGTTTCTGGGAATGAGTCTTCAGAAGATAATATTGATTCAGAAAAGACAGTGAAATACATTGTCATCCAAACTGACATTTTCAAGTTCAAGAAGACATCAAAGGTCATCAAGACTGTTGGTGTTGATGTTGGTAGCAAGGGAGAAGTACTGGTGACAAAGGAATTGTACACTTCCATCGGTTGTGATAAATTTTTAAATATTAAAATCATTGATGTGAAATATTCGTATTCAAGTTTATTCAGCATCAGCAATGATTTATATTAATTATTTATAATCTGAAACAGAAAATGACGAGGTACGTAATTGCGGCATTGCACGTTACAGTAACATATATTAGGCATGTTATGTACGTCGCACTACCGTCGCGTTCGAGTCGACAGTAGCACGACGTATATAACCATTAAATGCGAGAAGACGAACTTCAAACGAATCTTCATATCAGCCAGACGAATCTAATTCCCAAACTTGAATTAGACCCGTATTGGTTGTTATCGTCGTCGCACCGCCGTCGACTCGAACTAAATGCAAATTAAATGATAATGATATGCTAATCAGGAAAACGCCGAATGTCGTGACGTAATTTGCGATTTTCAATGACGCTCACAGTGGGGTTGGACTCGAGTCAACAGTGATGTGTCGTCCATAACCAACACGGATCTAATTCAAATTTGGGAATTGTTTTTTTTTTCCTTGGTTTGTTGTAGGGTAGGGAGGCAACCGACCAAGCTATACAGACACTACGCGGCAATTTCCTTTTGAAACATTCTGCGCCATGTTACCCTATTAAAGCACGATAAATTGCAAACAAATATGCAAGTCGAACTATATAAACCTTAGACAATCTCCAAATTAATTCGGAGCGACGATGGGGCGTGCGTATAAATAAAATTAAGCCATAGTCTAATATATTCCTATACATGTACACAGTTAACATGTATATATAAATATCGCATAAGATTTGTGTGTAGTCTCACACACTGTGAGTTCAGGTCGTGCGCCAATTGAATTCGATTCGACGGTAGTGCGTCCGTATATATCAAATGAAGATTTGACGGATTTCAGACGAATCTAATTCATTTGAATTCGAGTCGTTGGTAGTGCGAGGTATATTACAGTCCTTACTCGGAGAAATAAGTCTCTATTAGAGAATTATTTCTTGGAGTAATATACGTTACTGTAATGTGCAATCTCTAATAATATACGCACCTCGAGGAGAGTACAATTTTTTTTCACTATCGGCATTATATAAGGGGGTCGAGATCGTTGTTTTTCATTCCTAGACGACTCTGCAACTGAGTGATTTAGCCCATACTTTTGAGTGATTTGGTACAATTGTAGGACTATGGTGGTTGTTCAGTAAATGTGTGGGGGTAGACCAATCAATATTTTCAACGTGCCGCGCCCCGAGGTTGCACGTTGAAAATATTGATTGGCCTACCCCAAATAATGAATGTGGACTCTTCTAATTGCTACCATTGAACTGGCATGGAAGATACCACTAGCGTTCAAAGGGTTGAGCATAGGTTGAATATTGAACGCTTTAATGTAGCGAATATCGAAGTGTGTGGATTCAATATTGCCGACATTCTTGTTCGTGCCAGTTTCGAGCCAATCCACCATACATCATCAGAAACTGCAACTACTGTGTGAACCACTATCACACCAAAACCTACAATACCAACCAAATACAACTACTACACAACCACTACAACACCAACTTTGACAACAACTGCAGTACCAAACACTGCAACACTACAACCATGTCAACCACACAACACAAAAACTACAGTTACAACAACCAACACACCAACCATCAGAACACATCATCATCACTACAGCACCGGGCACAGTAACTATTGTACCAATAGCGACTAAACCAACTACAACCACCACAATCTTAACACCAACCAGTGGCGGCGCCAGAAATTTTTTTGTGGGGAGGCAACTATGGGGGCAGACTCCCATGAAGGGGGGCAAATACGTAAAGGATCATACCATTACTTTGTTATGAGGTAGTCGAAACTTGGACCCAAAGTCCGTAATATACTTTTTTGGTTTGGTACGTCCTGTGGACGTACCAAACCAAAAAATTATATTACGGACTTTGGGTCCAAGTTTCGACTAAATGTAATGGTAATTAGCGGTCCTCCTTTCAAAAAATCCTGGATCCGCGTCTGGTTGGTCTGTGCGTGAGAGAGAGAGAGAGAGAGAGAGAGAGAGAGAGAGAGAGAGAGAGAGAGAGAGAGAGAGAGAGAGACTCATAATACCCGTCTGTCATAATGCGAAATCCATGAATTTTTTTAGATAAGGGATATGGATAGACATGCCTTTGTTGGCTCATAACTTAATTATAACTTATAAGTATCTGCATCCGAGTCTTTAAATCTCTACTGCCTGGATGTGTTCATCAGCTAGCCTAAGGCTTTGGGCTAAGTGTGTATGGGAAATTATTGGGAATAAAAAAAGAGAGGGGTGTGTGTGTGTGTGTGTGAGAGAGAGTGACTGAATGTGTTTGTGTGTGATGGTGGATGGAAATGCATGCGAGATGGTTGGGGGGCAACTGGGGGCAAAGCCTTCGTTTGGGGGGGGGGGGGGGCAAATGCCCCCCCCCCCCGTAGCGCCGCCACTGACACCAACAGCTATGTGCTAACTACTACCTCCCAACAAACTCTCACAGCAACCACAACAACATCTACAACCATTACTGTACGAAACACAACACCCAACTACACCAACAATCTCGAATACATCATCAACCACTTCAACCACCACCTCAACAACTACTGTACCCAATAACTAATGCACCAACTACTTTAACATCAACATTGACAACACCAACAACTAATACACTAAAACCCACCAACAGACAGCACACATCCCAGTCACCAACTAAACGAACAAATGAACGAACGAATGTCAAATGAACAGACGAATGAATGGTGAGTGAATGAACGAATGGGTAATGAAGGAACGAATGGCGAATGATCGAACGAACGAACGAGAAACCAAATGTACTAACGAACAAACGACAAATAAACGAATGCACGAACCATTATACCAACCACTGTAATTCCAAAATTCCTGGACACTCACCTACAAAAACAAAGTGCCCACAACACATGCTAACACGTACACCAACCTATCAACTTCTACAAAACTACCACTACTACACCAACTGCTGCAACCCCAACAAATACAACAACAGCAACTATAAAAGCTTATATAACTACTATACCCTCAACATCTAGTACACCTAGACCAATTACTACTACACTAGCAACTGCAACACCAACCGCGATATGGACAACAACTACTACATCGACAACTACTACACCAAACATTATAGCACTAAAAGATATTAATCAAACAAATACTATAGTATATCTTACCTCCTACAAGTATCTGGGAATTTCATTGGTTCAACGACGTCACATGCAGTCTGCATATAAAACCATATACTGTCTGCTGTCAGCATCAATATACGCTGACAGCTACGGGTAATCTCCCCTTTGTTCATTGATTATTTAAAATGGCGGCAGCCGATAAAGGCTTCAAGTTGAAAGATTGAGTGTTGGAAGCCCATATTTGGTGTGAAGTGCAGGTTAGGAAACTTAAAAGGCTTCATATTCTGTGGATGTGTGTCATGTTACCTTCGAAATGAAACTGTTTGGTATGTATGAATGAATTTGCCTGTAGGCACTCTCCCATAAATTGTAACAAGGCAAAGACGCGAGAACACATTGTGAGAATTCTCTCATTTAATTTTGATCGCTGTTGTTATTAGTTCTGTGCATCGATGCAGCAGTCGGTAAGATATATTCGTTACACAGTTTTTTTTGTGGCCTAATATGGTATATATGGTGTCAGTTAATCCCATATTGGACTCGAGCTTCGCTCTCGTCCAATATCAAATTAACTGACACCATATACACCATATTAGACCACCAACAAACTGTGTAACTAATAATACCAACCACTATAACAACAAGTACACTAACAAGCTCGACTATACCAACAACCATGACAACATTATCAATCAATACTTCACACTCACCCTGACTATCATTACAACCACTACTACATCAAACAACCAATCTACCAACCACTGCAATTCCAACCCTTATAACACCAACAACTTCAATTACAACAACTACTACTATACCAACCACTACAACTGCTATACCAGCATCTATGAACCAAACATACTAAACCATACCAACTCCTGCACCAACAAATATCAGACAAACGGATACTGAACTATACTGACTGCTACAACAGTCACTATACCTTCTATACCAACAATGACTACAGAAACAACCGCGACACCATCAACCGATATGCAGGGACATGGCGACACGAGGGGGTGAGGGGGGGTTGCCCCCCCCCCCCCCCCAATCGTGGCCAAAATTTTCCTATAGTTGGCAATTCGGAGGGCAAGTCAAGAGTAGTTGGCAATTCCATCTATCTGAATTTTAGAGCTTCATTAGTGATGCTGATGTCTCATTTACTTCAAAAAATCCGAACTCGGTTTCAAATCGGCAAAAATTCTAACTGTTACTATTTTCAACTACAGTGTACGCAATAGGTTCAGAAGTATGCATGATGTCAATCGGTACGAGATTTCTATAGTATGTTTACTTATCATAATAGAACAAACCCTCGAAATGCACTTCAAGAAAAGCACATCATGTGAGATCGTTATCCTGAGTTAATTCCATCATTCACAGTTACAAAATGATGAAACATTCAAAATTGATCATTCCTGTATAAGTTCTGATTTAATGTTAGGACAGTGTGAATTGCTCAAAGTTAACTTTGCATTTGTTTAGAATAATACCAAATAATAATAACCTGATAATTCTATCATAAATGTGTTGGCATTTGAGTTACTAGAATCAATTTTATGCCCCCTTTAGAGGCTGCACTTTCAAAATTTTTATCGGTAGTGAATTTTCAACTAGGGTGGGGTACCGGAAGGGGGTTTCCCCCTCCCAGTCCCTCCCCTGGTTGGAAATTCACTACCCTAAACCACCCTCGACAATCGAAAACCTCTAGCCACGTCCGTGCAACAACTACTTTTACACCAACCACTACAGTTGTTACACTTACAGTTATTAAGCAAACTGATACTATACCGACTATTACAACAATCACTACACCTACTACACCAACAACACCGACTACAAAAATAACCCACAACACTTTCAACCACTTCGTCACTATCACTATGGCGACCACCGCAACTCTTGCTACAGCGACTAAGAAAACAACAGCCCTGATAACACTAACAATCTCACCAACTACTACTATACCAACAACTACTCCACCAATAAAAATTGATGAATTGCAGCAACAACCACGGTAGCATTATTAATAATTGCTACTACGCAATCATTGTGACTACCATGCAAAGAACCACTATATCAAAAGCTATTACCCCCCCCCCCCCCCCCACACACACACACACACACACACACACTGTAATGCCAATGTTGATAACACAACAATCTCAACCATAACAACAACAGTAGCTACAACTACTCAACGAACAACTACTACAACAAACACTACTCTGTGAATCACACTAACAACCACAACAGCACTTTCAACCAACAATTACACAATTGCAGTGACTACCATGTCAACAACCAATACAGCAACAGCTACCACAGCAACTGCTACTACACCAACAATCTTGCGACTATAACAACCACAATACTATCAACCACTATGTCACAACCACTAT
Source organism: Pictodentalium vernedei (assembly GCA_031216915.1). NCBI lineage: Eukaryota > Metazoa > Mollusca > Scaphopoda > Dentaliida > Dentaliidae > Pictodentalium > Pictodentalium vernedei. The sequence goes on along the minus strand of CM062294.1, from coordinate 124,826,618 downwards.
GATTACCACAACTGCACAATAACATTATGACTACCAAGCCAACAACTAATACACCAACAGCAAACCCAGCAATTGCTACTACTTGGAAATCCACTACACCAACCACTACTAAACCAACCTTGACAATCACAATGACTACTCTACCAGCAACCATAACTACAGCAACAACCACCACACTGATTATCCCCACAACCATCACACCACAAGCATTTGCAACATTAACAACTACAACACCAACAATCCAACATCTAGTGCACCAACCTCTACAAGACCAATTACTACTACATTTCAATCACCACAGCGTCTACATTTTCAACCACTAAAATTACAACACCAACTGCTATATCAATAATTACAAAACTACAACATCAACAACTACTACAACAACAACGATAGCATCAACAACTGCAACTACTACATCGATTACTACAACATCATCAATAATAACTACTATACCAACAACCACAGCATCAATAAGTCCTGCATCAGCAAGTACAAATACTTCACCAACAAATACAAAATTAACAACTACTACACCAACAACTAAAACACCAACAACTACAACATCAATGACTACTACATCAACAACTTCTACACCAACCATTACAACACCAACACTATCAATTAAACAAATATTTTCGTACACTAAACACTGCAACAACCAATACATCCACTAAATTAACAACTTCGACTACATCAATAAAAAAACACGACAGCGCTATCAAATGTCACTTCAAAATCACTATGACTATTGACTACCATGGCAACCACTATTGGAGACCAACTCAAACAGAAACACATGCACCAGCAAACCAAAATACAAATATCAGAGTCCAAAGAGTTTCAAGAATTAATGTCAAGGTTGAAAGTTAAAGAATGATCAAACGGCTCAAGAATGGTTGGAAGAGTCAAATATTTATTATTTATTTATTGGTGTTTAAGGTCACATACTTATATACAATGGCTAATCATGACCGTGACAGTTTTACGGGTGAAAGAAGCCGGAGTACGTGGAGAGAACCACCGAGCAACGACGAGCAGCTGCAAGCTTTCCAGCATCTCAACTCCGAACTGCAGCACAGGCAGAGTTAGATTGGTTGAAGACACCATCGACGTGCAGTACGCCTCAGTACACGGCGTCATCGTGCCCCCTTGTGGACAATCGGGGTTAAGTGCCTTGCCTAAGGACGCAACGCGGGAGTCCGAAGCTATCGCTCAGACGGTCACCCATCCGAGGACTAACCGGGCTTGACGTTGCTTAACTTCAGTGATCTGACGAGAACCGGTTACCGCAAAAATAAATAATGCAGTGGTCGACATTTGCTTTCTCGGGGTTTGTACAGGTTTAACAAAATGAAATTCAAGCACTATTCAAGCACTTTTCAAGGGCTATGTCATTCATTTTCAAGGACTATTTTTCCATTCTAAGAAACCAACTGTGACATGTTCTTTTTATAACTGCTCTCCGCACAATGTTGCTTAACTTCGGTGATCTGACGAGAACCGGTTACCGCAACGCCACCGCGTCCCATGTAACCAACTATCCCTGTGTATTTTTACAGCCTTAGTCAGTGTTTATTTTCATGTAGTGTGTGATATGGCAGTTATAATTTTTTTTATAACCAGAACGTGTGACTATCCCTGTGCACTGCACTGGGTTAGTCACACTTTCTGCTTATAAAAATCTTTCATTATTAACAGTAACTAATCAGTGCACTGTACAGCCTTAGTGTAAATCTCATCTAAATCAACTCTTTACTCAACGTAATGCCTGCCCCCCCCCCCCCCCCCGGAAGAGTCAACTGGTTTTCACGAAGAAAGATCAGGGTCAAAAGTTCAAGGATGAAAGGTTCAATGAGAGGTCAAAGTCCAATGTAAACCAGCGAAGATCATGTCAAAGGTGAAGGCCAGATCGAAAGGTCAATTCCAGGGCAGAAGGACAAGATCAGGTCAAAGGGTAAGGTGATGGGAAAGGTCAAGGTCAGGTCAAATTCGGGGAGGGGGGGGGGGGTCAACTGTCTTAATCAAATTATTCTGGAATAATCCTATTTTTTTTTACTTGATTTGCCCAAACAGACGTGCCGTTGTTGCATACAATAAATGAGTGAAGGCTGACATTTTTTACCGTTGTAAGAAGATGCAATATTCAGAACTGGAAATTCGTTTCGAGGTTCGTTTCGATTGAAAACATCTGACTGACTCGGTTCGGAATTCTATTTTATTCGAAATTTTAGATTTGTAAGGCCCTGATTCAGCTTGAAGGACAGTTTTCAACTGTATTATATCGATATAAGTAGGCCTGTTTCCTTTTTTGGTCAGCACGGGTTATCTTTGTTGCCTTGCTCTCTTTTAACCCAAATCGAACAGCAGACGACACCTCCAAAAAAATTCTTGAATGACTAAACATTGTCATTTTTGTTTAAAAAAATAGCTTATGACCCCTAACTGGAACGAGCTCCCAGATCTCGTTCCAATTAGGGGGCTTAAGCTATTTTTTGAGACAAAAATTGAAAAGATAATAAAATTTGATTGGCGATTTCTTTGAATAGCGCAGGCCGTATATAGCTGTTCCGTTGGGCAAGGGAAGCGGGATTGTTCAGTGGTTACGGTACTACTAGGTTTCAAACCGAAAGGTCCACGGTTCGATCTCCACCAGGGGTAACCGCGCTTTATCCTAAGGGAAGACATTTAATCCGATTATCCACGTGGTGGGTACGGGGGCGTTGTGTACTAAGGCTTACCGCACGTCGATGGTGCACTTGTCTTCAACCAATTCTAACCCTGCTTGTGCGGAGTTAGTACATTGGGGAGTCTGACAGTTGTTCGCCAATGCCCGTTGGTTCTCTCCGGGTACTCCGGCTTCCTCCACCCGTAAAACTGTCGGACGCGTGGTGACCCTGGCTGTTGAAAGTGTCGTTAAACCCCAACAGAGCATAAGCAAAACGTTGGATAAAGGGTTAATATAAAAACAAAATCTGTTCATTATTTTTAGTCGTCAAGCTCATCAAATCAAATATGTTCAACGAGTTGACAAACTAGGTAATATGTTGAATTATCTAAACTTTTAATCACCTCTGGCCTGTTCAGTATGGTGACTGTCTGTCTAGATCTGGTGATGATAACGCGATCGCACAGTTAGTAAACTATGTTATACGTTTATCAGCACCCATGTTTTTAACATCACTGACTCATTTAATGCCATCAGCTTTATATTAATGTTGCTCTCATACTTGTGCAAACGAGAAAGGTTTCTTCTCTCTGTCTCTTTGTCAGGGCAAAGCCAGTCTAAAAGAGAGGAGGCCCCCTCCCCTTACTTTCAAGTTCAGCTATATGTATATATTTCTTCTCTCTGTGTTGTAAGCACACGTGTTTTAATTAGATAATTGGCCTTAGGCGATTCACAGTGGGATTATTTATTTATTTATTTATTTATTTATTTATTTATTGGTGTTTAAGGTCACATATTTCTGCACAATGGATAACCATGACCGTGACAGTTTTACGGGTGGAGGAAGCCGGAGTACCCGGAGAGAACCATCGAGCAACGACGAGCAACTGTCAGCTCCCCAACATACCAACTCCACACAAGCAGGGTTAGCATTGGTTGAAGACAGGTGCACCATCGACGTGCAGTACGCCTTAGTACACAGAGTCACCGTGCCCCCACGTGGGCAATGGGGGTGAAGTGTCTTGCCCAAGGACACAACGCGGTTGCCGCAGGTGGGATTCGAACCGAGGACCGCTCGGCTTGCAGCCTGCATCTCTACCAACTGAGCCACCGCCCCCTCCCCCCTCACAGTGGGATACTTCCCTGGCATATTACTAGTCAGAATAAAATGTCTCCATGCTAGCTCCACAATCAATTAATCACGCAACGACTATAGCACTTACAGGTTGATTCCAATCGTCACGGTTATCAAGTATATTATTTCTAGAGATATACGCTTGATAGAATATGCATTGGCGCACGGTGATTTTATCTCCAGAAATGTCGCGTGCCATTTTTAGGCATCCTGAAATGTTGGTAAGGTATAAAGTGTTGAGAACTAGCTAGTTCAGAGAGACTTGGGTTCTGGTCGCTTAGGTGCGAGAATTGGGTTCGGCCGAAAAGGAGACGCCATATAGAGTCTTGTGCGAATGGAATTGCTGGGTAATCCACGAAGCTCCGTTGTGTGCCGTTATTGTCAGATTACGTGGACGTAGGAGAACTACAAGCCCGAATTTAGAGAGTAGATTACGAACCCAAGTAAAGGCTAAGTTTAGATGTCATTACCAAGGATCGACTCGCACCTACCTCAAAGTGTAGGCTATTGTACTGTGTTATTAACCCCTAGGAACACAGAGGTTGATCGCGTAGTAGCCTGTGCTAGTATCAGTGTTGTGAATATCGACTCAAAGTCGACAAGTGAAAATTCGCGCAAGCTCGAAAGAGCATTTTGAAGTTGTGAGTTCTGCCGTGAACTCTGTGAATTTCAAAAAGGACAGGAACATTCAAGGAGAGTTCTATCAAATGACACATGTATAAGGTATGTGACGTAGACTTGCTAAACTAGCCGAGAGAGTGGATGAACCAAATCCAAATTAGAACTATGTTGCCACAAGGTAATTAACATTGTTAGTTGGGATCCTCTGGTAGTCAGAGCTGCAGATGCGCACAGACGCAAAATATTAAGTCTCGGTGTTTTAAGCTCCTGTTGCGAGCCCGCGACAGTGACATTTGAAAGTGCACTATAGCGCCAGTACAGGCCTATAGATAAACTGAAATTGGTGAAAAACTATTTAACCCCTGTGATAAATCTTCTACCATGTTCAGATTGTTAAATGTGTTGAATATGGAAATGAGTTTATTTTAACCCTTTACCCATCGTAACGGCCAAAACCGGCCAGAGCTATTCTCAAAAATCGCCAATTAATTTTCATTATTTTTTCATTTTTTGTCTCAAAAACATAGGATTTGACCCCTCGTTGGAACGAGCTCGCCGAGCTCGTTCCAACGAGGGTCATAACCTATGTTTTTGAGACAAAAAATGAAAAAAATTAGTTATTCAAGATATTTTTTTGCAAGTGTGGTCTGCTTTTCATGTTTGGTAAAGGGTTATTTATTATTTATTGTTGCTTAACGCCACATCAGCAGCTAAGGCTATATCGTGGCTGGTAAAGGGTTAAATGAAAATAAACGAATCGTTGTTACCTTACTCATTGTTTCCTTTTCGCAACCTGAAGTGATTAGGAATCACACCTAATGGAAAACGACTTGAGACATTCATATGAAATATAACTTTGGACAGTTTTTTTTATGAATGTGGGCCCTGGCTTCCAGTTCATTTATGTACATCATTTGTTTTGGAACTATCGGCCTTCCGTAGTTGCTGTTTGGGGAGGCTTGACTTGTTTTCTCGCGAGATTTAAGAACATTAATAACTGATCTGCTTATCAATACTAATTTTATAGGCGGAGAGTTACCGGCCTGAACAATATCGGAATTGTGTTGGTTATTACATTCATTTATCTAAACTCTTATGACACGTTGTGGTCTCATTTGCGTAATTCGTGTGAATTTTTGTGGACCCCAGCAGCGCTTGTATCTCGCAATTATCACATTGCCAATTGAATATTTTCCTATGAATGTGCCGTGCGTTGTACATTACATCGCCTCCCAGATTCAAAAACAGCAGTGAAATGTTTGAAGATTTCAGATCGTGGGAAATCAAATCATTTACAATTTTGCCCAAAGCCCACGTGATCATAACAAACATGTCACCCGAACAGAATTAAGCGTGTGTGGTCATCGATTTTCCCCTGAGTGTTCTCACATGTTGGTGATGAAATGATAAATATGCTTCTCCGAGTCGCGGACGGAATGGTTTTTGCGCGCCGAAGGCGCGCAGGGACGCTATGGGGCAAGCCCCTTTCGACCCTCATTGACTGTTTATGATCAATTTGGTCTCCTGTCAAGGCGTGTTGAAGGAGGAAGAGGTTCAGGTACTCGGCAGATGTCTCTGGCTAAGGTGTCACGGGTGTGTGGCTTCGTTTACCGATGTTGATTGAACCCTCGGGTGAGGACCAGTGTGGGAGGTTGGGTCCTCTCACAAAGGTAATACCTCTCCCCGAAGGTGCTGTAGTGTTAAGTTTTTCGGGCAAGTATAGTCTGCCACTTCGGAGATGGTTTCGATGGAGGGCCATCATTGGCAAGTATAGTCTGCCTCAGGCTGTCTTAGTCGGTTTTCAGGTTCGTGATAGGACGTCTCTGGAAAGAAAACAACAACGACCCCTTTCGGGGACCACCAGTATGAAGACGCGAACTTCCCTGGTTCTGAGAGGTAGGCCTGCATTATGGTCCTATTTGGCTGGGTCAATATAGACGCTTACAAAAAGGGGCAGAGGCGGGACGCAGGACCAACTCACGCCTCCCTTGAAGTGGGTGACCACTTCTAGGGATGGAGCGGAGGATGTTCAGGGGGTTACAGATTCCATAACAGTTATAGTTTCCATAGCGGTCATTGGGGTGGTGGTCAAAATACATCTTCTGTGTATCTGCTAAAAGAAGGAGGCAGAATTAGTTTTCATTAAAGTATGTAAAAATAAAATAGCATGTTTAATTTTGTACAGTTTTTAGATATAATGTAATTTTAGCTGAGTCGGTGAAAGCAGCCCTTTCTGGTAGAAGGCCACAGCTGTGCTGTTAATCTGCCTGTTAGTTCACCTTCTCATTCTCTAAATTTTTTGAGACTTTCGATTTTTAGTGATTTTAGTTGAGTCGGTGAAGGCAGCCCTTTCTGATAAAAGGACACAGCTGATCTGTTAATCTGCCTGTTAGTATACCAACTCGTTCCCTATTTTATTTTGAGGCTTCCGATTTTTAGTGATTTTAGATGAGTCAGTGAAGGCAGCCCCTTTTGGTAGAAGGCCACAGCTGAGCTGTTAATCTGTCTGTTAGTTCACCTTCTCGTTCCCTATATATTTTTCGGGATTTCCGATTTTTAGTGATTTTTAGTAGAGTCGGTGAAGGCAGCCCTTTCTGGAAGAAGGCCACAGCTGAGCTGTTAATCTGCCTGTTGGTTCACCTTCTCGTTCCCTATTTTATTTTATTTTTGAGGCTTCTTATTTTTTAGGCTTCCTGTTTGCTAGTTACAATGTATGTATTTTAGTTTTTCCTGTTGAGTCAGTGAGGTTATTTCTCTATGATTAGGCGTGTTTGGGTTTTTGTCGGCTTTCGCAAAGTGCTTCAAGCTCGGAAATTAGTTGGCAGTCGGCTAACCGGTCATGATTTTTTTCAGCTAGGAAGGCAAGGCGGTCTTTTATGGTGGGGATATCGGCTCTGTCGTGGAGCGTTTTGATAGATGTATCCCATGGGGCACGGAGGACGACCCTAAGCGCGTGATTCTGGACCTTCTGAAGTTTCCCCATATTTGTTTGATTGAGCTCAGTTAGGATGATTGCCCCATACTCGAGTACTGGGCACACAAAGGCTTTGTATAGTTTAAGTAGGGTAGACTGATTGGCTCCCCAGGAAGTTCTCTTTATCATTTTCAATAAGTTAATGCGTTTGGTTGCTTTACTGGCCATATCGTTGGTGTGTTTATTAAAGGATAAGTTTTGATCAATGGTGATGCCGGGGAATTTCGCCTCTTTGCATTCTGGGAGGACTTTATCCAATAGTTTCAGGTCAAAGTCACGTTTGTTTGTCTTGTGGGTAAAGATGCTTCGTTGGGTTTTATTGGCGTTCAGTTTTATTCTCCATCTGGCAAACCATTGTTCTCGGTCTTAGAGAGCGCGTTGCAGAAGTTTTTGGAGTAGATTGGCCGTATTATTAGACTCCCAGAGGCCCTTGTCGTCCGCGAATTGGGAGTCTTGAACACGATCCTCAGAGAATTTGAGATCGTTTACATAGATGATGTACAGGAGAGGGCTGAGGACGGACCCTTGGGGGTGTCTGCTTCTAGGGGGCCACTGTCGGACATTTCATTGTTTACTCTGACTTTAATTTCGCGATCATTTAGGAAGGAGGAGAGTAGTCTAAGCAGTTTCATTTTAGATAATTTGAGGCGCATTCCATTGCGCCATACAGAGTCGAATGCTTTTTCGACGTCTAACAGGACTGCCGCGCCTATTTGCTGATTGTCAATCGCGGTTTTCATTTGAGTGACTAGGCGGTAGACATGCTCGTTGCCTTCTTTAAGGTTTTTATCGTCTCTTTGCCATTTATTAAAAAACTCGTTATCTTCAAGGTGCCCCCTGAGTAGATTGGTAATGATTCTTTCAAATACCTTACCAATGCAACTGAGGAGGCTGATTGGGCGGTAGCTGACCGGATCGGAAGGGTCTTTGTCACGTTTTGGTAGCATGACACCAATGGCTTTTTTCCAACATTTAGGAAAGTAGTCATGTAGTAATTGAAGGCGTCGCGTCGTCTTGGATGCATACAACTGCTGGAGTACCACAAGGTTCAATACTTGGCCCCCTACTTTTTCTTATATACATAAATGACATTGTGGATAATGTTTCGTGCAACATCCGCTTATTTGCGGATGATACCACACTCTATCTTATTGTTGAAAACCCAGTCCAGGCAGCCGATCTCTAAAACGACGAATTGTTGAGAATTGAACAATGGTCTAAACAATGGCTCGTCGACTTCAACCCTTCAAAACGGAATCAATGCTCATATCACGTAAAACGGAAACAATTCAACACCCCCGCTTCGTATACAGAATAAAAACATTAAAACAGTGAATAACCACAAACATCCTGGAGTTAACATTAATAACCATGGGTCCTGGTCAAATAATACACAAGACGTTACGGCTAAAGCTTGGAATAGAATAAGTCTCATGAGAAAATTTAAATTCATCCTTGATCGGAAAACACTTCAAACTATATCATTCATACGCCCGGTCCTTGAATATTCTGACACAGTATGGGATAATTGTACAAACGCCGAAGCCGAAGATATTGAAAACATCCAACTGGAGGCTGCCAGAATTGTTACTGGCACAACGCGAAGTGTAGGCAGGGAACTCCTGTATGCGGAAACAGGATGGGAACCCCTGAAAATCAGAAGAGAAAAACACAAAACTCTGCAGTTTTTTAAAATGTATCACAGACTCGTACCAAGATACTTATCAGGTTCAGTTCCTCCAAGGTTATATGTTTCTCACACGTATGACCCCCGCAACAATCCAGACTTGTCGGTACCGTTTTGTCGAACTGATTCACACCAAATGTCGTTTCTGCCGAGCGCGACGAGAATGTGGAATTCCTTATCCAACGAAGTTCGCGAAAACTAGTCATTGCCTCAATTCAAACAGTATCTCAACCGGGACAGGCTGTTGGTGCCAAGTTTCTTTTTCTATAACAAGTCACGCAGAGCACAAATCCTTCACTGTAGATTACGACTGCCATGTAGTAATCTTAATGATCACCTCTTTAAAAACCACCTGTCCACCACAACACTTTGTAGATGTGGTGCCCATGAAACAACCGAGCATTACCTTTTCGATTGCCGTTTTTATGTGAGAGAAAGAAATAACACAATCAAATTGTTGAGTCATTCCATTGATGTAGATATTCTCCTAAACGGCTGTGTTTCGAGTACTACCGAAATTAATAAAGAAATCTTCCAAAGATTACATGAATATATTCTTGCCACAAAAAGATTCTAAACTGAGATACATCCCACTCCTTGCTTCCATGAATACTTTGTTTTCGGTGATTGCCTTATGTGCATATCGTCGTATTCCATCGTGTTGCAGTAGTCAGTAGAATGTCAAGCATTGCTTTTCCCCTTGGGTAAATTCATTCCTTGGGTAAATTCATTCCTTCTTTCCTCATTTTCTTTAATCCCAGTATGAATATCATTACTTGCAATTTCGCCTTTGCGCCTCTTTCCTTTATCTTTCTCTCTCTTAACACAAATATTTTATTTCAGCTACTAAAATTAGATTTTGAAGCATACCGCTTTCTAGCCATATCTATTGTGTGGGTAATTCATAACCGGAAACAGCTTACATAAGCTTCTAGCTTGCTGCTGAATCCGATATCATAACAACCAGTATATGAAATGTTAATTTATTTCTTATCTGTATAATAATGTGAAACTGAGTTATGAAATAAAATATTGTTTAAACTCAAGTAGCCATGGGTGAGGCATGCATTGAACAGTTTGTTGAGTTTGTCGCTTTGACAGTTTGGGCTTTGTTTTAGAATTTTGTTACTCACTTCATCCTCACCGGGCGAGGAAGAATTTCTGCATTTTTTTATGATGTTGATGATTTCGTCATTGGTGATAGGGGTGACGAGGTCATCGTCATCCCCGTCTTCTGGCTCGTTATCCCCGTCTTCTGGCTCGTTATCAAATTTGGGGCCACGGTAGATATCCGAGTGTTCATTGATGAAGTCATCACAGCGTCTATGATGATGTCCTCGTTGCCCAGACCTTGATACGGGCGATGCGTTTTTCTAAGGAGGTCGGCAAAGGTGTCGACCTTGTCTTTGTCGTTTCGCGTGAAAGAGCCATCTTCCCTTTTAAGGGGTTTGGTTGCAGCTTTACGGCTTTCGTTTTTTTTTTTGTTTTTTTTTGCCCAGTTAGGGTTTTGAAAGAATCCCGGACCCCGTTTAGGTTAGCTGTTGCCTTTTCCCAGTTGGCTTGTTTTTCGGCTTGGGTGGGGGGAGGGGGGGGGCTTTCTTAACCTCGCCGTGAAGGCGGTTGTTTGTTTTTTTTTTAGGTCAGCTTTCTTAATGGGGTCAGTTTCGGTTTTTAGAGCGCGAAGAGCTTTCCGTTTGGTTTTGATTAGTGAAAGTGTGTCGCCTGAGATAGTGTTTCTCCAGGGGCGCACTTCTTTTGGGCATATTTCATTTAGGGTTGAGTTGATGATTTTTTCTATGCCCTCGCATTGGGTTTCGAGTTCGTTTGCATTTGATGGCGAGGTGTTTGTGAGTTTGACATCGATGATGTCGCGGTAGAGGTTCCAATTGATATTTCTAAAATTCCTGCGGAGGGTTGTGGGGGGGGGGGGGGGGTTCCTGAGTGGGCCATTGCCTATTTGGATTGAGGCATGGACCGGGAGGTGGCCTCTGCCTAGGTCGTCATCGCGACCCAGTGGTCGTCGATGTGATTTACCGGAGAGTCGATGGCGATAATTAGATCGAGGATTTCGGATGGGAATAGTGGATTGCTACTGATGTAAGTTGCTGAGGTATCGTTCATAACCACATGTGAGTTATGTTTTTTGTGATTTCGAGGAGGGCTTCACCGTTGGGGCTGGTTTTGTTGCAGCCAAAGTACAGGTGTTTGGCACTGAAGTCGCCGAGGAAGATGCAGTGTTTGTATTTCCTCGTAAAGAATTCAAAGACAGTGTCAGAAACAATTTTGCTTGGGTCGTTATAATAACAAAAAATCGTGATGTTTTTATTGTCTACTGTGATTTCAGTTGCAATCACCTCAGCATCGAAGTGATTAGTTTTTACGGTTTTAGTTTTGATGTTTTGCTTTATTAGAAGAGCGACGCCGCCTCCTTTGGTGCTTTGTTGGTCTCTTCTAATAGTGCTGAACCCACTTACTGAGAATTTTTTGTCGGGGTGTTGCCAACTTTCACAGATACATACAATGTCTGTATCTTCGAAATATCGGCTCATTTTGGAGTTTTTTTTATTGTTAACGCTTCTAGCGTTCCGAACGAAACGGTTTCACGCGCCGAAGGCGCGCAGGGACGGTCTTGGGGAGCAAGTCCCTTTCGACCCTCAGTGACTGTATGTGATTGGCTGTCTCATGTCTAGGCGTGTTGGAGGAGGAAAAGCTTCCGGTACTCAGCAGGTTTCTTCTGTTGCTGCATGGTGGCCTGGTTGATTGATGTCGGTTGAACCCTCGGGTGAGGACAAGTGTGGGAGGTTGGGTCCTCTCACAAAGGTACTACCTCTCCCCGAGGGTGCAGTCGATCTGGATTTTCAGGCAAGTATAGTCTGCCTCTTCGGAGATGATTCTAGCGTTCCACACGGCTATTTGTAACTTATTCATGAAGGGCGTTAAATTTTTGCGGCGTTTCGGTTATTTCATGGGTGGTGGCTTTAGTTGGTGTTAATGGCGGCTTTGGTTAGGGTTCCAGAGATTTCGGTTTTAAATAATCTGGATGCTGAACGGCTGACATCCTGACAGATGTCAGACAGATTGGTGTTGACATGTTTATTTAGAACAGAGTAAAGTGCTCCCGCGACAAGGGAGCATATTGTGTGGGGTGAGCAAGCGTTGTCAGGTTTTTTTAAGTTCAGATTTTTCAATTCTATGTTTGTTTTCACTTTTTTGAAGTGGGGACACCCCCGGTAGTTACTGGTGTGGGGTCCCTTGTATTTAGGGCAGGAGGGGGAGTTTGACCTGCATGCCTTGGTGAGGTGGTTGTCTCCACATTTCATGCAGGTCAAACTGCCCCTGCATCTGTTGGCGACGTGCCCAAATTTCTGACATTTGTGGCATTGGATTGGGGGAGGGGTAGATCTGTACTCCTCTGCCATGTTTATTTATTTATTGGTATTTAAGGTCACATATTTATGCACAATGGCTAATCATGATCGTGACAGTTTTACGGGTAGAGGAAGCCGGAGTACCCGGAGAGAACCACCGAGCAACGGCGAACAACTGTCAGCTCCCCAAAATACTAACTCCACACAAGCAGGGTTAGCATTGGTTGAAGACAAGTGCACCATCGACGTGCAGTACGCCTTAGTACAACGCCACCGTGCCCCCACGCGGGCAACGGAGATGAAGTGTCTTGCCCAAGGACACAGCGCGGTTGCCGCAGGTGGGATTCGAACCGAGGACCCCTCGGCTTGCAGCCTGCACCTCTACCGACCCACCGCCCCCCTCCCCCCCCCCCCTCTACCATGTGCGTCCTGCCATTGATGGTTACCCCTTCAGAGATTATTTTTTGCATTAACTGTTGGGGCAGATCACCTTCAGCTTCCACGTGCGATTGCCCGTGGCTCTGGAGGTGAATCTCTCCCACTTGCACCCTAGTATTCTCTGGCTGATGGCTTCCTTGGGGGTGTCGGGGTGAACCAATGTCGCCACAGCAATATTTGCTGATGTTTTTTCCCCTAGAGTGAGGAGGGGGGGGGGGGGGCTGTTTAACCTGCTTTTTCTGTTTTTCCATGGGTATCCTCATGGGTATCTTCTTTACAGCCCTCACGGGTGTTCTTTTTATAGCCGCAGAAAAGTCTAGGCTCATAAGCGGAGTAGCTGCCTCCTGGCCGGACGCTCTGTTACGTTTTTGGTGGCAGTGTGAACATTATCATCGACAACTGAGTTACTTCTCATAGTGTAGTTATTGTTGTTATTTTAATAGTTACTGCTGTTGACCTGGGTGGAGTTGGAAGAGGGGGGGTGCTGTATGGAGTGTGGAGTCTTTTATTTACAACTCAGAAATTCGAATTACCGATCAATTCCTAGTTAATCCTGGCGGTTACTTATACGGCTGGCAATTTCTTTGTCATCAAAAGCAAAAAAAGGTAAAAACAATTCTTGAAAAAGTGGATAAATTCGGATTTTGTATACTTTTGTCACTATTTTGGTATATAATATGTTGTTAATCACCGCTTAATTCGTATTTAGGGCATTGTGGTAATTTTTTTTTTAAAAAGTTACGTTGGACGACCCCTTAAGTTGTGTTACAATTTACATGTGAAAGTTACAAAATAAATATTGAAAACTCTTTTAGATTTATAATTAAATACACAACAAATTGGCTACGAGGATTCCGAACCTGATGTGCTACCAATATGTCAGTCGGTAAATTGAGTGAATTTTCTGAGGCGATGGATTGGACGGACTACGTTGAACGCGAGGAACAGTTTTTTTTTTTTTTTATCGCCAATGACATTGATGACGAGGCTGAGGTTCCGCTCCAGAGTTTTCCAGGCATTTCCCAAAATGACATGTCATGCACTCTCTTCAAATGCAAATATTCCGTAACTTAGTTATCTAACCCATAACATGTATTACATTTCCCAAATCCACAAAAAAACACATATAACTCTATCTGACCAAGTAGAAATAAACAATCTGAATGTGGGTGGAATAATTTATTGTCAAAGGCAAGGCTTCAACCTGAAAAAATTGCATGAAAAAATGCCGAACCCAGTCATTTTTCAGCCACCCAGCAGCCTCAAAAGCAGAATTTTCCCACCAACCCCACCTACCTACCCTGGAGCAGAGCATCCCCTGTTTCTAAAATGCAAAAAAAAAAATTATATGTTTCCGTTTCATTTTTAAGTTACCTGTCTGGTAACAAACCCATGTAAAAATTACATTTTAAAAAATAGCCAATTTTTCGAAGCCACTGTTTCCCATAATTCATCTGATAATTTACCCCTGTGTATCAGACTCCAACTTTGGGACCAAAACTTCAAATTCTCTTGTCCAACAAAAAACCTAATGTAATCATATATCTGATACTAAAACTATATCTCTATTTTACATGGCCTTAGTGTCAACATATGTCCTATGTTTAGAATTTCACCCCTGTGCGAAACTGTAGAGCGGAACCTAAGCAGAAAGCAACACAGTTGACCGCTGTCTGCCTAGAAACGTACAGTTTAATCAACTCCTTCCTACTACCCCAAAAGTCCTCAAATAAAACTTATAAACAATTGGTAGACATTATGACAGAGCATAGCTGCACCAAGCAAGCGTTGACTGCGGAAAGGTACAAATTCCATCAAAGTGAACAGAAAGAAGGGGAAACTACCCAGGAATACCTGGCAGTCCTGAAGAAAACGACTGAACATTGTCAATTTAATTGTTTCTTGAACGATGCCTTGAGAGATATAGATTGGTATGCGGACCGAAGTTATCTGCCACTAGGAGACGCCTCTTGACTGAAATAGATCTGACACTCAAAGATGCTATTGACATTGCAGTTGGAATGGCGTCGGCTGATGTCGAGTCGAGAAAATTCAAAAATTAATGAGGCCCAACCTGAATCAGAGAATAAGTTGTCTCCTCAACCAAAGCGGTTGTTTTGTTAAGGTGCGGACGGCTAAATTCCCATAAGTCAGATCAATGCTATTTTAACCCTTAGAACCCAAGAGGCCGTTTTTTCCGGCCGTACCACAAGCTACGGCATAATGTCATTAAGTGGGATGGCTACAAGGTAAGTGTGCGGTGTAGAACAATCAATATTTTCAACGTGCAGCCCTAAGGCTGCACGTTGAAAATATTATCACAGGATCGGTGGAACTTTGACACTCACCAAAAGTACCTGATATCAGAGAAGCTCAGCAACAGATACTTATTAAATCTTTTCGTCTTTTTTGGCAAACACTGGCGAACTTTCACAGACAACAGCAACCTGAGTTCTGCCCGTCCGTTCACTCTCTCTGGGCCTGTACCATTCAACCAGAGTATATCCTGGCGCCAGTCAAAACATCCCAAGTCAAAATGGTCCTCATTCTCCACACTCCTCCCCGTTCCATTTGGATGGCGACATTACCTGTTGAATGTCCATCACCAATACCTGTCTCCAATAAATACAGCTTTTGCCACATAACTAATACCGATGAGCATAACTAGTCTATCCATCAGATGAACGGGTCAATATGATCAAAAGTGAGAAATGTAGATCAGAGAAGGAGGTAATTTATCTTAGCAAATTTGTTATACAGTTACGTGGCGACATAATTATAAAGTACCAGGTACTTTATATAAACAATCATTATATAAAACTCATCTTGGATGTCAAAGCCCATACATATAATTTTTATACTTGTGCTATGCCCTAATCAACGTTGTAATTCCATTTCCATCTATATCAGGAGGTACCAGGGGCCCGAAAGCTTTGAACTTTTGGTAACCTGGCAAAATACAAGTGAATATTTTTTTGTTGTTTTTTGTTTTAGCTATATACAAATTCACATATTTACACATAATATATTGTGTTTGCACATACTCACAGGCATACAAATGTATACATTTCTGTGCAAATGTGCATTTACAACTTTACAAATGGGTTACAACTTAATTCTTAGCAATTCTTAGCACAAGTTGATGCCATATAAATGGCAAGCATTTTGATTGGCTGAAGCAACCAAAACAGACACAGGTACATTTTTAATTTTGCTAATGCACCTAATTACTGGCATGAGCATCCAAGGTGTGTTTACTGGGCAGTGGCGAAGAGGCGATAAGTATGGCGCATCAGATTCAAAAAGTATTCTCTCAACTGGCAAACCCGCAATGGCTTCCATGGTAACTGAGTCTCTAAATATACCATTTATAAAGCCGAACTTGCAGTTTGGCAATTTCTGTTTCCAAGCTCCAAGTTCTGCAGACGATCCCATGAAACAATGTCTATGAACATTAAGGTGGGTCAGTCCCAAATCTTCAAAAATGTGTAAGACTTTCTCAGCCGCTTCGCCATTGCCTGCATTCATATAATGGATGACTACAGCTTTGCTGTAATTCTCTGCTAAGGGAAGTGCATGATACAAGAATTTTTTTCTCGCTATATAATTTTTCTATTGATACATGCCACTCTATCACTACATGGTGGTCTACATTTACAAGTAGTGGTCATGTCAATGCCAACTTCCCCTAGCCTAATGCATCGAGAGAGTCTCATAAATGACTCAATGTGTTTCAAATAACGATCTATTGATCGTGAATCCACCAAATGTGGATGTAACTCAAATGTTACATATATCCGCTCATCTGCGGCTAGTTGTTTCTCCCACAATCTCCACTGCTCCGGAAAGACATAATTGGCAATAGCTCCAAAAAGTTGTAATGTTTTGGACTCTCTGACCATCAACTCAATATTTTTGAGTGATCTCTGCCCCGATCTATTTAGTAGTTGGTCAAGATGCATATGATTGTCAATCATGTAGCAAAGATATCCCCTACAGATTCAGTTGTTGCTTCCATTCCATTGTATAGATTAAAGTTATCACCTCTTCTCGTCTATCATCATCTAATCGTGACAGCAAGTGTGATAAAATTCTCCAGTGCACCAGTGTGATAATAGAGTTAGGCGGAGAAATACAAAACTCTGAGGGTATCTCTATTCCTTGTATCTGAAGATACTGCTCCATGACAGCCTGCTCTTCTGTCATAAATGGATCTGGTGTTCTTTTGATTGGATGGAGCTTAAGAGTGACCACATAATTCAAAAGGTGTCCAGGACAAAGGCTTCTCTAAAATAATGGAATAATCCATTTATAAGTAAAATCCAATATCTAAATCTATCATCATTGAAGCCTGCTCCGTCAGGGTGATCTCCACTTTCCCCATGTCTTTTCTTGAGAAAGCAGTTGATACCTTCCTGCTTCTTACATCTCCAACATGCTGTCTTCTTTCTGTCTGATTCACGTATCGGTATCTGATAACACCCTGAGGCCATGTCAAGTGTCGAGAAATATTTAGTGCCAGAAAGTGTATCCAAACAGTCTTCTATCAGTGGTAAAGGGAAGTTATCTTTCACTGTTTTTGAATTTAGTGATCGAAAATCAACACACCAGCGTAACTTCCATCTTTCTTTCGTACGCAGACAGGACCTGCCGCCCAATCAGACATAGATGGTTGTATTACACCTGCCTCCAATAATTTTTGTAGGTGACTGTACTCTTGTTCTTCAAAACCAAGGGGTGTCCGTCTAATCTTGTGCTTTACCGGAGGTGCATCACCAGTGTTTATTTCATGTTCTACTCCCTCTAGGCAACCCAAGTCCAAGTCATGGTGTGCAAAGTAAGGCTGTCACAAATGATCGAAAAATCGATCAACCGTCGATTGAGGTCATAATCGACGATTTATTTCAATGGTCGATTATTTGACAGAACATGTGCTGTCATACTACCTTTTTGTTAAACAAAGGGGAAATATTGATTCACATGCTATTGTTTCACATAAAGGACCTATTTCGACAACAAATGTGTGTGTGAACAGGGTTAAAACATAAAACCAATATGCTTCAAGTCGCGGCACCACGTAAGTTAAAGTTAGCCGAAACCCAGTCATCATCGTATGCGTGATCAGTTGAATTTGACCCTAGCTTTCATAGTGTTCAAGTGTCAAACACCAATAAATAAATGAGTAAATAAATAAAATTAATCCCTGGAAAGATTGAGCCTCCAAGGGAAAGTATTTTCACACTGAACAGGGGCTGAATCATTATCATTCATGGGCCGAACTTTCTGGTTCAAGCATCACTGGCTCACTGCCATTAGCGGTGATAACAATTTAACAAAAATAACATAACACTCAATGATGCCTTTCTGTCAATGGCTGCATTGTATTGCTTGCCAATAAGACATCGTCAATTGTTGAATTGTTTTTGTTTTTATCAATTTGATACTTGATAATCAATTTTAATATACGGAAAGTAAGGAGGGAAAAACTTCAAAATGCCATGTTATTTTTAAAGTATGATGATTTATTTTGTTCTCCGACGTATCGCAACCGGAAGTTTCATTTCCATGTGTAAAGCTTTGTTGACTTGACATTCCCTAAGGCTAAATTCATTGAGCGCGGATGGGGCCATTAGTGAGTTTAGTATGCATTTTTCTATAATTTGAAATTTGAATCTATGTGATGTAGATTCTGTTTTGTCAAATTTTTCAAGGTTTGGTGTTCGCTTGCTTCATTTACGATTAGGATATTTTAATTTTTTACCCCTCCCAAGTTATATCATAGACGAAGTCCTAGGAAACAAGACAGAAATATTAACCATAAATAATCGAATAACCGTCGATTTTTATGACAAAATAATCGATTATGAAAATTCATAATCGTGACAGCCTTAGTGCAAAGATGTCTTGGAATTCAATAAGCACCTTTGCAGTTTCATGCTCTGTTCATTCGTCAGATTTGTGGTGGATCTGTTAAATAACTCTTTCAGGTGAGGTGGTATTTTCTCTTGCACGTTGGATAGATATTGCTCTGGGCTTATCCGACTGTCAGTGACGAGAGATCGAAATGCAGACGGTTCGAAGTAACAGAAACTTTGAACAGAGTCTGCCCCTCTATTGTTAGTCAAGTTCATTTGAGAGTCAGTGACGACAGGTCGAAGTGCAGATGGTTCGAAGTCACAGAAACTTTGAACGGAATCTGCCCCTCTATTGTCAGTCCTTGTATCCCACACTGTTGACCCAAACTCATAGACTTGAGTACCGCTTGCTGCATCTCTGTCTTGCTGGCAAATGAGTTGTTCGAAGTCATTTAAACTTTGAGCACTCTCTTCTTCTATGCCTTCCACAGTGCCAACTGGGGAATGCTTTTTTAACTTCAAATAGCAGTTGGTATCATTTATACAGTTAAAAGTAGAAGTCCTGTCACCAAGAGTGCGCTTATCTAGGCTTAATTGCGCGCTGGAAGTTCGCGCAATTGCCATATCGAATGGCATCTAAAGCACGGCAGGTTCTCATGGTTACTCATAGCAAACACATGCAATGTTTCTGCCAATGGACCTCCGGGTTACCCGGAGGTCCATTGGCTGAAACATTGCTTGTGCACAGGCCATATGTACAGATTTTGATAGCTTTACTTGGGCCATAACGCGTACATTAACGCGCATATCAACGTGCTATTTGTGCGCATTTCATGACAGGACTTTTAGTTTTAATTGTAGCCTTGACCGTCACATGTTCCCCATTACCAATCGCCGATGATAGCAGGATACCATTAGTCTGACGAACTGGTTCAAAAATAAACGAAGTACCATTAGGAAGTGGACTTTCCACCTTCATGTCCTCGAATGATATTGTGTTGGGTGGTAAAGGAACTGCCTTATTCACTACTATTCTTGCAATAGGTATTTCAATGCCTGTCCCAGATTTCTTGGATGACGCCTTTACTATTTCATCACCAATAGTTAGGGTATTATTTCTTAAATTAACTAAGCACCCATTGGCCTGGAGGAAATCTAATCCCAATATAAATTTGTCATCAATGGGTGCTACACAAACATCCCACTTGAAGGCTTTGGATCCAATTATTATATCCATATCTGGAATAATTCTTCCAACTACAGACTGGCTACCAATTCCTTTCAGTCTCACCTTTTCGGCTATGCTGGTTGGAGCAGTGTAGAAAGACTTTGAAAAATGTTCATCCATCAGTGTCAGCATAGCTGCAGTGTCTATGATGGCAGTAGTATTTACACTATTATTTTTTAAAGGCATCATCAAAGACACTCCATTCACTCTATTTATAATTATCGCTGGCAGTTGATCATTGTCACCAGAAGAGTTATGTACATTCTCCAAGTCCTGTGCACTGGTGACCTTTTTCTCTAATGGGCCCACTTGTTGTTGTACCAAGTGTTGGCCTTTGCACTCAGTCCACTTTGGTTTAAATACATCTGGCATGTGGCATCTGAAGTGTTGGAATTACCATATCCTTGAACATTTTGTTTTGGAAATTTTCTCCAAGACTGTTGAGTGAGAGTTCTGTTTTTCTCCTATATGAATTCTTCCTATAAGAATTATTGTTTTGCCTCCATGGTTGCCGGAATGCAGGGGGTCTGTAAAATTTCTCTGTTTCTTGGGATTTCTGCTCACCAAACTTCCGTTTGAATAAAGCTGACATGTCTTGCACCATTGTTTTCAGTGATTCTGCTTCCTTCTCTAAGGAGGAACAATTGCCTTCTGATTCCGCCTTATTTATCTTAAAGTCAACATTGGTCTCGCTTGAGTCTGGGTCTGTAAATGTGACTTGTCTCTGTTGATAATTAGAGCGATAGCCAATGATAGCTTTCCGGTTTGAAATAGATGCTTTCATGTATTTGAGGGCTTTCAGGATATTTGATGGGGTTTTATCCATTACCACCTTCACCGCCTCTTTGTCTCGGCAACCACGTAAAAATGCCTCTGTGGAAAATTTGTTCTATTGTTTTCCTATCAGAATCAGGATATCCATCTAGTGTCAATAAATGGACCCTCTGTGAAAATCCTCTATCTGTTCTTCTCTCTGTTTCATGAACTGAAGCTGTCTACGTGCAGATGTTGGTGCTTCCTTGCGACTGAATCGATGTCTCAGTTCATGTTTAAGCTCATGGTAATCAAGTCGATCGTCTAATAAGTTGGCATATTCCAACGCATCCTCTGATAGGCAGTCATACAAACGATTCAACTTTTTTGTCGACTCCAGCGCCTATCTTTTGCTGTTCTCTCAAATTTGAAAATAAAAGGCTCCTATTTCATCGTCCCTTTTCCAGTGAAGACAGGCAATTTCTGTGTCTGTGGACTCCTGCTTCCCCTTCGGGGATGATGTCGCCTTCTATGATAATGTCGTCTACTGGATCTGTCACTCTCCATGTCGCTTGAGCTTGTTATTGAACTTGATCTGTAATGTGCTCTGTGATGCGCATGTCTGGTATGTGAGGATCAACTTGAGTGATATGAAGATCTACTTGAACGGTAGTCTGTTTCCCTACTCTTAGAGTGATGGCTATGTTTACCACTGCCTTTGTGAGAATCTGATGAGCTATGGTCTAAGCGGTTGATTCTCCGGTGTTGCTTTGGTCTGGCTTGCTCTCTTTGTTGGTCTGAGTCATGATAATCCGATGAACAAGACCTACGAGATTTATGACCACTTTTTTGATGCTTTGTTTTTTTCTCTGTACTTTTCGGCCGTAGATGTTTTACTTTCCAATTCATCGGTCTTTCCCTTATATGATTTATTGGTCAATAATTTTCTGTTTCGTATACCAGCACCATACTTTTGATATTCAGGCTCCTCAATTTCATCATCTGAGTCACTGTGATTCGATTCCAGTTTTAGTCCTAAATTTAATTTATGTTGTAAAACCTCTTCTGCTGGTTTGATGCTTTCTTTTTTATATTTTATTTCTTCTCGTCCCTTTTCCATGATCCATGTTGATGGTGAGTGCTTTTCAGCGATGGTTTGTTCAGCACCTTTCTGTTCTTTTAAGGCCAAATACATCTTATTGTATCAAAGCTGTCTCTCATCTCCTTCATTTGTATTGATGAGTCCCTTTTAAAAGCCTCTAATCCATCTCTGTATACATCAAGTTCAGTTTCGGCAAATAATTTAGCAGCCACTAAATCTGCTTTCTCTTTCCTCCATGTTTCTCTTTCATTTTCTTGTTCCTGTTTTATATAATTTATTTCATTTCTCATGTCGGAAATAATTTGGATGAGATCAGGAGACGTCTGTTCTGAAGAACTAACTACAGGTAATCTTTGGAACACTTGTAATGAAATTCTAATGAAATGTTACCTTCATCTATCCAGTTTTGCCAAACTGAAGCATCTACACCTGTTTCTGTTTCAAGTTCTTCAAGTTTTAACATGCCAGTAGCTTGACGACAGTCATAGAGCCTTATTGCTTTGACTGGACCAATATTTTTTTAATGTTGGAACTCATCCTATGAAACTCTTTGTAAATTTAGTGTCATAGTGGAGTGGTAAACTAAACAAAATAAACAAACAATCAACAAGGCCTACACCAAAATATTAGTTTAGGTGTAATCAAATTTTATCTGCACAAAAATTTAAACAGAAGAAAAATTATTCATCAAATTTATGTTTAAATTTTCAAAGAATATTGAGAAAAACAATTGTTTTACATCACTTATATGTTTTCGTGTGACTCTTTCAGTGTTCCATACTTTTTGGGGGCAAATTTAGTTCATTGCAACCAAAACCTAGTTCATTGAAACCACTTCCAATTGACAGACACAACAAATTATCTCCCTTGATATTCTTGTCATTATTTACAACGAAATTGAGATGAACAGTTCACAAAGTACTTCGTAAATACAATTTAATTTTTATTATAAGCAATTATGTTACAAATTATGAAACAAATGATTTAAATTAAAGAAATTCATTGCTATCTGAATTTTTGACAACGGTAAACATAATTGTAAGATTTCAATCAAACCTTGGCCAGGTCGGGCAAAAGCGCCAATCGATCTATAATAGATCAACTGGTCATTGAGAGATCATTTGGGCTATAAGATTTGTACGGTAATCGTTTTGAGGATCAATATTCGTTGATGCGCTAAAAATCGCACTCGAAATTAGGGTACAGTGAACGCGACTCGATATCGGCTTCATATATCAGGGCCGAAATATTCTGTAGATCGATGTATAGGTATTGAAAAACGTATAATTTGAAGTTAAAACTATGTTATTGCAGAAAATCCTCTATTCAACTCCAAATATCAAAATATTTCCAGCAAATTTCTGAAACTTTTTTCCGCAGTCATTTGCTTTGCGCAATTCTCGGCCGGAAATGAACAGTCGATGACGATTTGAACCTGTTGAAAGGGTACGATCTCGAGTAAGCTGGTAAGTATAACCTATACATCAGAATTGTAAGGTGACCTGAATCTGCAATAACGTAGAAATTTCGGGTTGCACGGGACATTGCAGTCGTCCCATACTATTACCAAAAGAATCGTGTTTTTCAAGTTGTTCATGCACAGGGATCTCGTGTTCCTAACTTTTGGCATGACAGATCACTTCTGAAAGGTATTTAAGTGGGAGAAAGGAACTTGTATACTATGAATTACCTGTCAAGAAGACAAGAAGGAACCTTTATATATAATATACACACTCAAGATGGTATGTATTATTGTTGACAATTAAATGTCCATGCTATCCTCTCCTTCCATCTCCCCTCTTTCATCGACAGAACTCTGCATGCCTGCAAAATAAACGACCAGTAACTGAGTGGAAATAAGCTGTTGATCTGTTACATTAACCTCCCAAATAATATATATATAAAATATAAACAATTAATTTTGCACTCCAGCATTTCAAAAATAAATGTCGTCTCATTACACAGTGGGTGTTCGGCTATGCTTCTGACAACAACACATCCCATTGTGACCTGGGCAGCACTATCAACTTGCAGTTGGCGGCGGGTGTGGGTGGGGTACCAACAAGGGTAAAAATCTTGTATTATAACAAGTTAGGGGCCACCAGGGTTATTTCAAATCATCGAAGAGTGCCTACAGGCACTCTCCAATAATTTGTAATAAAGCAAATAATCTGTTCAAACGCATTTCTATTTTCTTGTAACTGAATATGAAACACAGGCAAAGAATATGAATACATTAGCATCGAACCTTCAATTTTCATTAGAGCCATGGTAGTGACTTCCAGCACGGAAACCAGTTAATAGCGACTTTGGTATATAACACACGTGTGCCGATTTAACTTACATGTACACAATTAAGGGTAAATATACTTCATAATTTCAGTGCAAGAAAGACACCACAAAGAAAAGTAGAGAATTTGTTTAT
This sequence comes from Pictodentalium vernedei, assembly GCA_031216915.1. NCBI lineage: Eukaryota > Metazoa > Mollusca > Scaphopoda > Dentaliida > Dentaliidae > Pictodentalium > Pictodentalium vernedei. Next base: position 124,802,364 of record CM062294.1, on the reverse strand, counting down.
TTATCAAGGGAAGGGACAAATCAGGGAAAGAATGTAAAGGGGCAGACACAGAGGGCTAAAGTCCATCACGTTGGAAGGCGCTCAACAACATTCATAGAAGACACACAGAAATGAAGCTGGTCGTTTAACTCGAGAAAGAGGACTCTCTTCAAAAAGGTGTGTACTACGAGGTGTAAAGGCAGTTTTACCTGTACCGTAATTGTCTCATCTCCGTCAATGGCAAACTGATTTTGCAGTTCGTTGACCTTTTCACTTATGGCACCATGTAGTTCAAGGATAAAACACTTTTTGGAGTTTTTGCATGATTTAAGCTTTTCACTGAATAATTCGTGATCTTCATCAACACCCGTATTTTTGAGTACATCAAGAAATTCCCCAATTTCCGCTAGAAGTGCATTTTTTGTTTTTCTCGCACTTTCGTTTGCTTGTGTTACATCTTTTTCGGTAACGAGAACTTTCCTCAGCCCTTCACATCTCCAAAACACTCCCTTTTCTTTAAAGTTGTTATGGTAAGTGTTCATGTTTGCAAAACTGGCTGATGTTAAATTTATGAGATCTGGATAAAGTTTTTGACCATCTACGGACGAGAGAATTGCACTGGTGAAAGGATTCGCAAAATACTTTTGAATTTCGCAAACACCTCCTCCATAGGAATATTTCTAATGAAATATCTGTATTGCGCAATGGCGTGTTGTCCTCGTTTTCCTCATCTTCGATTTCCGCCGCCGGCCCTATATATTGTTTCAAATTACAACGCATCTGCAAAATAAGGGAACAGGAATAAACACAACAGGAATAAGTCTTTATCCGGGTGATACGGATACCGTCAAATACTTCTCTTTCCCCAATTGACTTCCCCCAGAAGTGTGTGTGTATGGGGGAGGGGAGGGGAGGGGAGGGGGTATGTATGTTGTTTAATTTTTAATTTATCCTTCAAAACCAGTACTTGAAACACGTAATAACCCTCCCCCATAACCACCAATTTCTGTGGAAGTGTGGTGGTTGTGCAGGCGCGGGAGGAAGGGGGGCCGGGGGGGGGGGGGGGCTCACACTATTCACCTCGCCCTATGTATGACCTATTGGCCTCCAATGCGACCTTAATGATCGATAGTTCATATGTCTATATATTACCGATGGTGTTGATCATCCGCCAAAATATTTCTACAGTAATTTCAGTGGCAAGCAGAATGAACCTGACTGCGCGGGGTGGGTGCCACGATCCCCTTTCACAAATCCCCCCCCCCCCCCCCCCCCCGCCGTCGATGGCGTTATTTATTGTTCTGGTAGTTCTATGATGTAGGAGAGTGGCGCAACTGCCACATATGTAGAAGTAACATACTTGCGGTTAGGCCCTGACATATCGTTCTACAATGTTAAAAATTATCTGCAACAGCATTTACCAATGCTGATATCATTTTTCAAAGGTCAAAGAAATGGCAGACACAACGGATACCGATACATTTTTGGAGATGCGCAGCAAGCATTTCCACTGGGGCACAGGATTTTTTCTTCATAAGTACAAGGTAATTCAAATGCAAAATGTTGTTACCGAGTGTGCAGTGTTTATGATTATAGTAATATTACTCAAGGAAATTTCACTCAAGTTACGAAGTGTAATTTCTGGCAATGCATAAGAAGCGCAAGCAGAGTTTAACATTTTACAGAACATAACTGCCAAAACAGGGTCGCGCTATTCACAGAATTTGCTGTTAAAAATATGTTTGCTTCTGGACGCCTTGGCCACAAACATAGCTTATATAGGCTCATTGGAACGTGCTCGATGAGTACATCCCCCATGAGGTGTAATAAGATATGCTTTTGAGTCAAAGTGATTTATGTCCATCATTCATTGTCTCCCTTTGCAAGTGACATCGGCTTTTAATGTTGAATAAATGATTAGTCGAATTTAACCAGGGTTAATATGGAGGTCCACAGACTGAAACATGACGTTTTGCATGCAAAAATAAGTTAGTATTTACTCAAATTATTGAGTTATCGCTGTTCACATGTGTTGTTGAAAAACAAAGGTCAAAGAATACTACCTTGCAGCAGCGTTGCAAATGAACACACAACTTATGTTTTATATTGATTTTTGGTGTCATTTCATTTTTGTTTGGTTTGAATGTTGAGTTGCCGAAATAGATGCAGTCAGCACGGCTGCAACCCCTAACCCATTGACCACTATTGTGACGGACATATGCAAGAGGGTATACGTTACCCGGTTCGGGGCCTAGTATTTACAGTTTACATATCAAGACACACTAATTAATTATTTAGTTATATTTGTCCTTACACTTACTTTTTTCAGAAAGCAAATGAAAACGACAGAGATGAACCCCAAGAAACTCAAACTGAACCAGCAGTACCATCAACATCTGATGTCATTTGTTCACCGTCAACATTGACAATTGAAAAAAGTATTCAGAGAAGTCATGCCAGGTGCCTGAAAGACCTCTAGCGGCAACCAATTTTTGTAGACTTTGTGGTGTTCAGCATGAAAGTGAGGCAGATTCGGGCATTTGGATGGGTTGCGATTACAAAGAATGTGATTACTGGGCGCATGCCTTTTGTATGGGATTAAGGAATATGCCTGCTAAAAAAATAAAACTCATGGACTTCATTGTGCGCTTTTCATAATAAATTGGAAGGATTAGAAAAACCAAAAAAGAAATACAACTGAAGTCAATTTCGACCAATGTATTATTGTTTCTCCTTTTGTGTACTTTTGTCAATTGTCTCGTCGGCAACTGGCATTTCCAATTTCTAAGTATTATTTGTTTTTCGTTCAGAATTTGGGACAGTGAGAGTTTGGTGGTAATTTGGACAAGTACCGGCTAGTCACATTTACACTTGCAAGGGTAGTATTAATAAGAACATTCTTTGTGGATGTGACTGTGTACATTACGATCGGATATTCAATGATTACGTTGCCGGTAACCATTGAATATCCATTAGTAATGTACATAGTCAGATGCACAAAGAGAACGTTCTACTTTATCCCACCCTTGAAGGGGACTTGCAACTGGTCTTTGCATTTCCAAATTACAAACACATCAACTCCCATTACAAAGGGAGGTAATTTAAAAATAATACTTCCTTTCAATGAAAGTACAGGTTCTTCTCGAGTTTGAATAAGGGTCCTGTATGTTCAGACTGCTTATGCCTTATTTATCTATACCTTTCATTTACCTTTTCAAGTCTGTCGATATTTCTGCACACCCTCAACCATCGCATTTCATTGTGTAACCTGGGAGGAATCCACATTTTTATTCGTCTGTTTTTTTTTTTTTCTCCAAGATGAAATCTCCCCCTTCGCCTTTACTGGGGTTTCCCGATTGTGATACAGACATGTAATAGTTGAGGAATGCATTCACTTCCGGGGGTGTCTGAGCCCTCATGGATGCATCACACAGGAAGAGTTCCTGATAACTTGGCATGTTTTTGCCGTAGCAAAGTACAGATAATTTATCTTGTGCACATTCTATTATTTCTGAATTGTTGCGCCTCACACCAGTTCTAAATAAATGTTGCGCAAATACATAGGTAAAAACAATTTCAAATAACAGGAGAAAATTTTGATTTTTTACATTTTTCATCCACAAATAAAAATCATGTTCGGTTGCTTCCGTGTTGCTATTTAATGCAGACCTGCAGTATCCAAGTACCAACTCTTTGCATAATTTGTAAAATTTGCCACGATTTGTGGTGGTTAGTTGCAGACTGGCAAGAAGCTTGAGCTTTGACGGATTTGAAACCAAGAAGTTTTGTTAAATCTTCCAATGATATGTTCCACAGAAGTTTGAAGAGACATTTAACAAAATTTATCTCAATGTGTCCCAGTCCGGGAATGAGAAGGATGTTTGAAAATTTTAAATCAGCAGTTTGAATGTTATTGTCAGCAGTTGCATGCGTTCTTTTATGCTCTAAGAATTCATTCCTACCCGTTATTTCAACTTGACAGACAGCACACATGAACGTTTTTTCCATTAATTTGCAGGCAAGAATGTAAGAGAGAGAGACCATCACATCCAATAACCGACCACGAACGACCCCCTTTACTGATTACTTCCGCTGAAATGTTTTCTAATACAGTTTTGACAGTTTTAAAAGAACATGGGTTGAGCATTAATGGATCTCCTATGTACACTGATGGAATGTCACTTGGGTGATTACTTTCAATGAATGAATAATGATCGGTGGAATCTGAATGTGTAAATTTTGGATTACAATTTGCATCAAACATAACTTCTCTACCTTGAGCATCATTTGATTTGATTGTACTATCGATATTTAAATCGATGTTATCATGAGCACCGCGAGAATCATTCATCTGTTACTGATAAACCTCGTTCAGTATTTTTGTTAAAAACTTAGACCTTTCGGATCGGAAAATGGAAATACATTTTTTCAAATTTCAGCTTCATGAGGTTGCAAATGTTTTCACTGCTAGTGATATCTGTAGTGAGCCAGTTTGCAGGTGACAACACAGGATTCTGTTGGATATTTAATGAATTATTTGCTTTAATGTGAATAATTGTTGTGATGACACTGAGTAGGCATTTCGCGTCATATGTCACATGCCATCTCCTCCCTAAAACCTGATTGTTGTCAAAAAATGTAATGATGTCAGAATTTGGTGGACATGCTAATGGTGTTCCAGAATACTGGTTTATCCATGATAGAATGGTTGAATATGAAGCAGATGGATGAGCAGCACCATACATATTACAAACAGATTTACTTGCAGTTATAAAATACGTCAGTAAATTCAGAGCAAATGAGTATGGACCTATAAACTGTAAATTTCGGCAATGGTAGATCTGCTCTGTGCAAAGTCATAACGAGTTTATTTTTTTTTCCTATTGTTTTTGCTGTTTGTAGAATTATTACAGTCACAGATTGTTGAAGTAATCCCTTTCAGATAGGAAAGCAAAACTTTATTTCTTTCATTCAACCAAAATAAGGGGGTCAAAATTTTGCAAAAAATCATCGTCTCTATTTGCATCTGCCATTGCCTCGGAATCATTAAAAACAGAAGTTGACTGCGATTTTCCAAGAGCATCAGCTATTTCCTATAATTTAGTTTGTGCAAGTTCATTATTTTTTATTGCCTGGATTACTGCGTTAACGTCAGTTGTAGTACATTGACGTTTAGGTGAAGGGTTAAAACGTTCAGAATTAATGAAGTGGTCTGTATACTCAGCACAACCAGTACAAAGATAGGTAGTTTTCTCCTTCAGATATCCATGCTCTATGAGCGATGACAAAGTTGATTTTTTATACTTTTTTTGCAGCACATTTAAAAACTTGGACAGGCTTGTCCGCACTCCAAACATCATGTTGCGTGCACCCACATTTTCCAGACATACTGAATTTGAAACACAAGAAACTTATATTATAACTATTCCAAAAACACTTCGAAAATCGTAGGTCAGAGTTTTATCTAAAAGTTCCTTTCTCCCACTTAAATACCTTTCGGAAGTGATCTGTCATGCCAAAAGTTAGGAACACGAGATCCCTGTGCATGAACAACTTGAGAAAACACGATTCCTTTGGTAATAGTTTGGGATGACCGCAATGTCCCCGTGCAACCCGAAAATTCTACGTTATTGCTCATTCAGGTCACCTTACAAATCTGATGTATAGGTTATACTTACCACTTTACTCGATATCGTACCCTTTCAACGGGTTTAAATCGTCATCGACTGTTCATTTCCGGCCGAGAATTGCGCAAAGCAAATAACTGGGGAAAAAAGTTTCAGAAATTTGCTGGAAATATTTTGATATTTGGAGTTGAATTGAGGGCTTTCTGAAATAACATAGTTTTAACTTCAAATTATACGTTTTTGAATACCAAAACATCGATCTACAGAATATTTCGGCTCTGATATATGAAGCCGATATCGAGTCGCGTTCACTGTACCCTAATTTCGAGTGCGATTTTTAGCGCATTAACAAATATTGATCCTCAAAACGATTTACCGTACAAATCTTACAGCCCAAATGATCTCTTAATGACCAATTGATCTATTTTTGAGCGATTGGCGCTTTTGCTCGACCTGTTGACTGGTTTTCGAAAGAAAGATTTTCAACATTGACCAAAACACGGCATTCAAATCTTATAAAATATTACTTAAGGGCCTATATAAGTAATGAAATTTTGTTTATTTTGAAATTTCTCACCTCTGATATTCCTTCAATTCAAATTAAATATACATAAAAATGTATATCAAAATGAAGGTTGGGATGTATAGAACACGAAACACATGTGTTCTCAACTCATAGTGTCGACTGTAGGCACCATTGGCTCCTGGAAGTCTGCTGCCATATTCGCACCAGAACTGATGATTTAATAATATTTCACGAAAACAACTTGTGGCCAAATGTGCTTAACATATCCAAGAACAAAGCTACGGGATAACAAATTTTCAAAACACGACGACAGAGCTGCATTGGGGAAAATTCCAAAGCCTTTGCTTTTGTTTACGTATGAGTATACTTTCGATTTCCGGTCGACGTCATCGGACAGAAAAAGCATGTAAAAACAACGCCGTCTAAACTCAAATAATGAAAAAGATCGCCTTCATACAGTATACTATTATTAGATTGAGATTGCACAGTTGCCATATTCAATGCAAGGTGTCATGATACCTGTTGAAATTTCTTAGAATTACGATTTTGTTTTTCGATGGAAATTCGTCGTAACGAGTGATTTGCGCATGTCTGTCGAGCATGGAAACCATCTTCAAAAAAAAATGCAGACAGTGTTGTCCTTTTCCAAAATGCAGTCCTATCGCTGTATTCGAAAAGTGTTTTGAATGCCTAGCTTTGTTCGTGGATATATGCAGCACATTTGGCTACAAGATGTTCTGATGAAATATTATTCTATTATCAGTTCTGGTGCGAATACGGTAGCAGACTTCCAGGAACCAGTGGTGCCTACAGCCTACTCTATGAGTTGATTACATATGTGTTTCGTGTTCTATACACCCCAGCCTTCATTTTGATGTATAATTTGTGTATATTTAATCTGAATTTAAGGGCCTAAATAAGTAATGGAATTTTGTTTATTTTGAAATTCTCACCTCTCATATTCCTTAAATTCAGATTAAATATACACAAATTATACATCAAAATGAAGGTTGGGATGTACAGCACACGAAACACATATGTAATCAACTCATAGAGTCGACTGTAGGCACCACTGGTTCCTGGAAGTCTGCTACCGTATTCGCACCAGAATTGATAATAAAATAATATTTCATCAGAAAAACTTGTGGCCAAATGTGCTTCATGTATCCAAGAACAAAGCTAGGCATTCAAAACACTTTCGAATACACTGGCAGGACTGCATTTTGGAAAAGGACAACACTGTCTGCATTTTTTATTGAAGATGGTTTCCATGCTCGACAGACATGCGCAAATCACTCGTTACCACGAATTTCCATCCAAAAACAAAATCGTAATTCTAAGAAATTTCAACAGGTATCATGATACCTTGCACTGAATATGGCAACTATGCAATCTCTATCTAATAACAGTATACTGTATGAAGGCGATCTTTTTCATTATTTGATTTTAGACGGCGTTGTTTTTACATGCTTTTTCTGTCCGATGACGTCGACCGGAAATCGAAAGTAGACTCATACGTAAACAAAACCAAGGGCTTTGGAATTTTCCCCAATGTAGCTATGTTGCCGTGTTTTGAAGAATTTTTATCCCCTAGCTTTGTTCTTGGATATATAAAGCACATTTGGCCACAAGTTGTTTTCGTGAAATATTATTAAATTATCAGTTCTGGTGCGAATACGGCAGCAGACTTCCAGGAACCAGTGGTGCCTACAGTCGACTCAATGAGTTGATTACTTATGTGTTTCGTGTTCTATACATCCCAACCTTCATTTTGATGTACATTTTGTGTATATTTCATTTGAAATGAAGGAATATCAGAGGTGAGAATTTTCAAAATAAACAAAATTTCATTACTTATATAGGCCCTTAAAGAATATGAGAGGTGAGAATTTCAAAATAAACAAAATTCCATTACTTATATAGGCCCTTAACTTGTTTATGTCGTTACAAAAGTAAGGACTTTTGGAACGATCATTGTGAAAATTACATGTAAATACAAAATTACCGTTGCATGGTAAGCCCAAGCCAAACGAAATTCACCGATAATTTCTGTGGCGGAAATCCTGCGTTTCCAGTTTACTCCCGTCGCCATTTATTACAGGATCGATGGAACTTTGACACTCACCATATATACTTGATATCAGAGAGGCTCAGCAACAGATACTTCTTAAATCTTTTGATTCTTTTCGTCTTTTTGGCAAACACAGGCGAAATTTCACAGGCAACAACAACCTGAGTTCTGCCCGGACCGTTCACTCTCTCTGGGCCTGTACCATTCAACCAGAGTATATCCTGGCGCCAGTCAAAACATCCCAAGTCAAAATGGTCCTCATTCTCCACAATATTAATTGGTCTATCCCCAAATAATAAATGTAACTCTTCCAATTGCTGTCATTGAACTGACATGGAAGATACCACCAGGGTTCAAAGGGTTAATGATAAACCTTGTCTAAAATGTTCAAAAATTTGTCATACAAAATGCCGATGTGAAGCATTCAACAGAAAATCTAAGTCAGTAAACAAGAGAAAAGTAAACATTCATCACACATCATATGAAAAGTTCAATGATGACAGTGCATCTGACACTGATGGTGATTAAAATCATGAGGAGGCAAAGATCATGACGTTTATTTTATGAATCATACAACAGTTAATGAATTATCTATTAGTAAAATTATGATTAATGTTAAATTGAATGATATCCCTGTAAAAATGGAACTAAATACTGGGGCCAGTGTATCTTTAACCCTTTACCCAACATAACGTTCAAAACCGGCGAGCGTTATTCTCAGAAATCTCAATTATTTGTCATTATTTTTTCATTTTTTGTCTCAAAAACATAAGTCATGACCCCTCGTTGGAACGAGCTCGTCGAGCTCGTTCCAATGAGGGGTCATAACCTATGTTTTTGATACAAAAAATGAATAAACATAGTTATTCAAGAATTTGTTTTGCAAGTGTCGTCTGCTTTTCATCTTGGGTAAAGGGTTAATTGATGAACATACATATAACAAAAAAATTCTAAAATTCCATTACAGTCCACTTGGAAGATTTTGAGGTCTTACACAAATCATTCTCTCCCAGTATTAGGAGAGATTTTCTTGACTTTTGAATGTAATGACTGTGCAGCAGAGATACCTTTAACAGTTGTTAAAGGCAAGGGCCCAATACATTTTGGTAGAAATTGGTTTCCTTACGTTCAAGTGAACTGACAGGAGATTAAACACCTTGCTTCCCTTTCACCTCAGTCAGTCGAAAAACTTTTGGACCAGTATTCATGTTTTGTTGATGGAGAAATGGGTACTTCCAGAGATGTCGAAGTTAAACTTTACCTCAAATCAGTTCCAAAATATTTTTGGATAAGCTTGATCGATTAAAAAAAGACTGTGTTATTCAGAAAGTAGAATATTCTAATTGGGCAAGTCCTTTTGTGCCTGTCTTGAAGAGCAATGGCCAGTTGAGAATTTTTGGTGACAATAAAGTGGGAGTCAACCCATCGCGACCTGATTTCCAGGTTGGCCCAAGTGACATTTTGGGAGAAAATGAGATTCGGGTACCGGTGGAACTGGAATTTTATGGCGCGTCGACTGGTGGTGGAATCTTGGCTGTATCTCGTTGCCCTACAAAAATATAAGCGATTATTGTTTGTCCCAAGTGCATCCAAAGCACAATTTTTCAGTTCCATCTTAGACTTCTGCTGAAACACTATGCTTCCATATTGCCACTTTTGACGATCAACCAAATGAACGATTCCATTTTGACCTAACTGACATTGCATGCATAAAATGTTCACTTCGATCAATGTGGAACTGAATGTTACACCATTCTGTGGTGTACATTCACCCCCTTGTCGAATTAAAGTCCAAGATGGCAGTTTCGATTTAGTACTGTTGAACACTGTTTTGTTGCCATGGGCGCAGATATGTTGACCAAAGTGTGTGTATGTGTTGGGGTGGGGGGGGGGGGGGGGGGTGCGGGGCAGAAACCTAAAACTCTAAAGCCTGCGCTCCGCATCGACTCGACATTCATGGCGATCTACGATCTTAAATGGTAAATATAAATATCCAGTATTTAGAAAAAGCAGTAATAACACCTGAACATGGTCTCTCAATATGCTACAAGACAAGGCGCCAGGGTCCCAAGTCTTCGATTGCATTAAGAGATCATGAAAAGACAGCTATCCAGTATTCAGAAAACACCAAAATAACACTCGAACATGGTCTCTCAATGTCATAAAAGGCAGGGGGTCTGTGTCCCGTTTCACATTAACTGGTGGAGTGAGTGCACTTGAGATTTTTTTTAGTCTTCTAGATATTTTCAGATGCCTTTGCTTTGAAACAATTTATGGGAGGGGCATATAGGCACTCTCCTACAAATTGTAACTAGGCATATCCGCACAAACTAAATTCGTTCACGTTTGCTTGTTTATTGGTTTTTATATTTTCTTTCTTGCTTTTAGGGATTTTCTTCGATCTTCCTGATATTTCTTGAAGTTTAAGTATATGTGAACTTGCGCCCCTCCTCACAAATTAAGCTTCAGATGTCCTTCTCCAGGTCCACTTTTGTGAATAACAGAGCTTTCTATTTCGCTGGACCTGCAATTTGGAATAATTTACCAGTTCAGGTTCAGGGATCGAAAGATCTCAACCAATTCAAAAAAAATTTTAAATTACATCTTTTCAGAGTGGCTTTTGACAGTATGTAACCTGCTGGCCTTCACACCTTTCTCAGTCTGTATATTGCCTTGATTGTCATGAGCTCATTGTTTACCTAACTGTTCAGCGTTTTAGAGCACTTTGTGATTTTACGCTTTATAAAATTTCCTTATTATTATTTAATATTATTATTTGATATCAACATCAGGCATGGTATTAGTAAATGACTTATAACATGCCTGGGGGATATCAAATCATACTGGCAACTGAGTGGGAGCTATGTAAAATAAGATATTTCGTCACAATTTCAATTCGTATCTCACAGCCATCATGGCAGCCCCATGGAAGACCTGGGCAGTAAAGCGATGCTTCTTTACAAATTCTGTTTCGCTGGTGAAATAGGACCTAGTAACCAATGCTTTTGGTGGACGTCCTCAAAAATGGGCGCCATGGCTGTGAACAATTGGACTAAGCCTTACTTTTTGGCTGTGTTGCTGTCATGATACGCCCCACTGCAGACATCTGTGACCTCAGCACCAATAATAAATAAATAAAATCATGGTGATCATTATGCTGCGAAAATTGTGATGTTTGCGACGGGTGACTAGTCTACTGGAAATCAATAATACCAAAATCTGTTTATTTCTTTGTGGTTAAGGTCACATTTCTGCACATTTCTACATCGTGACTAATCGTGACCGCAGCATGGATATAAAGTCATGTTTAGTCAATATTGTTTTTAGCCATGTTGTAATTTTTTTAAGACTTCCACCCCAAACATTGGTTACTGGGTCCTATTTTACCAATAAAACATAGATTGTTTCGTGCTGTAAAAGCACTGCTTCACATTCTAAGATTTCTACGAGAAGATTTATCCAATATTCGCTCAGACAAATTTCAAGTCTTTCACATTCATCAGCCTTGCCCAGATGTTGGTTAAACATGACAGTAAGTGGTGTGTCAAAATCGGTCTGTGTAAGAATTGATCGTAATCTAGTTAGCTCAGGCTGGCCAAACTTCTACCCCATACCCATCTTCGTTTGTCACGAGTTGCTTCGAGTGAAGAGAAGAAGTACAGGGGCAGATTTCAACCACACTGTCGCTACATATGTTTTGAAAGTGCATGATGATTGACACAACATTTCCTTCGAATACTGAAGTTCCACAAATAGTGTTCACCCAATCCACATACTCAATACAGGTGCTCCCCAAAATTGTTTATGTACTCCAGAGGTGACTTTGACCTGGGACTACTTTTGTTTTACAATCAGCGTTGTTCCTCATCACCGAGTCGTGGTCGTGATTTGATCAAGATGTGACAACCAATACGACAGTAAATGTGTCCACTGTCCACCTAGGCACCCACATCGGTTGTTCATTAACACAATGAGTATAAATGGGACGAGAAAAATGGTTAACACTGGCTACTCACTAGTCGCAGCTTTGAACATTCTGGTTATTGCAATAATCTGTTTTGCACTATTGATGAATTCCTTTTTTGTATGATTAGGTCCCTGGGTGCTTGTATTAGACAGTTAGATAAAGACCGTGAAGTAAGCTTTACGTTGGGCGTTGGACATTAAATATCGTTAGACATTCATCTTTTATCAGTTTCACGTTGGGTGTCGGGCATTCTTATGAGATTTATCTTTCGTGAGTTTGATGTTGAACATTAGTCAGCATTCAGTTTCACATTCAGCGTTTTACATTCGTTTAGCCTTCTGCAGTCAGTTTTCACGAAACTGACTGCAGGCAGAATGCCAAACGAATGTCAAGCACTGAACATCGAGCTACCTTCAGGCGAATGTCCAACGTTAAACTATCTTAATAACAATGTCAAACGAACGCTCAACGCCCAACGTCAAAGTAACTTCATGAACCTAGTTAGATGCGCCCGTGTTTTCCAGATTCATATGGTCGAATTCAAGTTGGCGCAAACCAACCCAGAAACGACTGTATTATTGAATTATCAGCTGTGGTACTACTTGTACCTTTTTCTGTGTGATTCTGCTGGCTCTTGGACGATTAAAAAGGAAACTGACAGTAGTCATCAAACATTGATTCCAATTTAATTCATTTGACAATACTTTCGAAGTATATACTAACCCTTCTGGAACGAAAACAAGACAGATAGGGAATGTGCGCTTACTCAAACCAAGAACTAGCTTCTCTGCTGATCTCCCAATTCATTCTTTCCTGAAAATTTGGAATGATTTAAATCTCGAAGTTAGGCAATATAGTAGGCCTCTGTTTAAAAAGATAATAATTCATTCATTCTTGAATGGATATTCTTCTGACATTACTTGCACCAATCCATTCTGTCCAGATTGTGGCCCAGCATAAAGTGATCTCATCCTACCAACTATCGCTATTTCTACAATTGTTTTTTTTTCATTTTCCACTCAGTGAGTTATTAAAGAAAAATGTTAACTTTGAATGGTCAGATGTGAACGGGCTTTTCTGGGTGTTAAAGAGGCTTTAACCGGCAAGAGGCTATTGGTTCACTTTGATCCGGAAAAGCCTATTGTACTGTCAGTTGATTCCAGTAACTGTGGCCTAGCATGTGTTCTCAGTCATAATGTGAATGTCTGTGATCGCCCTGTAGCATATGCTTCGATGTCATTGACTAAATCAGAACGAAATGATTCGGTTTTGGAAAAAGAAGCTCTAGCTATAATTTATGGAATAACTAAATTTCATGAATTTTTAATTGGCCAACATTTTACCTTGTTGTCAGATCATCACCCGTTATCTTTATTTTGGAGCCAGAAAGGGCATACCTGTTCTCGGTACAAGCAGGTTGCAACGTGGTGCAATCAACTTAGCAGCATATTCTTTTGATATCAAATTTTGTTCAGGTCAAACAAATACTGCTGACTGTCTCTCACGATTGCCTTTGAAAGAATCTAGCAGTCAGGAAAATCAGTCAGTTCTGTCTCGAGTGAATGTATTGAAGCTTGCATCCTTGCTGGTCACAGCTACTAAAATAAGTAAAGAAATTACTAAAGCTCCAGTACTGTCTAGGGTTAAGGAGTTTGTTTTGAACAGTTGGCCCCAGGATTGTAGTCTGGCGAGAGACATTGAGCCTTTTCACAGGAGGAAAGATGCATTAACTTTGGAAGAGGGTTGTCTTCTCTGGGGTACTAGAGTAATCATCTCAAGTAAATATATGAGAGACATCCTGGATCAACTTCATTCTGATCATCCTAGTATTGTGAGAATGAAGTTCTTGACTCGATTGCATGTTGGGCAGGCCTGGCATTCTGAAAAATGCAGGAGGGCAAAAAATCGCTCTCCTCAATCAGCTTAGGAGAGCAATTAGCTTTGCACAGCATTTTAAGTATCCAGTTGAACGAACTCATTGAAACTGAAACCAACAGACTACATCAGTGATTTTATTAACTTTACTAAGGTAAAGCGAAATCTCTTAGACATCTAGATGCCTCACTCAACAACCGAACACACACTTGACAAGACCTGTGTGTGTACCCAGACCAAGGGGGGTTGAAGGTGGTAGTGGTAGGCGTATGACTTTCTTGGACAACAGGTCTGCTTGAATCTACAGTCACATCCTGGTGCAAGTGCTTCAAGTGACAGGATAGTAGTAATGGTAGTATATTATAGTGTCAATATTCCTTGAATAATTACCCCTCAAACTGTGATGTCAGTTGTTGAACTTGAAACTGAGAGAAAAAAAAAATATTGCTGTGACCCATTTTGCTTCAAATGATTGCAACTGTGTTTGGGTATGGTTGCAGCCATTACCTTTTACCACTAAACCACTTTCAAAATGAAATTACGTGATGTTATGTGACTTCGAAGTTAAATTACATTTTTGCTTTACAACAAAAATTTAATGTGAGCTTAATACGTGTAATCTCAATCATCCCAGACCAAAATATTTAGGAGGGCAATTTTTCGCTCTCCTTAATTCTTTCAGGAGGGCAGTAAGGAGAGCTAAAAAATCGCTCTCCTGAAATTGCCAAGCCTTGTTGGGTGGCCGCTCATTGATGTGGACATTGATGCTACTCTTAAAACTTGTAGAATATGTTCTGAATGTTGTGAAAGTCCTCATAGCAATCAGACTAATCCTTGGAAGTTGCCTTCTAATCCTCGGACCCGGTTCCATGTTGATTTTGCCTGCCCTGTTAATGGATCCATGTTTTTAATAGTAGTAGATGCCATGTCAAAATGGCCTGGGGTTATTGAAATGTCAAGTACCACTACCCCAAAAACTATTATTGGGTTGAGAAAGTTGTTCGCAATACATGGTCTGCCTTTAGAAACTGGGTCAGACTCAGGTCCTCAGTTTATTTCCAAAGAGCGCGAAATATTTTTGAAATTAAATGGCATATCTCATATTAAAAGTCCAAAATTCCACCCCAATTCGAACGGCGAGGCAGAAGGTTTTTAAGAAAGAAAAGGGTACTTTCAGTTTACAACTGGCAAATTTCTTATTGTCTTACCGTAGTACACCTCATACTTCAACAAGATGTACTTGTCGATTACAGGTCTGGATCACAAATTTAGATTAGGGGAATAATAGTGAAAAAAATGGGGCCTGTTACATTTTTCACTCTTATTGGTGAACTGTTTTGAAAAAGGCTTGTTGATCAGTAAATAAATTTGTAAATAACATTTGTGTATCAAGGGGAGCTACTCTTGATTGATTTTGGAAAGGACAGATCTTGTTTTTCAGACAATTTTTGTGTGACGTCATATATAAAGTTGTGTTACAATTTACATGTGAAACTGAACGAAATAAATATTGAAAACTCTTAGATTTATAATTAACCCTTTACCTAACGTAACGGCCAAAACCGGCCAGCGCTATTCTCAAAAATCGCCAATTAATTTTCATTATTTTTTTCATTTTTTGTCTCAAAAACATAGGTTATGACCCCTCGTTGGAACGGGCTCGTCGAGCTCGTTCCAACGAGGGGTCATAACCTATGTTTTTGAGACAAAAAATGAAAAAAATTAGTTATTTAAGATTTTTTTTTGCATGTGTCGTCTGCTTTTCATGTTAGGTAAAGGGTTAAATGCACAACACGTCACTGTATTATATCACCCACAAAAGCTTCAAAAATCATCAAAACACATTACTGACCAGATAGTGGTTCTCTCGGCAGACCATTTGGAGATTCGTAAGCCCAAACTGCTTTGGCGTCCGGAGTAAAGCCTTATTTGTCTGTGTGTGCTATTTACTTGCTTTTTGGGCCCACCTTTTTAAAGATGTCGATTGAGAGGGTCAAGGAGAAGGTAGCAAGATATTAGATGGCAATTTACTCCCCTTCTCAGTAGGAGTATTTTTCCAAACTTTTTTCCAGGAACAACTTCAAAGAAGCAGTATATATTCCCCGAATAAATTCGTTCCCATGACAAAAATTAGTTCTAGGAGTATTCGTTTGTCCTCAGGGACAAAATAAAATTATTATCCAGAAACAAATCGTCTCATGTAAATGGGGTATTGCACGAAAGCTTTTAAGTGAGTGCTTTCAGAGTCTGGTATAAAAAATAAATCCATAAATGCATATATTCAACATTATTTTTTCAAAATGGAGATAGATGCACGTGACGGGACAGTGTTGTCTCTGAAAGATTCCATGTTGTTGTGTGGGGTGTCCCAACATGTAATTGAGAACACCAACATTTAACTGCACGAGATGTCAATTACAGATAGAAGGGAAAGACAATACCCGTATAGACGAACCAGTGACTTCGAGCATCCCCGTGAATACCCACGCAAAGACCAAAGCAAAGCTTTTAAATTAAAATTTTAATTAATTTGATACCAAAACTAAAGAAAACAGTAATATACAGTTTGTTATGAATATGCATTCTAGGATACATATGGAACAGGACGTCATTGTGTATCTTAACTTTAATGAATTCAAACCGGGAACTGACGCAAACCTACACCGTAACACAAAATAATCAGCATACAAGTTATACCTATAGCCTATAACACTGTCCCGTCACGTGCATCTCACCTTCGAACATGCCCTCTCGTGCAGTAGTAGTGTGAGTAGTGTGGCTATTGCTTGAGATCGTATGTGCCCATGTGCTGATGAAGCTCATTACTACAAACCTGTAACTTAATTGGGCACCCCCCCCCCCCCCACACCCTCTCCCTGTTTTCTTCGCAGTGGTGTTAATAGAAACTGTCATTACTTTCATGCTATCTTTCAGATGGCCAAAAATGATTGTTTGCGGCCAAATTCTGTACAGGCGGATTCCTTGCTTGCACACGATGTCCAAGAGAGTCCCAGATGTGCTGTAAGGGATTCAAATCGGGGCTCATTGCAGGCCAAGGTAGTGTTGTAATAGCGTTGTTCTGGTGGAATGCACTCACAGCATGGGAACTATGTGGCCTTGCACAGTCGTTCATGAATACAGGGCGAGTTGCCGACGGGTGGTTGTCAAAACGAAGCAAGTAGCAGGAGAGCCATCGATCGTGCCGCATTGGCCGGAGAGACAGCCGGAGGGACAGCCGGAAGGGGTAGTGACGCCGTAGTCACGTGACATAGTTACGTCATGTTTGGTTGTCATGGTAGCCCGCCTGGGCGGCCATCTTGTGACGTCATTACCATAGTGATACGTGGTGCTAGTGCCCATGCGCAGCGCGTGTTGTTAGGGTGATACGTGTTTTCGTCGGCCATTTTGTATACTGGAGGCCGCCATCTTGGTTTCTATGATAGCACGTGGTTGCTATGTTACCCAAAGGCGTTTAGTAGGACAGGGGTATGTTCCTTTGTACAAGAGTAATTTCCCGATTCGTAGAATTACCCAAATAAACCCGCCAATTCCTCCAAATCACCAAAATCAACCCTAAACTACCGAAACGGACTTGTATTTTATCGGCTTAGCACGTAGTGCTATAGTAACGGGAAGGCCCCTGGGGTAAGTTCGACTGAACTAGAGTAGTTTTTCTGGTTCGGATTCCCCCCAGAATCTATTTCTAGAATATACCATGATTTTTTCTCCAATAAAAGGCACGTAGTGTTGTAGTACCGAGGAGCTTTGGAGTATAGCCAGCTGATAAACAACCTCCATGAAAGCTTATATCGTTCCTAAAGCCAAGAACCTATCGAGTAGTTACTGATAAGTCATTGCTCGAACGACTCGAATCCCATCGAACAAATGAGCTACAGAGCAATTGCTCGTTCGAGTGACTCGCACAAACTGATCTTCGGCTCATTTCGGTATTTGAGGATACCTATGGCCTGATATTGTATTATTCGATGATTCTTTTTACAGAATACTTATCTAAGGACACTATTACCTGTTTGGCCCAGCCTTCTAGGTCACCCCAAGACATACCTATCCCAAATTCCCATTATAAGCTATCGAGCAGTTACTGAAAAGTAATTGCTTGAACGACTCGAAACCCGTCGAGCAAATGAGCTATAGAGCAACTGCTCGTTCGAGTGACTCGCACATACGACTCTTAGCCTCAGTTCAGTATTTGAGGATACCTATGGCCTGGTATTGTATTATTTGAGGATACTTTTTATAGGATACTTATCTAAGGATACTATTACTTGTTTGGCCCAGCCTTCTAGGTCACCACGGGACATGCCTATCCCAAATCCCCTTGATAATCTATCGAGCAGTTATCTAAGGATACTATTACTCATTTGGCCCAGCCTTCTAGTTCACTACATGACATACCTATCCCAAATTTCCTTGATAAGCTATCGAGCAGTTACTGGAAAATCACCCTCATTGGGGGATTTTTTTAACGTCCCTCATAGCCTCAAAAGAAATAAGGTTAAGAGGGGTAGTAAATGAGGCCTCATTGTGGGATTTCTCATGGCCCTCATGGCCCCATACGACAAAAAAAGGATTCTCCAGAAAGTATCCTCGACAGGTATCCTCAAATAATACAATACCAGGCCATAGGTATCCTCAAATACTGAAATGAGGCTAAGAGGGATAGTAAATTAGGCCTCGTTAAGGGATTTTTTCATGGCCCTCGTGGCCTGAAAAGACAATGAGCTTAAGAGGGATAGTATATTAGACCTCATTGAGGGATTTTTTTTCAGGGCCCTCATGGCCTCATACGACAGAAAAGGGGTTCTCCAGAAGGTATCCTCGATAGGTATCCTCAAATAATACAATGCCAGGTCATAGTTATACTCAAATACCGAAATGAGGCTAAGAGTCGTATTTGTGAGTCACTCGTTCGAGTAAATATTCTATGGCTTATTTGCTCGGTGGGATTCGAGTAATTCGAGCAATGACTTATCAGTAACTTCTCGATAGATTCTTGTCATTAGGAATGATATAGGCTTTCATGGAGGTCATCTATCAGTTGGCTATAATCCAAAGGGCCCCCCTCGGTACTATAGCGCTACTATTATAAGCCATGGTATGGCGGTCATCAAAAGGATTTTGAAATAGTACAACGTGTCCGGTTGTTTGTGGTAATTCTACGAATTAAACGAGCCCCCCCCCCCCCCCCCCTGTGCCCCTCGGTATCATATCACTACATGCTAAGCCGATAAAATGGGGAATCCGTAGTAAATAAAGTCCATTTCGGTGATTTGGATGGATTGTTGGGTTGTTTGCGGTAATTCGTGATACTCCGATTCAATCGATAAATCGATACCCTCCGAACACACCCCTGTCTTGCTGTAAACCTTTGGGTAACATAGCAACCACGTGCTACCATAGAAACCAAGATGGCGGTCTCCAGTATACAAAATGGACAACGGAAACATGTATCACCCTAACAACAAGCGCTGCGCATGCGCACTCACATCGCGTATCACTATGGGGATGACGTCACAAGACAACACAACATGCGCCACTGGGTTACGTGACATGAAGTCACTTCCGGGGTCCGGGGTCCGGCCAAACGATGACGTTTACCACATCTCCTACCACTATCACTGCTAGAACGACCCGAAGCCCATCGAGCAAATGAGCTTTAGAGCAATTGCTCGATCGAGTGACTCCACATATTGCTCTAAAGACTCGAACCCCATCGAGCAAATGAGCTACAGAGCAATTGCACATACGACTCTTAGTCTCATTTCGGTATTTGAGGATACCTATGGCCTGGTATTGTATTGTATTATTTGAGGATGCATTTTATAGGATACTTATCTAAGGATACTATTACTTGTTTGGCCCAGCCTATATAGCCTGTCTATAGATATTTTACATTGAACGCTGTATAAAATGGTACATGTTGGGGTAATGAAACAATCTGATTGAACATTTTGAAGGCCTGAGCGAAGGCGTAGCTAGGAAGTAGTGTTACAAGTCAGTAGTAATGGTTCAAAGCTACAACAGTGGTAAAAGACTATAGTATTGGGTGGTTGCTGTAGAAGCTAATGACAGGCCATATAGCTGTAGACAAGTAGTGGCATTTGAGCTTTGGAGATAAGATGGAAGACGTTGGTAAGACTACCTGCATAGGAGCTGTATAGGAGCCATGTACGAGCTGTATAGGAGCTTGGTCATTGGTATCCTCAAATACTGAAATGAGGCTAAGAGTCGTATGTGGGAGTCACTCGAACGAGCAATTGGTCTATAGCTCATTTGCTCGATGGGATTCGAGTCGCTCGAGCAATGACTTATCAGTAACTACTCGATAGATTGGCTTTAGGAATGATATTGACTTTCGTGGAGGTTGTCTATCAATTGGTTATAATCCAAAGGCCCCCCCCCCCCCCCCCCCCCCCCGGGTACCAATACACTACGTGCCTTTCATTGGATAAAAACGTCATGGTATATTCTAAAAAGGGAATCTTGTCTTGGGGGATCCGAACCAGAAAAACTACCCTAGTTCAATCGAACTTACCCCTGGGGGCCTTCTCGTTACTATAGCACAACGTGCTAAGTCGATAAAATGGGGGAATACAAATCCGTTTCGGTAGTTTAGGGTTGATTTTGATGATTTGGCGAGCTTGTCCGGTTTATTTGGGTTATTCTACGAATCAGGAAATTACTTTTGTGTAAAGGAACGTATCCTCCGAACATACACCTGTCCTATTAGAAGCCTTTGGGTAACATAGCAACCACGTTCTACCATAGAAACCAAGATGGCGGCCTCCAGGATACAAAAGGCCAACGGAAACACGTATCACCCTAACACGATGTGCACATGCGCACTAACACCACGTATCACTATGGTAATGACGCCACAAGATGGCCGCTCTTGCGGGCTACCATGACAACCAAACATGATTGTGACGTCACTTCCCCTCCGGCTCTCCCTCCGGCCAATGAGGCACGATCCATCGCTCTCCTACTACTGAGGCACGACAACCGGACTGAGAATGTCCCGGATGTACTGATGCCCATTGAGATTCCCACGTAGAGTCGCCGTATCATATCAACTTTACAATCACGAAAGAGGCATCCCAAGATCATTTCTGATCCTCCGCCAAAATGAACAGTACGTCTGATGTTCCTGGACACGTAAGCAGTATTTCAATACCTCCACACTCTCATGCGACCATCTGTGACGTGAGGCAGGAACCTACTATCGTCTGACCAATGGACTCTCCTCCACGTCCTGAGATTCCAATGTTGACATGCTATATACCACTCCAAACGTTGTCTTTGATGCTGATCGGACAGAGCTGGGCGCTTGATAACGCTTTTGGACGCGGTATTCTTTGGGAACTAGAGGCCTCGCGCAAGGCCTTATGGGATAGCTAGTTAGAGGGAAGGGGTACTAGGTTGCTTCACGATCACACGCGGGGAAGAACATATGGCATTTTTGCCCTAAAGGGGCGATTGCATACAATTGGTTAATTCGATGAAAAATGCGAGAGGGGTGGGGGCGGAGATTGGCGCTAAAAATGCCCTCCAGACAGGGGAGAGTATTTTTACAGCCATAACTTCCACCGTTGTTGGAATAGCGCAAAAAGCGTTTCCTTAAAGCAAAACGTCGGTCCCCGTGATTCGGAAAAGAAATCTTCAGAGATTTCGAGAGAATTAAACACCTCAGAATCGCATGCGCACATGCGCACTAGAGACCACATACCGATATGGCAATGGTTATGACAATATGGCCGATTGCACGCCCTAACCATAATACATCACTTCTCATGACGTCAGTTCCGGACATGCACCACTATGAGAACAATCAATGCGAATATGCAACTGTGGTTCCAAAACCACCTGGCCTACTACTTTTGTTGAACCGTCTAGAGAAACCCTTCCCTGTTGGGCTTTCCGGCCATAGATGGGATGATGTTTGCAAACTATTCAATTCAGACTCGTTCTTTATCTATTACTTAAACATTCAATAAACTACTGACACCTTTAGCCAAAGGCCAGTTTAAATTTGATTCCTGCTCAATAAATCAAGATAATGCCTTTCAAAAAAATGTATTCTGCTTGAAAACAGGAATTGTAGGTCTTCAACAATGTCGCTAAACAAAATAGCATTCTAACAACTAATAAATTAGACGAGGAAGGCGCCGCAAGATTGCTCGTTTCGTTCAAATATCAGGGGTTTTTTTTCCTTGGGAGAGCACCGGAATCGTTCAGATGCATTCGGTTTAGCACTTGAATCGCTAGACAGAGCACCGAAATATCACATTTTTTTCTGACTTCCCCGATTCTCTCGCTTTCGCGACATAATTATGCATTTTTCTTGTCAGAATTTTGGAAAATTGAACAAGGGGTCTATATTCAGGTGTCGCAGTACTCAGTTGCAGTTTTTAAGCGGAGAAAATGCCAACGAAGCGACAGATTCCCAGTAATACCTCTAAACTCGTCTTATTTGCTGACATTATTGGAGTTGTAACGGCTTCTTGGTGGTATATATATTATTTATCTTGTTTGTAACGTCCATGGTGGTGTTGTTTTTCACTATTCATGCACATACAGCTCTGACTACTGTTGTGTTTTAAGCAATTTTTGACAGAGCACCGGGATATTTGCTCGTAGATCACGTGAACATCGCTCGTGGGAGCACGCAAGGTCAAGGAGTAGTTTAGTGCAGTCACTTCCTCTCAAATCATCTCGTGGTATCTTATCATTTACCATCTCCTGTTGCATGTGTTTATCTTATCATTTATGGTGCAACGTGTGTGTAGAGTCGATAGCTAGTTTAGTTTCATTTTGAACTTTTTGCTGTTTGTGATCTAGATTGAAATTGTTTACACTTGAAAGAGGGTACTCATGTGATATGATGATCTAATGTGTCACTGTCCTGCGTCGGCTTCGTTATTAAAGGCTGGACTATGGACGTCGTCCACACATGACGAAGTTTAGTTTCTAAAGAGACTTTTAAGTTTATCCGTATTCCCCATGTTGGGTCACGTGAGTGTGGGCGCACGTCACATTTGTTTCCAACAGAATAAACACGCGTGAAGGGAAATCAATCGCTTCACGTGTCACTCATTTCCTTACGTATAACACAACTAAGCAACCTCACATGACACAGGTACTGACAGTACTTTATTTATATCGGTCCATTTCGAAATGGTATCGCAGTTTCGCTTTGGAAAGCATTCAAGACACGTAACTCGATTCAGACTGTACGCATTAACATTTCAGTGTGTTCTTATCCAAAAGGTTTGTTTTCAACTCGGATTTACCATATTACTGATAATAAGCCCATTGCCGATTCGCCATCTTTGATGTTAATGATATGTGAGGTTAATGAGGTAGAGCTGAAAACAGTTAACCGATTAAACGATTAACCAATGATCAACGTTTTGATTGATCAAAAAAAGTAAATGATCGATTAACCGTTGCCTTAAACTACTGTATTATATGGGTTAACAAAGGAACAAACTTGCTTCAAAACAGGGCAAATATTGTCTCACTGACTTGCATCAATTATTATTAGACAGATTAAAGCTTGCAAGTTATATGCAGACATACTTGTTCACTTGCGTGATCATTGTACTGTATCAGTAGCTGGAAATGGTCATTCTTAACTCTTTTGCCAGAGCAGACGATACTTGCAAAATAAATTCTTGAATTACTAAAACATTTTCAATTTTTGTCTCAAAAACGTAGCTTATGATCCCTCATTGGAACGAGCTCAACTAGCTCGTTCCAGTGAGGTGTCATAAGCTATGTTCTTGAGACAAAAATTGAAAACATAATAAAATTTAAAGGAGATTTTTATATAGAGCGCTTGCCGGTTTTCTCCGTTAATTTGGGGAAAGGGTTAATGCTATAAATCATCAACGGTGTGGAAATAATTCAGCTACCTACTAAAACAAGTGATTAGTCGGTTAACCGAGGCTAAGCCATATAATTAATCGATCAAGAAAACCCTTTAACCGTTTCAGCTCTAATGCAAGGTCAGAGGTTGCTTCGGGTAAACACTTCGATCAGACTATCTGACTGTCATACATGCGATAGAAACAAACAAAATGTTTCGCTTGAAATAGAACATGTGTGTTTTCAATTTAATACTAATCAAGAGAGAAAAAATAACATACTTTCAACACTTCAATTAACGGACAGGGCAAAATAATATTGATTTTTTTCGTCAAATGAACAACGCAACTAAGCCCTTTCCATAAGCGAAGGCAGACTCGACATCATTATTTTTTTGTTGAGTGACAAAATGGTAGATAGATAACTCAAACGACACAAATATGTCTGCGTGAATGAAAACTCAAACCCTGAGTATCCAAACAAGCAATCAATATAAATATTTTGAAGCATTACACACAAATGTTCCAGCAGGAAGAGGTTGGAGAGGGACCTAGTCCCTATAAGGTGAAAATCGTCTGCTAGTAGCAGTGTCGCGTGTCTAAACTAATAATATTTAGTCCATATACAGTACACGTCAAAATGAGTTGAAGAATAACCGCTACCAGTATAAACTATAGATGTAATGTTTCCTATACTAATAACTCAAGAATCGGACATAAAAATATATAAAGTCTTCTTTTGACTATTTTCTCCTTCAACTCAAACTTACATGTCACACAGTGAAAGCTATCTTATTACAAAAACACCCACAGGGTGATAGATCCACGCAGGACCGAGGGAAGGAAATTCGGACCCCGTTGTTAATTTTGTGACGGCCCCCTTTCAAAAATGTCGGAATATTGCACAGATGATGAAGGCATCTGCAGCGAGTGCCGGAGGCGCGATCGATCTTAGAGTGGTGGTGGGGGGGGGGGGGGGGAGGGGGGGCGCTTCTCACCCAATAAAATTTTGAGGTCAGTTACTAAGTGGTTTTTTGGATAAAAAATCTCGTTATTTTTGGCCGTCAAAATGACGTTTTTTAACAGCATGATTCAAATTTCCAAGTTCATCAATGAGTATGCAATGACCTATAGAGCTATAGCTGTTGACTGCACAATTCTTGAAGTGATAACTTGGTTAAGTCAAGTTGATTTAATAAAGTTATTACTTCAAGAATCACGCAGTCCAGAATTACACCCGTTAGTCAAGTGCATGCATTCATTCACGATACAGCCCCCTTCTTAATTGTTGGCACGGGAGTCAGAACCTTGGGGGAGGGGGACTAGGTCAAACATGGCCTGAAAGCCCGTATTTTAATTTTTTGTTTTGGAACGCCCTTTGAAAGGACGTATCAAACCAAAAAAATTAAAATACATTCTTTCGGGTCATGTTTAGACTAGCGGGTGGGTGTGGGCAGGCGTAAACCAAGAATCTTTGACTCCTGGGCCAACCACCCCCACCCCCCCCCCCCACCACCCCCAAGTTCCAGGCTCTGGGGTTACTACCCCGGTCACCCACCCTCTCCCGACCCCGGATCCATGACCAAAATGGGCTTACATGGATATTGTCATTACAGAATACACAGGGTGATTTTGTACTTGTCCCCTAAGTAGGTGGATATACATATATTTCCAGCAAATTCTTGCCGGTCTTGCAGAACGTTTGGGACTCAACAAGCTAATCTGAAATTTAGATAACTAACTTATCAGTGCTCCTTAAACTGTAGATTTGCTTGATGAGTCATAAGGTTTTGCTGACTGTCAGGTATTGTCAGTGGTTGATGTCCATGTGTGTTGTTTTGCATAAGCAAAATTCCTGCCAGCGCACCTCCGAGTGGAATTCAGAAATCACTTGACTTACAGTACGAGTCGAAATAAGTTGTAGAATAACCACCTCTATAAACTACTAGTATGCATCTTCAACTTCACCAATAACACCAGAACCTGACAACATTTTTTGGAAAAGTTCTCACAGAAAGCTTTCCGGAAAAAGATTTCGGGTTCTTGTGCTATTGGTGTAATGACAGTGGGCTACTTTGTTCATTGCGATTATGCTACAACTTATTTTGATTCATGCAGTATTTGTAGACTGAACACATGCTTCTTCCTTGTACCATGCATTTATACTCATATGTAGTCTTTTTTCCAGATATTTCATACTTAGCTATTAAATAAATAATTGTTCATTTACAGATTAGTTCTATTAAAAAATTATTGGACTGTAGCCATAGCCATATTTCAATATTACCAGGGACCGATCAGGATTATTTAAAATACGCTCTAGCCTCGGAACCTATTTTTTCAATTCATGCGCCAGATTTCAATTTATGGAGTCACACTGCTGTTTGTAACACACACTGCAAGTATGTAATAGCTCTCATCATTTTCATTTAGTACACTATAGCAAACATTAATCTTCACTGTGGTTTCTGATCAAGTCTTGGCTGCCTATTTAGGCAGCCAAGACTTGATCAGAAACCACAGTGAAGATTAATGCTTGGTAATTAAGACTTGAAGTATTAACTTAAGCACTCTACAACAATGATAAATGATAATCATATAAAAAATACATGTAAGAGTGTCTCTCTCGATTATCCATCGAAAGAATATCAAAATATGATCTGAGAAGTTTCGCGCCAACTGAGAAGCCTATTTCTGAGATTTAAGAGCCAGGTCCTGATGTTTCAGAACCAAATACGCACTGGCGCATGCCCAGGTCGGTCTCTGATTACGTAATTATAAAACAAATTTAAAATAAGAAATTTTGACTTGCTGAAATAATCTACAATTGTATTACTCTTATTGTAGTTATGTTACAACCTATTTTGAGTGATAATGAACATGTATTCGGTGACCTTTTTACATGTTTTTTGGGTTTATACACATCACTTAAGAGAGTTAATTGCATTGGAATTCCTATTAGAAAATCATGTACCTGATCGTCCCAATTCAGCCGGACCTAGGAAGTGACTTCATAGTCACGTGACCCAGAGGCGACATGTTGTGTTGTCGTGGTAACCCGCGTGAGCGGCCATCTTGTGACGTCATTACCATAGTGATACGTGGTGTTAGTGCCCATGCGCAGCGTGTGATGTTAGGGTGATACGTGTTTCCGTCGGCCATTTTGTATACTGGAGGCCGCCATATTGGTTTCTATGGTAGCATGTGGTTGCTATGTTACCCAAAGGCTTCTTATAGGTTGGGGGGGTGTTCGGAGGTTATGTTCCTTTGTACAAGAGTAATTTCCCGATTCGTAGAATTACCACAAACAACCCGACAATCTCTCCAAATCACCAACATCCACTTTTGATACGAAACTCCAGATTGGGCGTTTTTCTCCAATAACAGGGGTGTTCGATTCAATGGAAGCATATCTAATTCCCGCAAACAACCAGATAATCCATCGAAACCACCAAAATGCACTTTTATTTGATATGAAACCCCAGATTGGGCATATAATAATAGTATGTAGTGCTATAGTACAGAGATATCTACTGGGGGTATGTTCTGTTTAATAGGAGTACTGTTTCCTACAATACCATTTTTATGCCAAGTACAGATGCTACTCTAACACTAACAGTTTGTCTAGCTCCAACTATCTCCGGTTCCCTCGTCCAAATACAAGCCCCCTTACCACGATTGTGTCTGTCTTCTTATTAATTTCCTTATTTTTCGTTTTGTTTTTACTTTTATCGTCGAGAATCATTCTCCCCCAATATACGGGGTTGTATTCCAATTGGATGTGATAGAGATTTATGTTTAAGGAATGGCGTCTATTCGGTTAGCTGCGACCATTAGTAGGCCTATCTCTACCCGTTACAGTTGCTAAGTTATCATGCCTACGGATGCGTAGTTTTTGCAACTGCGTCTAAGAAGAAGGATTTAAAAACCTCTGAAATGCCTGACTGATATAGTGATATTCCTACATGTTAATGTCACTTAGACGGAAGATTCAAGTCTCTGCAAAGCAGGTTAGTCAAAAGTATCGAATTACGATGTGAACAGTTCGGATTTCTCAGTATAAGTGCGCCAAATAAACAAAGAGATTGGGGTCATTTCCCAGGGCGCCTGAAGAACATTGGGGTTGCCTACTGGAGACCGTCTGGTACCACACTGACAAGGAATACATGTGTATTGTGTTTACTGTTTACGTGACTCCAGTGTGACTGTCAACAATCAACATTGATAAGCTATCGAGCAGTTACTGGAAAATCACCCTCATTGGGGGATTTTTTTAACGTCCCTCATAGCCTCAAAAGAAATAAGGTTAAGAGGGGTAGTAAATGAGGCCTCATTGTGGGATTTCTCATGGCCCTCATGGCCTCATACGACAAAAAAAGGATTCTCCAGAAAGTATCCTCGACAGGTATCCTCAAATAATACAATACCAGGCCATAGGTATCCTCAAATACTGAAATGAGGCTAAGAGGGATAGTAAATTAGGCCTCGTTAAGGGATTTTTTCATGGCCCTCGTGGCCTGAAAAGACAATGAGCTTAAGAGGGATAGTATATTAGACCTCATTGAGGGATTTTTTTTCAGGGCCCTCATGGCCTCATACGACAGAAAAGGGGTTCTCCAGAAGGTATCCTCGATAGGTATCCTCAAATAATACAATGCCAGGTCATAGTTATACTCAAATACCGAAATGAGGCTAAGAGTCGTATTTGTGAGTCACTCGTTCGAGTAAATATTCTATGGCTTATTTGCTCGGTGGGATTCGAGTAATTCGAGCAATGACTTATCAGTAACTTCTCGATAGATTCTTGTCATTAGGAATGATATAGGCTTTCATGGAGGTCATCTATCAGTTGGCTATAATCCAAAGGGCCCCCCCTCGGTACTATAGCGCTACTATTATAAGCCATGGTATGGCGGTCATCAAAAGGATTTTGAAATAGTACAACGTGTCCGGTTGTTTGTGGTAATTCTACGAATTAAACGAGGCCCCCCCCCCCCCCCCTGTGCCCCTAGGTATCATATCACTACATGCTAAGCCGATAAAATGGGGAATCCGTAGTAAATAAAGTCCATTTCGGTGATTTGGATGGATTGTTGGGTTGTTTGCGGTAATTCGTGATACTCCGATTCAATCGATAAATCGATACGCTCCGAACACACCCCTGTCTTGCTGTAAGCCTTTGGGTAACATAGCAACCACGTGCTACCATAGAAACCAAGATGGCGGCCTCCAGTATACAAAATGGACAACGGAAACATGTATCACCCTAACAACAAGCGCTGCGCATGCGCACTCACATCACGTATCACTATGGGGATGACGTCACAAGACAACACAACATGCGCCACTGGGTTACGTGACATGAAGTCACTTCCGGGGTCCGGGGTCCGGCCAAACGATGACGTTTACCACATCTCCTACCACTATCACTGCTAGAACGACCCGAAGCCCATCGAGCAAATGAGCTTTAGAGCAATTGCTCGATCGAGTGACTCCACATATTGCTCTAAAGACTCGAACCCCATCGAGCAAATGAGCTACAGAGCAATTGCACATACGACTCTTAGTCTCATTTCGGTATTTGAGGATACCTATGACCTGGTATTGTATTGTATTATTTGAGGATGCATTTTATAGGATACTTATCTAAGGATACTATTACTTGTTTGGCCCAGCCTATATAGCCTGTCTATAGATATTTTACATTGAACGCTGTATAAAATGGTACATGTTGGGGTAATGAAACAATCTGATTGAACATTTTGAAGGCCTGAGCGAAGGTGTAGCTAGGAAGTAGTGTTACAAGTCAGTAGTAATGGTTCAAAGCTACAACAGTGGTAAAAGACTATAGTATTGGGTGGTTGCTGTAGAAGCTAATGACAGGCCATATAGCTGTAGACAAGTAGTGGCATTTGAGCTTTGGAGATAAGATGGAAGACGTTGGTAAGACTACCTGCATAGGAGCTGTATAGGAGCCATGTACGAGCTGTATAGGAGCTTGGTCATTGGTATCCTCAAATACTGAAATGAGGCTAAGAGTCGTATGTGGGAGTCACTCGAACGAGCAATTGGTCTATAGCTCATTTGCTCGATGGGATTCGAGTCGCTCGAGCAATGACTTATCAGTAACTACTCGATAGATTGGCTTTAGGAATGATATTGACTTTCGTGGAGGTTGTCTATCAATTGGTTATAATCCAAAGCCCCCCCCCCCCCCCCCCCCGGGTACCAATACACTACGTGCCTTTCATTGGAGAAAAACGTCATGGTATATTCTAAAAAGGGAATCTTGTCTTGGGGGATCCGAACCAGAAAAACTACCCTAGTTCAATCGAACTTACCCCTGGGGGCCTTCTCGTTACTATAGCACAACGTGCTAAGCCGATAAAATGGGGGAATACAAATCCGTTTCGGTAGTTTAGGGTTGATTTTGATGATTTGGCGAGCTTGTCCGGTTTATTTGGGTTATTCTACGAATCAGGAAATTACTTTTGTGTAAAGGAACGTATCCTCCGAACATACCCCTGTCCTGTTAGAAGCCTTTGGGTAACATAGCAACCACGTTCTACCATAGAAACCAAGATGGCGGCCTCCAGGATACAAAAGGCCAACGGAAACACGTATCACCCTAACACGATGTGCACATGCGCACTAACACCACGTATCACTATGGTAATGATGCCACAAGATGGCCGCTCTTGCGGGCTACCATGACAACCAAACATGATTGTGACGTCACTTCCCCTCCGGCTCTCCCTCCGGCCAATGAGGCACGATCCATCGCTCTCCTACTACTGAGGCACGACAACCGGACTGAGAATGTCCCGGATGTACTGATGCCCATTGAGATTCCCACGTAGAGTCGCCGTATCATATCAACTTTACAATCACGAAAGAGGCATCCCAAGATCATTTCTGATTCTCCGCCAAAATGAACAGTACGTCTGATGTTCCTGGACACGTAAGCAGTATTTCAATACCTCCACACTCTCATGCGACCATCTGTGACGTGAGGCAGGAACCTACTATCGTCTGACCAATGGACTCTCCTCCACGTCCTGAGATTCCAATGTTGACATGCTATATACCACTCCAAACGTTGTCTTTGATGCTGATCGGACAGAGCTGGGCGCTTGATAACGCTTTTGGACGCGGTATTCTTTGGGAACTAGAGGCCTCGCGCAAGGCCTTATGGGATAGCTAGTTAGAGGGAAGGGGTACTAGGTTGCTTCACGATCACACGCGGGGAAGAACATATGGCATTTTTTCCCTAAAGGGGCGATTGCATACAATTGGTTAATTCGATGAAAAATGCGAGAGGGGTGGGGGGCGGAGATTGGCGCTAAAAATGCCCTCCAGACAGGGGAGAGTATTTTTACAGCCATAACTTCCACCGCCTTGTTGGAAGAGCGCAAAAAGCGTTTCCTTAAAGCAAAACGTCGGTCCCCGTGATTCGGAAAAGAAATCTTCAGAGATTTCGAGAGAATTAAACACCTCAGAATCGCATGCGCACATGCGCACTAGAGACCACATACCGCTATGACAATGGTATGACAATATGGCCGATTGCACGCCCTAACCATAATACATCACTTCTCATGACGTCAGTTCCGGACATGCACCACTATGAGAACAATCAATGCGAATATGCAACTGTGGTTCCAAAACCACCTGGCCTACTACTTTTGTTGAACCGTCTAGAGAAACCCTTCCCTGTTGGGCTTTCCGGCCATAGACAGAAGTATGCATACGTGCGGCGTCTTCTGCGATATATCGAAGGCGTTTGACAGAGTGTGGCATCAAGGGCTTATTTTTAAACTAAGGGTATATGGAGTTTCGGGAAGTTTACTTAAATGGTTTCATAGCTACATATCATCTAGAAAACAAAGAGTTAAAATTAACAGCTCTTATTCCAATTATGAAGAAGTCACAGCAGGAGTACCACAGGGATCAGTTCTTGGGCCTTTCCTCTTCTTAGTATACATAAATGACATTGTTGACGAAATAGACTCAATCACTCGCCTTTTTGCGGATGACACGTGTTTGACTGAATCATCCAGTAATCCTAGTAATATTGAGTTGAAAATGAACTCTGAGTTAAAAAAGATAAATGATTGGGCCGAAACTTGGTTAGTCTCATTCAACGCGAAAAAGACTAAAGCTGTCCTGTTCACTCTAAGCAAGACAATTTCGTCACTAGAAATTACATTTAACAATGAAGAAATTGAATTCTGTAAACACCACAGCCATTTAGGCCTAACATTGCAAGCAAACCTGTCGTGGTCAGAACATATTGACAGTATTTGTAAAAAAAGCTTACGCGAGGCTATCCCAGTTAAGAAAATTGAAATATGTTTTTAATAGGAAAATCCTTGAAAAACTGTATCTTGCTTTTATCTTACCAATTTTAGAATATGGAAATTCAGTATGGAGCTGCGCTCCCGAGTACCAACTCAAACGAGTGGACGATGTTCACTGTGACGCTGCCCGAATAATCACAGGACTTACAAGGTCTGTTTCAAAAGAACGACTTCTGCTGGAAGTAGGTTGGAACAGTTTGGAAAGTAGGCGTCATGTTCAGAAAATGTGTACTTTTTATAAAATTGTTAATCGAACAGCCCCGAATTTTCTACATCACCTACTACCACAACGTGTCTCCGACAGATCTCATTATAGTCTACGCGATGCATCAAATTTTGCCCCTTATCATTGTCGAACGGAACTATTCAAGCGATCTTTTTCCCTTCCTGTACTGAAATTTGGAATAATCTGCCCGATGCCATTCGCAATAGCACTTCACTAATCGAATTCAAAAGATTGATCTCACCAGCCAATTTCAAACCACCTTCTCATTTTGCGACAGGAACTCGTAAATATAATATCACCCACGCGAGGCTACGGACTGGTTGTAGTGACCTTAATGGTGATAAATATAATAATTACATTGGTACTTCCCCCAATCTGTTCTTGTGGCAGAGGCGTTGAGGATGCAGAACATTACTTTCTGCACTGCACCAACTATGACGACATTCGTCAAACCCTATTTGACGAATTGAGACGAGTAACAAGTGACAGGGCTACAATAGATTTGTTACTTTATGGGAGCCCATCATTGTCATTCAACAGTAATGCATGTATTTTCCTGTCTGTTCAAAAATTTACTCGGGACTCACTCCGGTTTAACCCAGACCACGGCGCATAGATGCAACCATGTAGGATATGACAGTAATAACGTTCAATACGGGTCAGGTGGCACAACATACATGACGTACCGACTGGTTTTATACATGTAGTTGATACTGTTTCTTGCGGCACTGCATCAGCCAGAGACACCGGAAGCAGGGTGTGTGAAGGGAGGGCATCATCACTATATGTATATAGTGTAGTATGGAGCAGGTTTTTTCTTTCTTTCTGTTTTTCCTTTTTATTGGTAACTTTTTCACTATCTAATTAAGTCTTTCTTTTTATCTATCCTAATTTGTTTTTCATAATTTTGGTCTGCCATTGTATTTCTGTTATTCTATGTACAGGAGCGGAGAGTTTTCTAAGTGACTAGCACTTGTTCTCTAATCCTGATTTGCATTTATTAATGGCAAATAAAAATATGTTTAATCATAGATGGGATGATGTTTGCAAACTATTCAATTCAGACTCGTTCTTTATCTATTACTTAAACATTCAATAAACTACTGACACCTTTAGCCAAAGGCCAGTTTAAATTTGATTCCTGCTCAATAAATCAAGATAATGCCTTTCAAAAAAATGTATTCTGCTTGAAAACAGAATTGTAGGTCTTCAACAATGTCGCTAAACAAAATAGCATTCTAACAACTAATAAATTAGACGAGGAAGGCGCCGCAAGATTGCTCGTTTCGTTCAAATATCAGGGTTTTTTTTTCCTTGGGAGAGCACCGGAATCGTTCAGATGCATTCGGTTTAGCACTTGAATCGCTAGACAGAGCACCGAAATATCACATTTTTTTCTGACTTCCCCGATTCTCTCGCTTTCGCGACATAATTATGCATTTTTCTTGTCAGAATTTTTGGAAAATTGAACAAGGGGTCTATATTCAGTGTCACAGTACTCAGTTGCAGTTTTTAAGCGGAGAAAATGCCAACGAAGCGACAGATTCCCAGTATTACCTCTAAACTCGTCTTATTTGCTGACATTATTGGAGTTGTAACGGCTTCTTGGTGGTATATATATTATTTATCTTGTTTGTAACGTCCATGGTGGTGTTGTTTTTCACTATTCATGCACATACAGTTCTGACTACTGTTGTGTTTTAAGCAATTTTTGACAGAGCACCGGGATATTTGCTCGTAGATCACGTGAACATCGCTCGTGGGAGCACGCAAGGTCAAGGAGTAGTTTAGTGCAGTCACTTCCTCTCAAATCATCTCGTGGTATCTTATCATTTACCATCTCCTGTTGCATGTGTTTATCTTATCATTTATGGTGCAACGTGTGTGTAGAGTCGATAGCTAGTTTAGTTTCATTTTGAACTTTTTGCTGTTTGTGATCTAGATTGAAATTGTTTACACTTGAAAGAGGGTACTCATGTGATATGATGATCTAATGTGTCACTGTCCTGCGTCGGCTTCGTTATTAAAGGCTGGACTATGGACGTCGTCCACACATGACGAAGTTTAGTTTTCTAAAGAGACTTTTAAGTTTATCCGTATTCCCCATGTTGGGTCACGTGAGTGTGGGCGCACGTCACATTTGTTTCCAACAGAATAAACACGCGTGAAGGGAAATCAATCGCTTCACGTGTCACTCATTTCCTTACGTATAACACAACTAAGCAACCTCACATGACACAGGTACTGACAGTACTTTATTTATATCGGTCCATTTCGAAATGGTATCGCAGTTTCGCTTTGGAAAGCATTCAAGACACGTAACTCGATTCAGACTGTACGCATTAACATTTCAGTGTGTTCTTATCCAAAAGGTTTGTTTTCAACTCGGATTTACCATATTACTGATAATAAGCCCATTGCCGATTCGCCATCTTTGATGTTAATGATATGTGAGGTTAATGAGGTAGAGCTGAAACAGTTAACCGATTAAACGATTAACCAATGATCAACGTTTTGATTGATCAAAAAAAGTAAATGATCGATTAACCGTTGCCTTAAACTACTGTATTATATGGGTTAACAAAGGAACAAACTTGCTTCAAAACAGGCAAATATTGTCTCACTGACTTGCATCAATTATTATTAGACAGATTAAAGCTTGCAAGTTATATGCAGACATACTTGTTCACTTGCGTGATCATTGTACTGTATCAGTAGCTGGAAATGGTCATTCTTAACTCTTTTGCCAGAGCAGACGATACTTGCAAAATAAATTCTTGAATTACTAAAACATTTTCAATTTTTGTCTCAAAAACGTAGCTTATGACCCCTCATTGGAACGAGCTCAACTAGCTCGTTCCAGTGAGGTGTCATAAGCTATGTTCTTGAGACAAAAATTGAAAACATAATAAAATTTAAAGGAGATTTTTATATAGAGCGCTTGCCGGTTTTCTCCGTTAATTTGGGGAAAGGGTTAATGCTATAAATCATCAACGGTGTGGAAATAATTCAGCTACCTACTAAAACAAGTGATTAGTCGGTTAACCGAGGCTAAGCCATATAATTAATCGATCAAGAAAACCCTTTAACCGTTTCAGCTCTAATGCAAGGTCAGAGGTTGCTTCGGGTAAACACTTCGATCAGACTATCTGACTGTCATACATGCGATAGAAACAAACAAAATGTTTCGCTTGAAATAGAACATGTGTGTTTTCAATTTAATACTAATCAAGAGAGAAAAAATAACATACTTTCAACACTTCAATTAACGGACAGGGCAAAATAATATTGATTTTTTTCGTCAAATGAACACCGCAACTAAGCCCTTTCCATAAGCGAAGGCAGACTCGACATCATTATTTTTTTGTTGAGTGACAAAATGGTAGATAGATAACTCAAACGACACAAATATGTCTGCGTGAATGAAAACTCAAACCCTGAGTATCCAAACAAGCAATCAATATAAATATTTTGAAGCATTACACACAAATGTTCCAGCAGGAAGAGGTTGGAGAGGGACCTAGTCCCTATAAGGTGAAAATCGTCTGCTAGTAGCAGTGTCGCGTGTCTAAACTAATAATATTTAGTCCATATACAGTACACGTCAAAATGAGTTGAAGAATAACCGCTACCAGTATAAACTATAGATGTAATGTTTCCTATACTAATAACTCAAGAATCGGACATAAAAATATATAAAGTCTTCTTTTGACTATTTTCTCCTTCAACTCAAACTTACATGTCACACAGTGAAAGCTATCTTATTACAAAAACACCCACAGGGTGAAAGATCCACGCAGGACCGAGGGAAGGAAATTCGGACCCCGTTGTTAATTTTGTGACGGCCCCCTTTCAAAAATGTCGGAATATTGCACAGATGATGAAGGCATCTGCAGCGAGTGCCGGAGGCGCGATCGATCTTAGAGTGGTGGTGGGGGGGGGGGGGGCGCTTCTCACCCAATAAAATTTTGAGGTCAGTTACTAAGTGGTTTTTGGATAAAAAATCTCGTTATTTTTGGCCGTCAAAATGACGTTTTTTAACAGCATGTTTCAAATTTCCAAGTTCATCAATGAGTATGCAATGACCTATAGAGCTATAGCTGTTGACTGCACAATTCTTGAAGTGATAACTTGGTTACGTCAAGTTGATTTAATAAAGTTATTACTTCAAGAATCACGCAGTCCAGAATTACACCCGTTAGTCAAGTGCATGCATTCATTCACGATACAGCCCCCTTCTTAATTGTTGGCACGGGAGTCAGAACCTTGGGGGAGGGGGACTAGGTCAAACATGGCCTGAAAGCCCGTATTTTAATTTTTTTGTTTTGGAACGCCCTTTGAAAGGACGTATCAAACCAAAAAAATTAAAATACATTCTTTCGGGTCATGTTTAGACTAGCGGGTGGGTGTGGGCAGGCGTAACCAAGAATCTTTGACTCCTGGGCCAACCACCCCCCCCCCCCACCACCCCAAGTTCCAGGCTCTGATGTTACTACCCCGGTCACCCACCCTCTCCCGACCCCGGATCCATGACCAAAATGGGCTTACATGGATATTGTATTACAGAATACACAGGGTGATTTTGTACTTGTCCCCTAAGTAGGTGGATATACATATATTTCCAGCAAATTCTTGCCGGTCTTGCAGAACGTTTGGGACTCAACAAGCTAATCTGAAATTTAGATAACTAACTTATCAGTGCTCCTTAAACTGTAGATTTGCTTGATGAGTCATAAGGTTTTGCTGACTGTCAGGTATTGTCAGTGGTTGATGTCCATGTGTGTTGTTTTGCATAAGCAAAATTCCTGCCAGCGCACCTCCGAGTGGAATTCAGAAATCACTTGACTTACAGTACGAGTCGAAATAAGTTGTAGAATAACCACCTCTATAAACTACTAGTATGCATCTTCAACTTCACCAATAACACCAGAACCTGACAACATTTTTTGGAAAAGTTCTCACAGAAAGCTTTCCGGAAAAAGATTTCGGGTTCTTGTGCTATTGGTGTAATGACAGTGGGCTACTTTGTTCATTGCGATTATGCTACAACTTATTTTAATTCATGCAGTATTTGTAGACTGAACACATGCTTCTTCCTTGTACCATGCATTTATACTCATATGTAGTCTTTTTTCCAGATATTTCATACTTAGCTATTGAATAAATAATTGTTTATTTACAGATTAGTTCTATTAAAAAATTATTGGACTGTAGCCATAGCCATATTTCAATATTACCAGGGACCGATCAGGATTATTTAAAATACGCTCTAGCCTCGGAACCTATTTTTTCAA
The DNA here is from genome assembly GCA_031216915.1 of Pictodentalium vernedei. NCBI lineage: Eukaryota > Metazoa > Mollusca > Scaphopoda > Dentaliida > Dentaliidae > Pictodentalium > Pictodentalium vernedei. The sequence continues at coordinate 124,764,552 of CM062294.1, read as the reverse complement.
TTCATGCGCCAGATTTCAATTTATGGAGTCACACTGCTGTTTGTAACACACACTGCAAGTATGTAATAGCTCTCATCATTTTCATTTAGTACACTATAGCAAACATTAATCTTCACTGTGGTTTCTGATCAAGTCTTGGCTGCCTATTTAGGCAGCCAAGACTTGATCAGAAACCACAGTGAAGATTAATGCTTGGTAATTAAGACTTGAAGTATTAACTTAAGCACTCTACAACAATGATAAATGATAATCATATAAAAAATACATGTAAGAGTGTCTCTCTCGATTATCCATCGAAAGAATATCAAAATATGATCTGAGAAGTTTCGCGCCAACTGAGAAGCCTATTTCTGAGATTTAAGAGCCAGGTCCTGATGTTTCAGAACCAAATACGCACTGGCGCATGCCCAGGTCGGTCCCTGATTACGTAATTATAAAACAAATTTAAAATAAGAAATTTTGACTTGCTGAAATAATCTACAATTTTATTACTCTTATTGTAGTTATGTTATAACCTATTTTGAGTGATAATGAACATGTATTCGGTGACCTTTTTACATGTTTTTTGGGTTTATACACATCACTTAAGAGAGTTAATTGCATTGGAATTCCTATTAGAAGATCATGTACCTGATCGTCCCAATTCAGCCGGACCTAGGAAGTGACTTCATAGTCACGTGACCCAGAGGCGCCATGTTGTGTTGTCGTGGTAACCCGCGTGAGCGGCCATCTTGTGACGTCATTACCATAGTGATACGTGGTGTTAGTGCCCATGCGCAGCGCGTGATGTTAGGGTGATACGTGTTTCCGTCGGCCATTTTGTATACTGGAGGTCGCCATATTGGTTCCTATGGTAGCACGTGGTTGCTATGTTACCCAAAGGCTTCTTATAGGTTAGTGGTGTGTTCGGAGGTTGTGTTCCTTTGTACAAGAGTAATTTCCCGATTCGGAGAATTACCACAAACAATCCGACAATCTCTCCAAATCACCAACATCCACTTTTGATACGAAACTCCAGATTGGGCGTTTTTCTCCAATAACAGGGGTGTTCGATTCAATGGAAGCATATCTAATTCCCGCAAACAACCAGATAATCCATCGAAACCACCAAAATGCACTTTTATTTGATACGAAACCCCATATTGGGCATATAATAATAGCATGTAGTGCTATAGTACAGAGATATCTACTGGGGGCGTGTTCTGTTTAATAGGAGTACTGTTTCCTACAATACCATTTTTTATGCCAAGTACAGATGCTACTCTAACACTAACAGTTTGTCTAGCTCCAACTATCTCCGGTTCCCTCGTCCAAGTACCTTACCACGATTGTGTCTGTCTTCTTATTAATTTCCTTATTTTTCCTTTTGTTTTTACTTTTATCGTCGAGAATCATTTTCCCCCAATATACGGGGTTGTATTCCAATTGAATGTGATAGAGATTTATGTTTAAGGAATGGCGTCTATTCGGTTAGTAGGCCTATCTCTACCCGTTACAGTTGCTAAGTTATCATGCCTACGCATGCGTAGTTTTTGCAACTGCGTCTAAGAAGAAGCATTTAAAAACCTCTGAAATGTCTGACTGATGTAGTGATATTCCTACATGATAATGTCACTTAGACGGAAGATTCAAGTCTCTGCAAAGCAGGTTAGTCAAAAGTATCGAATTACGATGTGAACAGTTCGGATTTCTCAGTATAAGTGCGCCAAATAAACAAAGAGATTGGGGTCATTTCCCAGGGCGCCTGAAGAACATTGGGGTTGCCTACTGGAGACCGTCTGGTACCAAACTGACAAGGAATACATGTGTATTGTGTTTACTGTTTACGTGACTCCCGTGTGACAGTCAACAATCAACAAGATGCAACAGGTTAACAATTGCAAGTGTTTTGGAATTATTTTTCTGTTTATAATTGCACATTGGCAAGTGGCCAGTTTACAATAATTAGGCATTGCAGATTACACAAATATGAGACAATAGTTATAGTTTTATACTGGTTGGAGCAAATGGGCAAGCGATGATGTAGTCTACAATATACATTATCGATTGCAATAAGCCGCTTTATAAAGTCAGACATGCCGCTTTAGAGGTTAGATGTTAAGCGGGAAACTTTCTGAAACGCGTTTCATATAGCCATCTTCCCTAACTCGTCAGCTTGCATCCAGGACAAAAACAACAATCCATGATGAAACGAATAAGCGTTTTACAGGAATATCCTCTTTAACCTTTGATCTCTGAAATGACAATGTCTGAAATTACGAAACCGTTTAAACAATTACTATGTTCTCGACATTTGGGCCTATATCTGACACATTGGGTAATTTGGGTAATACCCAATGTGTCAGATATAGGCCAAAATATCGAGAACATGGTAGTTGTATAAGTGATTTCGTAATTCCAATGCGCAATGGTATGCATATTGCTAGTGACAATGACTGATGTCAGACAAGATAGCGAATTAGAATTACCATGTCAAGTTGCTAACTAACCCTCATAGGCTCATATACATTTCAATGTACTCAAGATAGGTTGCAAATCGCGATATAGCCTATAGTTGGCAATATCTAACTCCAAGTCACTACATACAATTCTGAATACCGGTACACATACCTGCATGTCGGAAATTGACCAATCTATCTGGAATATATTAGGCGCCAATGCTAAGTACAAAACTTGGAGCATTTTCAGTATCTATCTTTAAGTTCTTAACCCAATCATATACTATATGATATAGTATATGATTGGGTTAAGAACTTCAAGATAGATAGTGAAATGCTCCAAGTCTTTCAGCATTAATAACATTTAGTCTGTAGTTCACGTTTCCGCTATCCTCCACATGCTATATGACATATGGCATGTGCATGCTAGCGGGAAATGCGAACTATAGACTCCACCGTGAGTCACAGTCACAAGCTGTAAGCACGTTTATTCGCCCTCTTACCTCTCTATAGTGATGGATATGAGAAAATATTTCAAAATACACTACACATTTCCACAATGTGCATAAAATGTATTATATAACATGCCCAAAGTTATTAAGCTTGCCCGTCAGATGACAGTAACTTCATGCTTTCTTTAACACAAACTCGTATACCAATTCAATCATTATGAAATATCTTAAATAAAGCAAATATGTTTAAATCTTAATTTGGTATTACCAAAAGTAAGATTTTAACACATTTCATTTCACTTAAGGTATTTTATAATGATTGGACCGGCCCGGGACCTGTCCAGGCGAATGCCAGTGACCTCGCCCCATGACGATCTCGTCCCAAAGTGACCTCGACCCGATTTGGTGACTTCGACCCACTTTTGGTGATCTCGACCCAGAGTGACTTCGACCCACTTTTAGTGATCTCGACCCACTATTTTTCCCGTTCAGAAATGCGGTAATGGTCAGGGGGTGATCTCGACCCACTCTGGATATTATAATCACAGGCGCACGTTACAAACGATTTTTATGTACAAAATATTATTTGTTAAAAAATCGTAACTGACTACCCCGATCATAGTATGAAGGGGGTATCCATTTATGATTTTGTTATTTTAAATATTATTTTGTTCTTAAAAATCGTTTGTAGCGTGTTCCTGTGACTAGATATGGTAAAGTCGGGAGTGGCTAGATAAATATATGGTAATGTTGGGAGTTTGGACGAAATATAACCTGAATTATCTTTGAAGAAAATCAAGGCTTTATTCATGTTGATACATGCGATGTTCATAAATATAGATGGTTACAAACGTGCCACTCTGCAAATATTTTGAAATTTTTTACACAAATGTCAATGTTTTACATTGTAGGTCCGTTCAAGTTGGAACAAACTTTTAACAATTGTTTTATGTTCACCTCACCATGAATGTAACTGTTCCATACCTCGAAGAGCTTACTTTGTATTTGTCTATATTGCTTTCTTTGGCGCTTTTGCAGTTTCCTTTCCGATAACAATGTGGTGTTCAATGACACCAGAAGACTTTCTGTGTGAAGAGTATTCACGAGAGTATAAAATGGTGAATTGCAACCTGATCGACCATTCAGTCTATTGTGCCACTCCTCAGTGTCATTGTTAGTTCTTACACTTTGGTTGAAAACACTCCAGTTCTGTGGAGGCCAAACTCTGCTGTTGATCCAATTTCTTCCAACATATTCCACAAACTGCTGAAACTTAGGGGATGAGTTACACTTGCTTTCTAACTCTCAGTTTGCATTTCTGGCTATATATGATGGATTTTGGATTGCTGCAATTGGTTGACTACCTATTTCTCATAGAAGAATCTCGTTAACAATTTCTCGAGCCGATGTGCACACATTATCTTTCGCAATTCTCTTTACATCTCTGGAGACTTTTGCAGCTGTTAATTTATGACAAAGATTTATAAGTATGCCATTCAAACTGATGTGTCTTGACATCCATATTTGCGTGGTTTTATTATAAATTTAAAACTAATTTCCTAAGAATACATTTCCGATCTTACCAACTTCTCTAATATAGGCTGTATAAAATGTTAATTTATGACAAAGATTTATAAGTATGCCATTCACACTGATGTGTCTTGACATCCATATTTGCGTGGTTTTATTATAAATTTAAAACTAATTTCCAAAGAATACATTTCCGATCTTACCAACTTCCCTGATATAGGCTGTATAAAATGTTAATTTATGACAAAGATTTATAAGTATGCCATTCAAACTGATGTGTCTTGACATCCACATTTGCGTGGTTTTATTATAAATTATTATTTTTTTTTTTTTTCATTTTATATAAATATTTATATGAATACATTTTCCGATCTAACCCACTTCTCTTATATAAACTTATAATATTTACATGTAAGCATTCCTATCAAAATTGTATTTTCCTAATGTCCTTTATAAGAAAAGATACACACCTGTATTGCATATTCTATGCGTCCACTGCTCACAATTATCACACTGTATTCCTTCTTGTCTCGGACGGACAATTAAGTTGCACTGCCTGCAGCTGTTGTCTTCAGACATGTTGGAAGCTGTTGATGTCCTGGTATTCTGGGAGCATCTTTATATACCTTAGCTAAAACTACTCTTGTTTATTTAGGATATAAGTATAGTTCATCAGTTAAGAAGACATAAGCCGCTCGCTGATTTTGATCTACAGGTTAAAAGTGTGAAACCGATTAGGCACCAGTTGTTGTTTTTATTCATCAATGAATGAACCATACAATTCGAAAATCAAAACATGTTAAAACTAATTAAATCAAAAGAGTAGTCCATGATTAGATACTCAGTAGGTATTTCTTTAGACGCATTGAACTCACCGCATTGAACTCACTACTTTTTTAAATAGAGTGTTACGTCCTTGTAATGCCCTACTAAACTTTGTTAATTGACCAGAGAACGCCCGATAATGTGGTAGTAATAGTCCAATAAGTCCATTCCAGCGAAACATATTGGAAAACAGAGAAATCATTGTCTTGAGCTTGTCTCTGGGAAGTTATCGAACTCCAAGCGGTATTGCCTTCCCTGCTATGCTGGCTTAGCGTTTTGGTTCCAGGTCAACTCGCCCTCGGGTCAACTCGCCCCCGCCAGTTTTCCCGGGTCAACTCGCCCCCGATCAGGGGGCGAGTTGACCCGCATTTGAGGGGCGAGTTGACCCGGGAAATTTTTTTTTTGGTGGGGGGTGGGTAATTTTTTTTTTAAAATTGGGGGAGGGGTAATTTTTTTTTTTGGTTCAATTGCCGAGAAAAACTGAAAACTGAAAAATAAATGAAGTACTTACCTTCAAAATTTTTAATCATCCTTTTAGAAAATCCAAGAATCAAAACGTAAATCCTTTCATAGAACACCTATGGAATAACAGGGAGCACATAAACACAACATACTAACATCTTGAAGGCAGACGATACAATGATTGAATAAAAAACAAATCTACAGGGACCGAGTTGACACGAATTACTCAAACTGAATAGCGATTCTTCAAAAACATCTTTGATGAATTATTTTTTTGTTAACAGTCAAGATGTTTGTTTTTACAGTAATCACATACCAGTTGGTGTTTATTTGAGATTGATTGTGTGGCTGATTGCCTTTCATAATCATGTTTTCAAAAGTGTCGATTGGCATCACTTATATCAGCCGCCTGCCAAGTATATAAAATGTGAAATGTGCAACCTACGTTTCTGCAACATACACAAGAAACCACCAAACACTAGGCAAGGATTGAAACAAGCTTTCAATCCTTGCCAGGGGACGAGTGTACATTTTACATTTACACAATCTAACACTCCAACGTAAACTGCCGGGAATTCTAACCGCGTGCATACCCCCTCAGACTCCATTTGAGGCAATAGGAAAGCTAGGCCTGTGTGACCCAAGTGAAATAACATTTCCCCACTCCTCGGCGAAAAGGAAATAGGTTTTACTTCCCCATAGTTCGTCACATATTTCTCGGCAATTTCAATACATTTTCATGTTTAGTTAGTATAAATGTGTCTTTACGTGTTTTGTACGAGTGCTGTAACCAACTTTATATTGTAATTTATATCGTAAAATAATAAAATATATATTATTGAAATAAAAATGCTGGTCTGGCTGGACTTCATAATATTGTTGTAAATAATAGATTATAGTATTAAACTAAAAATAAAAAGCTGATATAACTAGAGTTACTTACGTTTTTTTTTTTACTGGGGGCGACTTGACCCGGGGCGAGTTGACCTGGGGCGATTGACCCGGGGCGACTTGACCCGAGGGCGACATGACCTGGGGCGACTTGACCCGAGGGCGAGTTGACCTGTTCCCAGCGTTTTAGGGGAGACAATACTGTATCTGTATCTGTATTCTGTACGTCACAGATTCCCTGCAGGGCTATGATGTGACGGAGGGAGGGCGCATTTTGCTGTGAGCTGAGTGCTGATTTGAAGCTCTCTAGGTTTTTAGAGTGAACTATTTGGTCGCTTAATTGGTTCCACTCTATGGCGGTTCTGATGAACAAAGAGTTTTTGAGCTGTTCAGTTCTGGCAGGTGGAATAATAACCGAACGACTGTTTTTTCTTTCCTGGTTGGAGATGATGTTTTTGGTGACACAACTATCAAATTGTATTGCCCGAATCTGTCTTTTTGGTTTGTGGTATTTGTTGTAATCAGAGGGATTGATTGCTGGGATCTGCCCCTCAACCACTTTGTAGAAGAATGCGAGCCGTTTGTGTTGTCGTCGAATGTTCAATGGCGGGAGATCGAGGTCTTTTAGCATCTTGGTTAAACACCCTTCTTCTCTGGAGCTATAATTCTTTGTGATGAAACGTGCCCCTCTTCTCTGGATGCTTTCGAGTTTGTTGATGTCAGTTGTTGTGTAGGGGTCCCAGATAATGGCTCCATATTTCATTATTGATCTTACTAATGCTATGTAGGCCGATTTTCGGCATTCTTGGGGGCAGTGTTGTAAATTCCGCCTCAAGAATCCTAGTGTAGAATTTGCTTTGCTTGTAACGTTATTGATGTGTTCTTTCCATTTGAGGTCTTCAGATATTTGGAGGCCAAGATAAGGGTTTGACGAAACCTGTTGGAGAATATGGCCATTAAGTGAATAGAAGTTGTTGCTTTTCTTTTTAAGGCTGAGGATGTAACATTTGTTGGCATTAAAGCGCATGCCCCATGTTGCTGCCCAGTTCTCAAGGGAGAAGAGGTCTTCTTGGAGTTTTCTGTGGTCCTCTTGCTTATTGATCTCTCTATATAAAAGGCAGTCGTCAGCGAATAATCTGACCGATGACTTGACAGACTCTGGGAGGTCGTTGATATGACACAGGAATAAAATCGGTCCTAGGACTGTACCTTGGGTGACCCCGGATTCCACCACGGCTTTATTTGAGTATTCCCCTTCTAGCTGTACTCTCATTTCTCTTTCAGTTAAGAATGAAGTTAGCCATCTGTGTCTACTTCCTCTTATGCCATATTGGTGTACTTTGTGGAGGAGTCGGTCGTGGGGTACTGTGTCGAAAGCCTTGGAGAAGTCCAGGATCGCAATGTCCACTTGCTTCCCTTTATCGAATGGTTGGAGCATGTCATGGGTTGTTATTGCTAGCTGCGATTCACAGGAATATCCAGAGCGAAATCCATGATTTAATGAAGTCAGTATGTTATTTTGTTCCAGGTATTTCATCATGTGTTTACATATTATGTGTTCAAGCAGTTTACATGGTACTGAAGTCAAGGATACTGGTCTATAGTTCTCCGCCGCGTGACGGTCTCCCTTTTTAAAGATGGACGATATATTGGCGTTTCTCCAGCCAGATGGTAATGTCCAGAGAGTATTGGAAGATTGTACTTAGTGGTGCTGCGAGTTGTTCTGCGCATTGTTTCAGTACTCTATTTGGTATGTTTTCTGGGCCAGAAGCTTTTGATGGGTTTATCTTCTGAAGTAGTCTTTTTACCCCTTCCGTTCTGATCTTAATTTCGGGCATCGGATGTTTCATGTTTATATGTGTGTTGGGTAGTGATGTGATTTTTCCTTTCGTGAATACGGATGAAAATTGTTTCAGGAGGATTTCTGCTTTGCTCTTGCTGTCGTTTACTAGCTGACCATTATCTTTGAGTGGAGCTACTCCGGTGTTATCTTGTTTGCGGGATTTGACGTACTTCCAGAAGGGTTTCGTGTTGTTGTTGTTCATGCCTTCTAGGATTGCCGAGTTTATATAATCCCACTCTGCATTTCTTATTTGCCTTTTGCATTCTTTTTGGAAGTGCTTGTAGTTCTTCCACTGATTGTTTTTCTTTGCTTGGTTATACAATGTTTGTTTCTTTTTTAGTAGCTTTTTGATTTTGGTGTTGATCCATGGCAGTCTGTTGCTTGATCGAATCGTTTTTGTTGGTACGTTACTATTCAGGCCGGAGAAGATTGTATCTTTGAATTTTTCCCAGATGTTGTCGATGTTTTGCTTGCATTCACACAGAGCTTGTATTTCTGATGGTAGTGGTTCTAAGAGCTTGTTGATATTCTCCCAGTTGGCCTTTGACCAGTTGTAAATTTGTCTGCTTGAGTTTGGGAGGTTAAATTGTTGATTGATGTGACAGACTTTTCATCAAAGTCGTAGCCCAAATTAACTCAACCCCCTGTGCCTTATTCCTAGTTTTTGCAAGAATTTAAATTAACTGAAATTTCGGGGCGAAATAACTCGCCTCTGAATTTAGGGTGAAACGGCCCGGTATAACATGACTGGAGGCGAAATGATCGGGGTCGAACGGGATTTGGGCGACGACCCGTGTCAAAATATCGTGGATTCGCAATTCTTTCTCAACTCTGTGTTATATTTCTGCGTTATGTCTGTGTCAACGCGCATAAGTGAATGTGAGCATAGCAATCTGAAAAAAAGACTTTTAGATATCTATGAAAGTGACCGAGCTCGAAGCGCCAGTAGCGTAATATATATAGCTGCGGTAACTATCCCGCTTCAAATGGAACGCACGGCTCAACCTTGAAATTCCGGAAGTTGCACTTCGGAGCGCCGTCTTTTGGGCGGAGGGTTTTCATTCACCAACAGACGAAAATGTCCGCCTACGGCTCTGGTTACAGCAATGTCAATTGTGCTGCGCCCAGCTGCACAAGTTCCCACAGGAACACCAGGGGAAAAGGAATTAGGGTTTCGTTCTTTCGTTTCCCGAAAGATAACGAAAGGTTCGAAATGATTGATAGAATACGTGTAGATTCTGGCAACAAAATTGTCAAAAACTTGAAAAAGGATAGTCAAGTCAACTGTCAAGGGCACCCACTCAACATCAACCATTTTTGTCAAATAAAACTGTTGGGGATCATGGAATGCATTTATTTTCATGACACCAAATCCGATTTGATGGAATGTTTGTGAAAAAAATAATAAGACAAAACGCCGATTTTGATATGGTTTACGCTTGTTTCCTCAATCGCATGCAGACAAAGTTTGCATGGATATTTGACTTTTTGTGTGCAGACACTAGTAGTTCAGCGATCTGAACGTAGAAACTACCACTACGTTCAGATCGCTGAACTACAGACACTGTACCACAAGACATATATTGATGGCCAGAAACATGGTCATAGACAATCAGGAACTTGGCAAAGAATTCTCGGAGGGGGGGGGGGGGGGGGGGGGGGTAGAGTATCCACCTCTAAATTTTCAGTTGCTATTGCACAGCCACCCACAGACCCCATCCACCCAAAAGGAAAAATTATGACTACCACTACCTAATATCCAGCAGCCCCCAACACTAGAACCCCCCCCCCCCCCCCCCCCCCCCCAGTCAACATTTTCTGACTACAGGTTTTAAGATGTTGAATTCCATTTGTACACCCATTTAAAGTTATTCAACTGAGACTCACATTAGTCACAAATGTCCAAATCAATATTTTGAGGACTTTCTCTACATTTCAGTCTAAAGACACCATATTCTGTCCAATGTTTAGACATGTTTCGAAAAATTCCACTAGTACGGTACCCTGTCTGAAATTTCCAACTTTTTTCCAGTTTAGGGCTTCGAATTTCCAACTAAAGTAAATTTAACGAATGATGGAGGGGGAGACCCCCACCCTCCACCCCATCCCCATTCAGCTGCATCCATGTAGAGAATGGGTAACAAATGAAAACAGTGACGCACCAGATATCCTCTGGTAGTTCAGTTGTTTGAATGTAGAGGCTCCCTGCCTCAGCTACAATATGGAGTCTGTGGCAACAGATTTTTATAATTGTTCATCTATGTGTCGTCATCTGGCTAGAAGGCTTTGTTAAATATCAATATCATAAAATAAGTTCTTTCTGGGCTAAAAAGTTCAGCGAAGGCTGTCCCACTACATTCAGATTGGTAGTTTTCCCCAGTTCATTGCTGGGGATTTTGATCAACATCCAAACACATATGTAGGGTTGTAAGTTATCTGTAACAAATGCACCCAAACTATCCTCTGCCCAAGCCATCCTCCAGCAATTTGACACAAAGCATTCTCTAATTTTGTCCAAACTATCCTCCACATTGGCCAAACCATCCTCTAGCAATATGACCCAAACTGGCAAACCACCCTCCAAAATGGGAGTTATCCCATATGGATTGTTTGGTACAAAAATAACAGCAAATAAATTGTCATTTTTTTTTTCACTGTAATTTATTTTAAAAAATATATAACAGGGCTTATATTTTGATAAGAATCGATTAACGCCAATATTTGCTAAAAACGCAGCAAGAATCCATGTAGACTCTTGCTTCACCTCTGCTAGGATTCCCATGAAAAGAATTGAGTCAGTTTAACTCTTTTACCTAACACAGCGGCAGCAAATTAACCAACATAAGGCTAACATGATCTGAATTATCCTGACACTTTGTCATTAAAATTGTAAAAATGTGGCTGTCAATGGAACCGGTTCAATGAGCCGGTTCCAGTTACACCCATATTTGTAAGGTTTTATTGGTAAATGTTGCTGCTTTTTTTTTAAAATATCAAAATCAGTTTTTGTTTTAAAAATTAAAAAGCTGTGGTGGGTAAAGGATTAACATGTGTTATCATTATATAACAGTGGTTTAACCATGGTGGCCCCATGGGATCCTGGAACACTCATAGCAGGTATGGATTCTCGCAACCATTTTCACGAGAATCCATATGGATTCTCCCAAATTCAGATGAAGCATAAGCCCTGTATAAAACATATAATAAATGTATAGTAGTAAATAAATCAAGAGAGACACACAGTAAAACATATCACTGATACATGTCACATTCAATACTGAAGTGTCAGTTAGCTACTCCAGGTTAGAAAGGAATTTTAGTAGGTATGATTTTTCTGTTAGACCGATTTGAAACATGCTGATGACAATGTTTGTGAACAATAGTATTTTTATACAACAACCAATGGCCCAGACTAGCTGGTGCTAACTCAAAAATTAATCCAGAGCCAAACACAAATTTTGCCCCCCAGTCCCCAAAATTTTCATGCAAAACCGAAAAAATAATGTCCTGTCTGGTTCTCCATACTTTTTGGATCTGCGCATGCGCAGTATCCAGGAAGACCCCAAAATTGCCACCAACCATCATTCTTTGCTTGGCCCTAAAGTCAGCAATAATGAACTAACATCTGTGCTTTTAAATCTTGAGGATGCCAGACACAAATCAATGGTAAAATTGGTGGATCCAAGGACATAATTGGATGATGGAAGTGAACAACAGTGGTTAGGAACATTCAGGGCTTTATTAACTTTATAATTTTTATCAAAATTATTTCATGTTTCCGAATTTCGGGAAATGTGCCTGACATCATCATTCTTGCTAATGATTTATTCACTGTTTGTTTAGTGTTCCTTCCCTATCCTTTCTTGAAGCCCTCCTGTTAAACTCCCAAGCTTTTTGGCTTATTTTTATTGAAATTTTTTATTAAATTTGTTGGGAGTTTAATGTGTATTAGAGAATGTTTATTCTGTATATCCCTATGGTTAAGTCCTCACCCCAGGGATGTTGGGTCGTTTGGATCGTGCATCTTCTATCAAATGTATCGTTTTTTCTTCATCTGAAGATATTGCTTTACATCTGGTAGCTTTAAAATCTGTTACTGACTTTGGTCCTTGTTTATATCAGTGCCTGAGGTCTTGTTTCCGGTTTTTCATTGACGTTGTTTACATTGGCAACGTCCTTTAAATATATGTAGTTTCTACTTATTATTACTGTAGGATTGTTGTAAGGTACATGTTTTATTATTTCGGTAGTGTAGCAATAATTTTTGGATTTTGTCCACACTTAGACTCTATCGGGATACCCTTGGGTTCTTCAGGTTCCCTTTGGGATCTTGGGCTTTTGTCAAAATTTTTTCGAAGGATTTGTTTAAATTAATTTTTCGATTTGTATTTTGATTATTGATTATTATGTATCTCTTTATCATATATTTATTATAGAGTTGGCGTGAGTTCGACTTTGTTTGATTAATTATGAAAGCTTATTGCTCAAAATGCAATGCGAGGAAGTCTTCCTCAGATTTACATTCTTGTTGCCTTGCTTGTAGTCGATGTACTCCCGCAAATTCTTGTCCTACATGTGTTGATTGGGATGACAAACATTGGACGTGGGTGTCACAATATGTTGTTAGCGGTGAGAGGCCAATGCCTGTCCTCTCACCACAGAGTCATTCAAGTTTCTCAGTTTCTTTTTCAGAGGAACAAGAACATGGTGATGGTTATGTGACACCTACTAAAAGTGTGCTATAGTCGTCGCGCTCTGATGAGCAAACAGAGCAAGCTGCTAAGGAGCTCCTGAATATTAGATGGGATAAAGCCACTGGCCAGTGGTTTCAATCCTTTGTCAGTAGCTAGCTCGACCGGTAAAGCGATTACTCCGTCCGTGGGAGCCATGACACCGGGTATGTCCGTTGCAGTCGAAGGAAGTGTAGTGGGTAGAGCGAGCACCTTAAAATCTAAACATGCTCACCCAGTGACGACGGAACTAGAGAAGAAACCAGCAAGTGTTTTGGGAAGCTAGGCGAGGTCTAAAAGGTCCGCGAGCAGGAGAGGTCCCTTTCTATCCCAACAACATCTGGGGCCAGATGTTGTGGTAAAGAACTTACTTGCACAGACTGGAGCATACGCCCACACCTGCCATTCGGGGCGCTCCGTATAGATTGCAGCCGGTCTTGGCTACAGTCACAGCTTCTTCCGCTTCAAATATAAAGCACACTCGACCGCATACTAGCTACCCAGCTTCGGTTATCCAGCCTGCTGCGTGAAGAATAAGGGACAACTCTTCGCCCGTGAAGTCGGACCATCCAGTAGCTATGGAGATGGGACGTTCGGAGAAAAGATCCATCCACTGTCCCAACAGCATCAAGAGGCTAAGAAACAGAAGACCACTGCTCCTCACTCCTCGGTGACGGATTTGCTGACGCAGATTGCGCAGCCAATCACAGCAAGTTCAGGTGCAGCCTCCCTCAGACTCAGAACCTGAGCTGACGGATGGTGCTGGGTCGGTCCAGTCGTCTATTCACACAGATGCAATGGGCCAAGATTCACTGTTGATTCTATCGGACGGTGAAAGGGATAAGGAAGAGGATTACCCTTCCCTTTCGGAACAGCACATGGTTGCGATGGATTTCATCTATCAATCCTACCCTGAATTTGTTCTGATGAATCAGAATTCTGCAACAACAAGGGAGAAACCACTGGCGTCATTGGATGCAGACTTTATACGGACAAAGAAAGAAGTTCTTTCTTTTCCGGTTCAGTCTAGACAGGTGTCGCAGGCCTTCGGCCATGTAGACGACACTATATTCAACCTCTCGAGTGCGAGGAAAAAAGGCGGTTTCTTAACTACATCTTCCATAAACATACCGTTTCTTGGTCCACGTTCATTTAAAACCGTCGGAGATGTTCAGAGAGCTCCTCTGCATTTGGATGAACAGGCTGGCAATCTAGATATATATCCTTGCCTACATCATTCACCATTCCCTCAGACACAATTGAAACGGCAATTTCATCAAGTGGACGCTATGTCTTACGCAGATCACTTTACCAGAGCTATGGCGCAACATCTCAGTGGGAAGGAATTTGAGGACGTTCGTACCTCTCTTAGAGTTCTTTCCAGGGCAATTATGTATACCACGTATAACTCCGCTCTAACAGTGGCTAATCTGGAGTTAATCAGACATGATGCTGCCCTTGCGTTGTCATCACTTATAGATGACAAGGTGAAAAGCTCTCTCCGGGTCGCTCCGGTCTCCGAACATACTATTTTTGCCGGCAAACTTTCGTTAGTCTATGAACAGGCTACTAAGAAAGCGTCAAATGCTCTGCTATTGAAGTCGGCGTCTCAGCAACTCGCTTCAGCAGACAAGAGTAAAGGAGGACGTTCTAGATCTAAAACGTCTAATGGAAACTCCTCGCGAGGGTACAAGAAACCCTCTTACAATTACTTGGGAGGTCGTCAATATAGCGACTCGGGAAATGGGCGTAGGTCTGATCGGGACTATCGGTCAGATGCCCCTAAGTCGGCAGGACGAGGTTATTCGCGAGGATGTAGTGTCTCCTCCCGTAAGCCTTGTAGGTCATACAGGCGTTGTGCAAGACCTCTATTGCTTGCCAGTTGACAGAAGGTTATCAAACTTCGCGCGAAACTGGATAGTTGTCACAGAAGATCAGTGGGTGTGAAGTGTA
Source organism: Pictodentalium vernedei (assembly GCA_031216915.1). Taxonomy (NCBI): domain Eukaryota; kingdom Metazoa; phylum Mollusca; class Scaphopoda; order Dentaliida; family Dentaliidae; genus Pictodentalium; species Pictodentalium vernedei. The sequence continues at coordinate 124,749,428 of CM062294.1, read as the reverse complement.
GTCTCGGACGGCCTACGGCTATCATTCCAAGTGAAACACCCACTAACAAGATGTCTGCATTGGACAAATCTTCCATTGGATCCTTTCAAAAGAGAGTCTCTCCTAGCGGAGGTACAGGCTCTCTTATTAAAGGAAGCAATAGAGGTCGTCGAGAATCAAGATTCTCAGGGTTTTTACAGCCACCTGTTCTGTAAAATTCTATATGGAGACCATTCGCTCGGTAAGAGTGAGCAATCGAGTGACTGACTATGCGGCAAGCATAGATCTAAAGGATGTATACTTTCATGCCCTGGTGCATCCGGCATTCAGAAAGTACCTGCGGTTTGCCGTACAAGGGAAGGTTTATCAGTTCAGAGCAATGTACTTTGGTCTGAACCTGACTCCCTGGGCATTCACTCGAATGCTGAACTTGGTAATGTCATACTTCCAAGCTCATTCGTCTGTGGTAACATCGGCTTACTTGGACGACATTCTGCAGAGATACGGCAACAGAATTATTCTTCGGAACGATGTTCAAAGTCTGATTCTATTGCTCCAACATCTCGGTTTCATCATAAACGAGAAAAAGTCGGATCTAGCTCCATCCAGGCAAGTCGTTCACTCACTTGGGGATGAGCTTCGAGACTCACAACAATCTGGTTCGTCTGCCGTTACCCAGAGCGAAATTAGTCAGTTGGTATGCTTGCTTTTGTCTACACTCAGACACATTAACAGTAAGGGAATTAATGCGACTGATGGGGTCGTGCACAGCAGCTGCAGATCTTATTCTGATGGGCCGTCTACGCACGCGTCCCCTCCAGATATTCTTTACTCAGAATTGGAGCGTGAAGATCAATTCACTCAAAACCAGTATTGTTTTAATGGACCTAGTAAAATAAAGGGTTAGGATTTGGGCAATTCTTCAGTGGTTAACTCAGGGGGTTCCACTGCAACTGCCGTATCTGGCTTTCACGATTATGACGGATGCGAGTCAGGCGGGTTAGGGTGCAACCCTAAGTCCCGTAGACTTGAAGTGTCAGGGTCTTTGGGACCCTCAGTTTCTAGAGAAGCACCTAAACATCAAAGAGATGATATCAATATGGCTAGCTATTCAACATTGGATTCACATAATTGTCGGACAATTCAACAGTAGTAGCTTACCAAGGCGGCACTCATTCAATTCCATTTTGCGAATTAACTGAGAAGATTCTCCTATATGTCATGAATCATCATGTTCATCATTCTATCCGGTATATCCGGATCATCTGAATGTACTAGCAGACTCACTCTCTCGGAAAGGTCACCTGTTGCCATCGGAGTGGACTCTCAACAAGCGAATATTCAGGCAGATTTGCTACCAGTGAGGTCGTTCCATGATAGATCTGTTTGCGACACACCTGAACAATCAGTTACCAACGTTCGTGTTGCCATGCCCAGATCATCGAGCGTACACAGTAGGTGCTCTGTCAATATCATGGCACGGAATGATAGGATATACGTATCCTCCAACTCCATTGATTCAGCAGATTCTTTTAAAGATTAAACAGTCTTGTTGCAAAATCTTGCTAGTAGCACCTCTGTTGTTACAGAAACCTTGGATCAATCTTCTCAGGTGTCTGTTATGGGACATTCCCCAGAAGCTTTCTCCACAAGAGGACCTTCTTTATCAGGGGAAGTCACACGCACTGCATCACAACTTGGAAGGTCTCAAACTTCACATATTTCTGTTGTGCGGTCCTTCTTGCAAGGAAAACAGTTTACAGGACGTGCAGTGGACGCAATTTCTAACTGCAGGAGGTCCTCCTCTTCATTGAACTATGCAGCAAAGTGGAGGGTTTTCTCTCCATTAGAGTCAGGATCAGTCGATAGAAGTTTATGATCCATCCATACCAAATATTGCCAATTTCCTGGTCTACTTGTTTGGCGATCTCAAACTGGAGCCCGTCACTATTAAGAGCTATAGGTCTATGTTATCAGACACATACGCTCATCATGATAACTTGGCTATTGGCTCAAATACTTCATTGTCCAAGCTGGTTAGAAATTTCTCTATTAGTAAACCTAGAACCCCTCAGATTAATTCCTAAGTGGAATTGGGCTTGGTTTCTGTTGAAGCTTAAAGAAGCTCTGTTTGAGCCGTTGGCTAAGAATCAGATTCCAGACAAGCGGCCTGAGTCTATTATCATTTAGGCTCTGCCATCATCGGATAACCATAGACCTTTGCCGTGTCCAGGGCTATGGGCATTTATAAACTTCGATCAGATTTTGTTAGAAAAGGAAGAAAACGTTTCTTTCTTTCATCGATTCCTAACAGAAAAGATATTTCGGTTCATTCAGTCGCTAGATGGCTTTAAGTCCTCTTTCTGTTTCTCAGAATGTCGTCCATTAATAGTTACATCTATAGTTATTTAGGCAGCCGGTTCCAACATTGCTGCTGTTCCACTGCCCTCTTCGTTCTGAGTACCTCAGCGGAAGGGGGTGGAGGAGGTTTCCCTTATGATCATCTGGCTTTATAGTGAAAAGCAAGGGAAGACCTCCTCCGGTGTCAGTACTCCTGAGTCGGTGCTGGGATGGTTTTAATATGTAGCTCGGTGTGAAGCAATACTATGTCTCATTTATGTACTGTTTTTAAAGTGTAGCACACTGTGAAGCATTTGTATATGTCACGTGTCAAATGAGTGTTAATATACAATCCTCGGACACTTTTAAATGAGTATAAAGAGTCTCATTCTCTGGACTATCTTTATATATTGGTTTTCCTTCACCGAATTAGCATAATGGGTTATGCTGGCATTAAGTGGAGAATTATATATTATGTAATACTCAATTACATTATTGGTGTTATGCCTTTCTCTTTTCTCGAAAAGGAGAAAGACATATATAATTCCAATCTTCTCCTATTCTCCTGTAGGAGATATCCTTTACTGAAATAATTGAGAGATTTGATTTTCCTTTATGTCCTAGGCCCTCCAACCTTTTTACGATTCATCTAGTCTTGGCCATTGATTGTTGTATAAAAATATTATAAATTTTAAGTAATTTGTATATTTTTTATACTTGCCAATGGCCCAGACGGGAATGGCCCTCCCATGAGTGGGCACTCATACCTCCCCGCTGTTTATACCATTTAACAGGCAATCTGTAGGAAGAATAATGTTGGGGCCAATTTTGGTGTCTTCCTGGATACTGCGCATGCACAGATCCGAAAAGTATGGAGGACCAGATAGGACATTATTTTGTCAGTTTTGCATGCAAATTTTGGGGATTGGGGGCAAAATTTGTGTTTGGCCCTGGATTAATTTTTGAGTTAGCATCAGCTAGTCTGAGCCATTGGTGAGTATAAAAAATATACAAATTACTTGAAATTGATAATATTTTGTAATAACTGCTTTCATGTACTAAGGGGCAGGGTGCTGTTTGCAAATAGTATTTTGTGACCATGTATTGAAATCTTTCACTTGGTAACAAAGTAATATTTGTGAACAAACATACATATTGTTGTTAGTTAACTGGTAGAGTGCTGGAAGCCAATATATGGGTTTTGTTCTGAAGTGTGAGAACCACAATTTAAAGGCTTCATATTCTGTCGATGTGCTTCATATTATCTTTGAAGTGATATTATTTTATCTGTTAGGATTTGCCTTGTTATAATTTATGGGAGAGGGCACTCTCCCAAAAATTGTAACAAGGCAAAGATGCACAAAGAAATTTTAAGGACCAAAAATAATTTAGCACTCTACCAGTTAACAGAGATAATGAGCATTCAAGATCTGAAATTCTATTTACAAATATTATTTTGTTATCTGGTGTTGCCTCAGCACATTCAAATGAATATTCTTTGATAAATTAAAAGAGAATGTTCTTTTAGCCTAAAATATGGCAGATAGTTTCGGCCAAACTTCAGAGGATGGTTTAGCTAAAGGATGGTTTGGGTGTAATTCATTGTTAAGCTTCATTTACCTACTGCCATTGATAAGGCCCCACAAAGTAAATCTTCTGTTTCTTGGCCATTTTTTGTAAAATTGCATGTGGGCAGGCATTTTTTTATTTTATTTATTTTTGTAATTATTTCTTTGCCATCAAAAGTTCATGTTTCTTGCTTTGCTTTACGTTTTGGGCCTCATAATCTACAGAATAGCATGGGTGTTGGTGTATTTCATCCCTTGAGTGCAACAAGGCTTTGCAATGCTAAAGTATTTTTTAGATGGATTTAGCTCGGTATTGGTACAGTCTTCGGTATCAACAACATAATGTACTCATAATGTACATATCAATTGGTATTTTGGATATTCTGCCCAGATGCAGATCCCCCATTTTACAGGCAAAACCGCCAATTGTCAAAATGTTGGAGGTAACGCATGCACTTTCCATCGGGCCATTTGATGCAACAAAAAGAAAAAGTTGAAAGAAAATAACCTCCGGGGTGGTTTGTCTCAGTTTTTTTTTATATAATAACAGTGTGCAAAATTTCAAAAATGACTCTAACCGACAGACCGTTCATGTGGTTTGGAGATGGCTAACCGAACGCTCGGCTAGAAAAATATTCTTGGAAAACTGCTTTTTCATCATTGCAAGTATTAATATATTGCGTGGAATTGAAATATATCCACGTGTAGCCTCTCAAGGCAAAAGTCTAAAAATCTATCAGACATAAGAAAGGCTGGTTAACTTGTAGAGTGCTGGAAGCCCATATTCTGGCTTTATTCTGAACTGCAGGTACTTAAAGTTGAAGACTTCTTATTTTGTGAATTTCCTTCTTATTATCTTGGAAGTAAAATTACTTCACTCCATCGATTTGCATTGTTACAATTTATGGGAGAGTACCTGTAGGCACTATCCCATAAATTGTAACAAGACAAAAATGTGTGAACAAATCTTGAGACTGAGAAAAACTTTAGCACTCAACCAGTTAAGTTACTCAAACTTTACCATTCAAGATGCAACTTTGGCTAACCGGATATCCGTTCATATAGATTTAAATTTGTGAAACCACCATGCAAACGGAACTGCAATAAATGACCATTTTTGACAGCCTTTAGAAACACACAGTCCATGGGCTCTTCTTGTCATGAATTATGCGTAATGTTCTGTTGTTCGCTCTTTTATTTTTTAACAAATATTGGGAATGTTTTACAACACCAAAATTTTGTTAGTTTGAGATTCCATTGATTTGGTAAATTGGTATTGACTCAATAGTAGTCAATACAATACCGAACAGCATTTGTGGATTGCCTCCCATCTCCAGTAGAGTTCAAGGGTGTCCATTTCCCCAACTATGTAGATTCCACTTCTGGAATTTTCCACAATGATTCCTCAGTGGTGGTGGCATCAAGATTTTCCCGACAAGCAGCATTTGCTCAACAGGGGGGCAAGGTAGGGATGCGGACTGGACCGGACCACCAGTGGTGGTTTGGTCCAGGGGAGAGGCGGTCCAGTCCAGGCCAACCCTAGGTGGTCCAATATTCTTGCCTGGTCCAATCATTATAAAATGCCTTCACCCTTTACCCAACATAGAGAATATCAAAAATTTATTATTTAAATTACTATATTTTTATACTGTACCAATGACCCAGACTTAGCTGGTGCTAACTCTAACAAAACCAGGGCCAAACACAAATTTTGCCCCCCAATCCCCAAAATTTGCATCCAAAACAAAAAGAAATCATGTCCTAAAGGACCTCCATACTACGCCTCTACTGCGCATGCGCAGTGACGCAGACGTCCCGAAATTGGCGCCAATTATCATTCTCTGTTTGGCCCTTCATCAGTCAACATCTCACTGATCTTTGTGCTTGTAAATCTCAGTTTAAAGGATGCCAGACACGTAATTTTTGGAGAAAATGTGATTCTAAGGAGGATAGAAGGAGGAGAGGAAAAAGAAGTGACAAAAAATAATCAGGGCTGTACTTAAAAATTTTTGATGAAATTATGTTAAGTTGCCTATTTTCGAGGCATGGGCCTCTTGTTGTCATTCTTGCTAATTGTTGCACTGCTTATTCAGTGTTTCCTCTCCCCTAGCCTTCTAAAGTCCCCCCTTGCAATTCTCCCATGCTCTTGGCATATTTTTGAGAAATTTCATTTCTAAAATTTCCTGGGAGAGTTGCTTGGTTACAGAATGTTTTCTGTTATTTTCCCCATAGTTACGTTTTCACCCATGGGTGTATAACGTTTGTGTTCTGCATCTTCCATCTGATGTTCTACAGATTCTCCCCTGGGAGTCTCTGTTTTGCATCAGATAGAGTGTAATTGATGACTGATTCCGGGCCAGTTTTTTCAGTGCCTGGAGTCATGTTTTCTGGTGTTTTTACACTGTTTGTTTTCATTGGCAACAGCCTTTTTTGAGGGGGGCTGTTTGCCTTTGCTGTAGTTTATCTCACTATAAGATACATTTATATTATCCGAAAGTGTCTCATTAATTATTTAATATAAATTTAAAATTTTTGACCACACTTTGCCATCGGATCCATCGGGGCTCAACGTTACTTTTCAGCAACTTGGGCTTCGCTGAAAAAATATTTTTTCAAAATTATTTTGTTTTGCAATTGTTTTTTCATTTATTAATGGATCATGTTATTATGTATCTTTGTGTCAGGGGTTTTTGCGAGTAACTAGGACTTGTTGTTCTTTCACAATGAAGGGACATTGTTCAAATTGTAATAGGAAGAAATCTTCCTCTGACTTTCATGATCATTGTATTAATTGTAGTCAGTGTTCTCGCATTAATCCCTGTCCTATATGTGAACATTGGGATGAGAAACATTGGAAACGTGTGTCACGATATGTTGTTTCTGGAGAAAGAGTGATTCCGGCTCTTTCTCCGCAAGGTCACTCTACTCTCTCAGTTTCTATTTCAGAGGAACCAGAACAGGGTGAAGTTTCCATGTTATCTTCTTCAAGTGTGCGTCCGTCGTCACAAATGAATTCAGAGCTAGCGGCAAAAGTGCTCATGGAGATTAGACAAATGTCGTCCGCTAGCTCGCCCGGTGTAGCGTCCATTCACCGAATGGTTCGGCAGCCGGGTTCGTCCGATGCGGTCCAAGAGGAAATTTTGGGTGATGCGAGCACTATAAACATAATAGATGCACACCCAGTGACGGCGGATAGTAAGCGAGAACGGAGGAAGCCTTTGAGTCCGGTTCCTAGCTCGTCCAGGTCCAGCCGGGCCGTGAGCGAGAGAGGCCCCTCTCTCGTACAACAACATCTGGGACCAGATGTTGTGGTACAAAATGTGTCTTTAGCGGAGCATACGTCCGTCGCTCGGGACGCTCCGTTGTATAAGCAGTCCGCAGAGACTGTTAAGGCTTCCTCTTCTCGTCAGCGCACACGACCGCACCTTGGCTGCGTGACCGCCGATATATTACCAGCTTCGCCGATGAAGGATTCTTCGGCGACCAGGTCACACAATCCGGCAGCCAGGGATTCGAGACCGATGGACTCTGGACGTTCGCATAGGAAAAGTATGCGGGAGCCATCTGATGCGGAGCTGCCCTCGGCGAAGCAGTGAAAGACTGCGCCTCCGCAGGTCTCGACGCCGGACATTCTTGTGCAGATAGCACAGCTTATCGCAGCATCCCAGCAGCCGACAGAAACGGTGTCGGATCGAGAATTATCCGACGGCGCTGGGTCGGTACGCTCCGCCGAAGCATCGGGGGCGGACGACCGGGAACATCATGAGGTCCGACCGGATGGTGAAAGGGATACGGATGACTTGGAGCTATCCCTTTCGGAACAACATAAAGCTGCCGTGGACTTCATCCAGCACTTTCTCCCTCAAGTTGTTCCGTCGGGCCAGACTGCTGCGTTTCCGGACAAGAGAATTATAGCGTCATTGGACTCTGAATTTTTTGAGCGGTTCAGGGACATCGCTCCCGAGTTTCCGTCGCAGTCCAATAATGTTGCAAGAACATTTGAATTATTGAACGACGCTATATTTAAACTTGCTTCCAGGACGGGGAAAGCAGGTTTCTTGTCCGCTAATACTCTCAACCTGCCTTTCATTAATGCAAGGAATAAATTCGATACAGCAGGACAGGGTATACCGAGAGTTCCTCTGCGTATGGAGGACGAGGCGGAAGACTTAGAGCTATCATTACCGTCGTCAGCTTCTATTCCAACCGCGGTGTTGGAAACAGCTATTGCGTCTAACAGAGCCAATTTAGATGCCTTATCTTACGCAGATCACCTTACTAAGGCGTTATCACTGCGCCTTCAGGGGAAAGAGTTTCAGGATATACAATCCTCTTTAAGACTTCTTTCAAGGGCAGTAGCTTATTCCACGTGTAACTCCGCCCTTTCAGTGGCAAATCTGGAGTTGGTTAGACGTGACGCAGCCCTAGCTACATCCACACTAGTGGATTCTAAGGTGAAGAACTCTCTTAGAGTCTCTTCGGTCTCAGGAGAACTTCTCTTTGACGGCAAGCTTTCCGCTATTTATGATAAAATTAAAAAGAAAGCTAATGATTCTCTGTTGTTCAGATCTGCTCCTAAGAAGTCGGATACAGCAGACACGAATAAGACAGGCACTTCTGGGTCTAATGCGCCCAAGAGAGGTTCCTATAGAGGTTCCGGTGCGTCCTCTTGGTCTTATTCGAGAGACCGTCAGGATAGCGACTCTCGTTTGGGACGTCCTTCAGGCCGGGACAATCGGTCGGACGCCCCGAGGTCGACGAGGCGAGGTGCGGGTCGTGGAAGACGTGGTTTCTCCTACCGCAGGCCTCGCAGGTCCAGGAGGTGATGGCTTAAACCTCTATCGCGTTCCGGTTGGCGGAAGGTTGTCGAGCTTTTCACAAGAGTGGGCGTCGATTACGGACGACCCTTGGGTGAGAGGAGTGACTTCGGAAGGTCTAAAGGTATCCTTCAAACGAAAGCCTCCATTAACTCGAAGTCCAAAGTGGACTCATCTTCCGTCAAATCCACAGAAAAGAGACGCTCTGTTATCAGAGGTGCAGTCTCTTTTAATGAAGAACGCGGTAGAGGTCGTAGAAAACCAGGAATCTCTGGGATTCTACAGCCATCTGTTTCTGGTTCCGAAACCAGACGGCTCGTTCCGTCCAGTCATAGATTTGAGCTGGATAAACAAGCTGATCGTCGCTCCAAAGTTTTATATGGAGACAATTCGATCGGTCAGAGCGAGTATTCGGGTGAACGATTATGCAACGAGCATAGATCTCAAAGATGCGTACTTTCACGTCATGGTACATCCGACATTCCGAAAGTATCTACGCTTCGCAGTCCTAGGAGTGGTGTATCAATTCCTAGCGATGTGCTTCGGATTGAATCTAGCACCCTGGGCTTTCACTCGGGTAATGAACTCGGTAATGATCTACTTCCGAGCTCATTCATCTGCGGTAACGTCGGCCTACCTGGACGACATTCTTCAGAGCTACGGCAACGAGTTAACGCTTCAGAACGATGTTCAGAATCTTCTTCTATTGCTCCGACGTCTCGGTTTTATAGTAAATGAGGAGAAGTCGGATCTGGTGCCGTCCAAGTCATTCACTCATCTGGGAATGAGCTTCGAGACACACAACAATCTCGTTCGTCTGCCGTTAACCAGAGCGAAATTAGTCAGTTGTTACGCTCGCTATTGTCTGCACGCAGACAAAGTCACGGCGAGAGAATTTATGAGACTGATAGGTCTGTGCGGAGCCGCCGCGGATCTCATTCCGATGGGGCGGTTACGCACACGTCCTCTTCAAATTTTCCTGACTCAGAATTGGAGTGTGAAAATTCATTCGCTCGATGTAGACGTTCTCTTGTCAGATCAAGTGAAACAAGAGATTCAGACTTGGGCAAACATTCAGTGGTTAACTCAAGGAGTTCCGCTGCAGTTGCCGGATCCGAGTTTTACCGTTATGACGGATGCCAGTCAAACAGGTTGGGGTGCATCATTAATCCCAACGGATTCGAGATGCCAGGGTCTTTGGGATCCGCAATTCCTGTGCAAGCACATAAACATCAAGGAAATGATGTCAATTTGGCTTGCGTTACGTCACTGGATGGACATTATTCACGATGCTCATGTCCAAATCCTATCCGACAATACGACAGTAGTGGCGTATATACGGAATCAGGGAGGCACTCATTCAGTTCCGTTGTTCAATCTAACGGAAAGAATCCTTCTGTTTGCGTTAGAACATCACGTTCTTCTTTCGGTCCGTCACATACCGGGTCGTCTGAATGTGCTAGCAGACTCCCTTTCACGAAAGGGTCACTTGTTGCCGTCGGAGTGGACTCTCAACAAACAAGTATTCAATCAGATTTGCTACCAATGGGAACGGCCAATGATAGACTTATTTGCGACACATCTCAACAATCAGTTGCAGACGTATGTGTCTCCGTGTCCGGATCCAAGAGCATTTGCAGTAGACGCTCTGTCGATCCCTTGGGACGGAATGATAGGATATGCGTATCCTCCTGCGCCATTAATTCAACAAGTATTGCTAAAGATAAAACAATCTCAATGCAAGATTCTGTTGGTAGCATCTCTGTCACCACAGAGACCGTGGATAAATCTACTCAGGTGTCTGTTGTGGGACCTACCGCGGAAGCTTCCTCCACGGGAGGATCTTCTTTCGCAGGGGAAATCGCGCCAACTCCATCACAACCCGCAAGGTCTCAACCTTCACGTTTTTCCGTTGTGCGGTCCTTCTTGCATGGCAAGCACTTTACAGGACGAGCAGTGGACGCGATTTCTAACTGTAGGAGGACCTCCTCTTCGCTAAATTATGCGGCTAAGTGGAAGGTTTTTCATCGTTGGTGTAGGGATCATTCTGTAGATATATTCGATCCCTCTATACCAGACATTGCAAACTTTCTAGTATACTTGTTTGACGAAATCAAACTGCAGCCTGTTACTATAAAGGGTTATAGATCTATGTTATCTGATACCTATGCACATCATGATAGTTTACAAATTGGATCTAATGTCTCTTTATCGAAGTTGGTCAGAAACTTTTTGATAAATAAACCCAGAACTCTTAGATTAATTCCTAAGTGGAATTTAGCTTGGGTTCTCCTTAAATTGAAGGAAAAGCCATTTGAACCTCTTGGGACAGTAGATTTCAAATTCTTATCTTATAAGACAGCTTTTCTCTTAGCTTTCTCTTCTGCTAGAAGAGTCAGTGAGCTTCATGCACTATCGGTGGATGATTCTCATTATCGTAGTGTTGGGAACACTATCACCTTCACTACTAATGTGGGTTTTTTAGCTAAGAATCCGGCTCCTAATAAATATCCGGAACCTATTGTTATTAAGGCTCTTCCGTCTTCAGACGGGCGTAGGCCTTTACTCTGTCCTGTTAGGGCACTACGTATCTATAAACAGAGATCTCAGTTTATCAGAAAGGGACGGAAACGTTTCTTTCTGTCTTTGATGCCTAATAGAAAGGACATTTCAGTCCATTCTATTGCTAGATGGATTCAGTTAACTATCCGTACTGCTTATGAAGATTTATCTTCTTCTCAGCAGTCTGTGCTTAAGATTTCTGCTCATGAAGTAAGAGCTCTTTCTACTTCCTGGGCTTATGCTAATAGTGTTGCTATTACAGATTTAATGAAGGCTGCTTATTGGTCTCAGCCATCCACATTTACGAATTTTTATCTCAGAAATATTGAGTCCATTTCTGGAGACCTGCATTGTTTAGGTCCGTTATCTGTTGCTCAGAATGTCGTCCACTAAACAGTTGCAACTATAGTTATGCAGGCTTTCTGTTCCGGCAGTGACTCCGTCCGGCTACCCTCTTCGCTCTGGGCTATTTGACCCAGGGCAAGGGGAAGGGGGGGGGGGGGGGGGGGGGCGGGTGTTCCCTTAGGTCACCTGCTTTATAGTGAAAAGCAAGGGAATGCCTCCTCCAAGTCAGTATTTCTGAGTCGCTTCCGGGATGGTTTTAAAGTGTAATATTAATGTTTAAATTCATTCATGTCTTATTTTTAAAGTGTAGCTCGGTGTGAAGCATTTGTATATGTCAAGTGTCAAACGGGCTTTAATATACAATACTTGGACACTTTTAAATGACTATAAAGAGTCTCAATTCTCTGGACTACTTTATTTATTGGCTTGCTTTAAAAATAATTAGTATAAGGGTTATACTGGATGTTAATAGAGAACATGAATGTTATTGTGCTCAATTATTAAGGGTAGTGTATCTTTCTAATTTAATATTAAATAAGAAAGATACATGTAAAGCCTAATACTCCTTTTCTCCTTAAGGGGTTACCTCTTTACTATATAGTTGAGCTTATTGGATTTTCCTCTATGTCCTAGGCCCTCCAGCCTGTTTACTATTCAGCTAAGTCTGGGTCATTGGTACAGTATAAAAATGTTAAAAAATTTATAGTAATTTATATATTTTTTATACTTACCAATGACCCAGACGGGGATGGCCCTCCCTGGAGTTGGGAACTCTTGCCTCCCCGCTGAGTACATAGCGCTGACCAGGCACTGCCAGTAAGAATGATAATTGGGGCCAATTTCGGGACGTCTGCGTCACTGCGCATGCGCAGTAGAGGCGTAGTATGGAGGTCCTTTAGGACATGATTTCTTTTTGTTTTGGATGCAAATTTTGGGGATTGGGGGGCAAAATTTGTGTTTGGCCCTGGTTTTGCTAGAGTTAGCACCAGCTAAGTCTGGGTCATTGGTAAGTATAAAAAATATATAAATTACTATAAATTTTTTAACTTTTAAAAATTTTTCCAAAAATTTCAACAAAACCATAACATGTGACCCCTCATTGGAATGAGCTCGTTCCAACGAGGGGTCACATGATATGGTTTTGTTGAAATATTTTTAAAAATTCAACTTTTTCAACTGCTCAATTTGCAAATTACGCAGGTGGATGCGGGGCAATTCGTTAGGTAAAGGGTGAAGTGTGTTAAAATCTTACTTTGGTAATAATAAATTAAGATTTTAACACATTTGCTTTATTTAAGATATTTTATAATGATTGAATTGGTATATGCGTTTGTGTTAAAGAAAGCATCAAGTTACTGCCATCTGACGGACAAGCTTGGTAACTCTGGGCATGTTATATAATACATTGTATGCACATTGTGGAAATGTGTTGTGAATTTGGAAATATTTTCTCATATCCATCATTATAGAGAAGTTAGAGAGCAAATAAACGTGCTTACAACTCGTGACTGTGACTGTGTAATTTTTCATTTCCCTCTAGTCTATCCTGCACATGCTATATGTCATATAGCATGTGGAGGATAGCGGAAACGTGAACCACAGACTAAATGTTATTAGTGCTGAAAGACTTTGAGCATTTGCACTATCTATCTTGATGTTCTTTACCCAGTCATATACTATATAATATATATACAAAAACATTTTGTTCTTAGTATTAGCACCTGACATATTCCAGATAGGTTGGTCAATTTCCGACATGCAGGTATGTGTACGGGTATTCAGAATTGTATGTAGTGACTTGGAGTTAGATATTGCCAACTATAGGCTATATCGCGATTTGCAACGTATCTTGAGTACATTGAAATGTATATGAGCCTATGAGGGTTAGTTGACAACTTGACATGGTAATTTCTAATTTGCTATCTTGTCTGACATCAGTCATTGTCACTAGCAATATGCATACTATTACCTATTGGAATTACGAAACCACTTATACAACTACCATGTTCTCGACATTTTGGCCTGTATCTGACACCTTGGGTATTACCCAAATTACCCAGTGTGTCCGATATAGGCCCAAATGTCAAGAACGTGGTAATTGTATAAGTGGTTTTCATAATTTCAGACATTGTCATTTCAGAGATCAAAGGTTAAAGAGGATATTTATGTAAAACGCTTATTCGTTTCATCAAGGATTGTTGTTTTTGTCCTGGATGCAACCTGTCAAGTTAGAGAAGATGGCTGTATGAAATGTGTTTTACAAAGTGTCCCGCTAAACATCTAACCTCTAAAGCTGCAATGTCTGACTTTATATAACAGCTTATTGTAATCAATAATGTATATTGTAGACTTCATCGTCGCTTGCCCATTTGCCCCAACTAGAATAAAACTATAACTAGCGTCTCATATTTGTGTAATCTGCAATGCATAATTATTGTAAAAAGGTCACTTGCCACTATGCAATTATAAACAGAAAAGTAATTCCAAAACACTTGCAATTGTTAACCTGCTGCATTGTGTTGATTGTCACACGGAAGTCACATAGACTGTAAACACAATACATGTGTGTTCCTTGTCAGTCAGGCATTTCATAGGTTTTCAAATCCTTCTTGAACAAGACTCTTGCAATTCCTGCAGTCGCACAAACTATGCATCCGTAGGTATTGGGGAAGGTGGCACTTCCCATCATTGTAATGCAAAAATGATAACTTAGCTACTGTATCGAGTAATTGATGATTTTGTATTGAAGTAATAATGTCTCCTGTAACATTGAACAAGCACTCACTTGGCACACTAGTAGCAACTACGCACATCAACTTTTTCACCAATTCCGACATGTATGGAAGTGTATCTTTATGTAACTTCCACCTATCAAGTGGGTTAGTATTTATCCCAGCATGGCAGGGCATTGTATCTACTTATTTCTGTCATTGCGATGTCTGTATTACGTGAATTATGTGACACTTGTGCCCCAAGCATGGTGCCAAAAAGATGGCCAAGTCCTTTCTCTTCGCATGGTGTTGGTGCTTTCGATCCCCAACACCTGGCACCACAGAATCACTTCCACAAGTATCTGATGCCTATACTGTTATACACCCGATTAGCCCCTTAAGTTCTGATGTCACCATCGACCCAATAGTCGATATCGCCTCCAACTTGTGACCAAAAGCTCGAAAACAAAAGCCCACATACGACCTCATGTCCACTTGATTTTCTTCATCTTTCATATTGAAGTATTTGTTCATCTTCAGTTTTGCTTGCTTCTTAAATTTCTTGATTCCGGGCGGGTCATTTACTTTTCATTTCCAAGAGTTGCCCTAACATTGCTACAACTGGTCCAACAGCTGATATTGTCATATATACGGAGAGGAACTCATCCAAACTGTAGGATCATAAAATGGTTGTAGTAGTTGAATTACCTCGGAGTCGAGATTCCACTCAACTTCAGTGTGGAAGTAAGTGGGTTTTGGAAAATTCTGGTGTGGTAGGGTATCATCTACAATGATTGTTATAATGTCTTTAAGATCCAAAAGTCTTGACAACATTAAATATGTTGAGTTCCATCGGGTACATACATCTTGAATGAGTCTCAATGTCTTAAGTTTCTTTTCTCGTTGTACAACCTCAATTTAATCAAGCAGGACCTTGCTCTTACGGAAATGCATTACCAGTTTCTTACACCGGTCTCTGGCTTCAGTTACTCTGCACAGTAAGTCCATCTTGTACAGCTAAGTTCAAAACAAGGCATGGAAATCATTCAACATTTAAGAAGTCTCAGCAACATTTGATGTACGAACTGACATTGTCGCATGTTGCTGCTGCTAACTTGTCTCTTGGCAGCTCCCAATCCCCATGTGTCCAACATTTCGAGAACTTTGTCAGCGATACTCTCCCCTGAGTGTTCTCCGGGAAAAGATACAGCTCAAAGTCAAACTCTCTAATTCTCATCAATTTGAAATGAAATGTACAGTCAAACTGATATATGAATGCATTGCCTTAGGTGTCCATACATTAAAAGTGGCACAGAAGTATGCAATGTTTTTTTCAAATAGTTTCTGCACTGTAGCTTTCGTATCGTCCTGTAGTTTTGTGATCTCATTATCGATTGTGTCTCTCGAAGGAACAATGAATCTTGAATTTAATGTGTAAGAGTACTGTAGAAATTCAGGGTCATTCACTATAGATACAGGCTGAATATCTGTACATATCATCTCCGTGAGATTCTGTTTACATTGCACATATCAAAGACTATCTTTCTTGTATTCTTCTGACCTGAACTCGGATTCACCATCTGCAATTCCTTGTGGAAGCGGGATAGATTCAGATGAAGATGCAGTTGAGGATGTCTTTTTTTACATAGTTCAACATGGACGTGTGTCTTTTGGCTGCATCAAAAATGTCTTTATGGTGCCGCTTAAAATGTATTTTTAAGTTGGACTGGCCACCACCACTTTTCTTTATTTTTCCTCCCATTTTACACATCGGAAAACACCAGCTGTTTCATTCTTTTCTGAATACAGATACTTATATACTGGGAAAGAATATGTTTCCAGGTGTGAGTCCGTAGTGTCGTGTGTTTTGGTATCATTCCTGTACTTGTCGCTGTATTAGAATTACTGGGCGATTCAATAATTTCACTAGATTGAGTATCATTCGACTCTCTAGAAAGCTTCATTATTATTTTAAATTTTAACAACTGGTTATGCTATATTTTAACCCCTTTACCTAACATGAAAAGCAGACGACACTTGCAAAAATTCTTGAACAACTTATTTTTTTCATTTTTTGTCTCAAAAACATAGGTTATGACGAGTTTGTTCCATTGAGGGGTCATAACCTATGTTTTTGAGCCAAAAAATGAAAAAATAATGAAAATTAACTGGCAATTTTTTAGAATAGCGCTGGCCGTTATGTTGGGTAAAGGGTTAAACAAACAACTGGTAGATCAAGTTACAGAATTACAATTGCTTTATTTGGAACCATCTGGAATCTGCCAACAGCCAAACACTCAAGTCAGTGAACGTTTGCCATTTGACATCATCATGATTCAAGATTGTTAGTTTGTTACTAAACCAAGCACATTCCAATCAAGGCATTCTCTGAAGTCGGTGGAATCAAAAGGCAGAGGCAGTACTTGGTAGTCACTGTTGTTTGATATTACTAACATAAAAGAATATATGTGATGAGCTGACATTTGTGACACTGTGTATTGAGTCTATTGTCTGGTGATTGGAGCTTCAGATTTCCGTGCCAGGTAACCCCAGTGCTAAAGCGAGACATACATCTATGTATTAAAGTCTGCGAACTGGTCCAGTACTGGGCTGCCACGTGTGGACTGGTCCAAAGTGGTCCAATGGCAGCAGTCTGGTCCAGTCTGCAGTCCGGCCCTGGATCGTGGACCATACCATTTTTTTGCGGTTCAGTCCACATCCCTAGAGCAAGAGTATCCTCTCAATAAGTCTAAAGGAAGGAGATTCGTGGATGGGGGTCTTCAGTTCTCTGCTGTCCCCCTCCTCCAATGACAATCCTGCTCCTTTGTTTGAGCATATTCAAAAGTATCATTCTTGAGTCAAGATCAACACTTATGGTGTATTCCATTGTTGTAAGAATGTGCAATAAAAATTATCTACCTACTTGACTCAGGGACGTGGCTAGAGGCTTCCAATTGGGGGGGGGGGGGGGGGGGGGGGGGGGGGTAGGATACTGAATTTCCAACTAGTGGGAGGGACTGGTTCCCCCTTCCTGTCCCTTCCCGTAGGTGGAAATTCACTACAGAGAAAAATTTAGAAAATGAAGCCATGAAAGGGAGCATAAAATTGATTCTAGTAACTGAAATGCCAACACAGTTTTGATAGAATTATCAGGTTATTATTATTTAGTATTATTCTGGCAATTGAATATGTTCTAAACATATGCTCAAGCTGAGAACTTTGAGCAATTCACACTGTCCTAACATTAAATCAGATCTTATGCAGGAATGATCAGTTTTTGAGGTTTTATCATTTTGTAACTGTGAATGATGGAATTAACTCAGGATAATGATTTTACATCATGTGATTTTCTTGAAGTGCATTTTGAGGATTTTTTTTATTATGATAAGTAAACGTACGTACCGATTGACATCATGCATACTTATGAAGCTCGATATTACGTACACTATAGGTGTAAATAGTCTCAGTTGGAATTTTTGCCGATATGAAGTTGGAATTTTGGGAAATAAAGGAGACATAACCAAAGAAGCTCTAAAATCCAGATAGATTAAATTTCCAACTATTCATGACTTGCTCTCCAAATTTCCAACTATAGGAAATTTGGGCAAGGATTGGGGGGACCCCTCCCCCCCCCCCCCCCCACCCCCACACACACACCCTGTCACCACGTCCCTGACTTGACTACTTGAAAATAGGTGATATTCAATTCAAGATTTAATTCAACTCAAAATCCTTTGTCTGTTTCAATTTGAGATTCACTTTGACCCAAAATTTGAGATTTGCACAGCTCAAGTGAGGATATAGCTAATATAGCCATAGGTGTGGAAAGTCACCTTAACCTCCAATAAATTCATTAACCCTTTTACCCTCTGCAGACAATCTCAAAATTTATTATGCCCTCAACTTGGGTTCAGACCTCTGTCCGCCCATCCGTTTTTTCCATTCTTCCATACCAACATTTTCCCTTCTATCTCAGCCACTGCTACTCCGATTTGAATGATATTTGGTGTTCTGATAAAGCATCATGGGAGAACAATACCTGTGTAGCGTGAGTTTCTTCCACACATTTGTTCAGAGTTATGACTCTTTTTCACACTTTTGCGGTCGGGGGCATTAGAGGTGCTTTGCGCTGAGGCCTCTTGTTATTTTATATATTATTTTCCAAAAATTTCAACAAAACAATTTCATGTGACACCCTTATTGGAACGAGCTCGTTCTACGCAGGGGTCACATGATATGGTTTTGTTGAAAATGTTTTAAATATATTTCTTTTTCTACTGCTGAATTTGTAAATTACATGGGTAGAGGCAGCCTGATTCGTGATGTCAAGGGTTGAAGTTTGTTGGCCACACTGCATCTAATTTTTGATGGTGATGTTATTGTTAAAAGGAATCATGAAGGTACGGAAAGATTTTCAGGAAAGTTCCAGTAGATTATTTCCTGCTTGATTGAAGTGGAAGGATATCACACTTCAGTCACTGTGACAGCACCAGTTTTATCCCACTGATAAATATATTTATCATATGACTCGTCCGTTTTGTTCACTTTAAAACATTTGATATTTTGTGTTCGCATTAATCAGTGATAAATAAAGCCTTCCATAAATTTAATTGGTCAATTTCAAAACTAAACAATTTGATTGGCTGAACAAAATACAACTGAGCCACATTTTCAGAATTTGCATAATTAGAGTTGGGAGCTTTCATTGGGCAATTTCAAAACTGGACAATTTGATTGGCTAAACAAAATACAACTGGGTCACATTTGTATAATTTCAGTAGGGAGAATTTACGTTTATCTGTCCTATTTAGGGTGGGTTATATTGTATTAATCTTTTAGCTGCAAGAAAAGCGCCATTCATTTTTTTTATATTTTCACCTTTTGCTTCCAAAACATAGGTTATGACCCCTCATTGGAACGAGCTCGTTGAGCTCGTTCCAATGAGGGGTCATAACCTATGTTTTGGAAGCAAAAAATGAAAATTTTTGGTTGTATGAGGATATTTTTTCCAAGTGCCGTCTGCAACTCAAGTTAGGGTGATGGTGTTAAAAAGTCATACTAAGTGGCTAATTTGTGCGTGTGTGTGTCATATGATAAATAGAATATGAAATGAGCGTTTTTCTCATATAATATTTATGAAACTCGTCCAAATTTTCTGTTTGGGCTCGCAAAACGGAAAATTCTTAGGACTTGTTTCATAAATATTAAAAGAGAAAAACACTCATTCCATATCCTCTATATATAGGCCATTGTTACTGAAAAAATTTCGAGAAATGTCAATTTGTGGTTATTAGGATGTGGAGGGTGGAGGGAGGGGGGCATAAATCTGAAAAGATATTTGAGTTCTCATTGTGCCCAACCCTCTGAGAAACAATAATACAAACGTCAAACAAACAGAAGCACAGAAGAGAGAATGTCTATGTCACATTTTGAGAACAAAGTTAAAAGGTAAATATTAAAACAAGCTGAAGCAAACAGTGTTAGTGATTCATATTGGAAACAGTGTTAGTGATTCATATTATTACAGGTGGAAAAATAACATGGTTCCCATTCAAATGAAAAATCCTTGAATTTTGACCCCTTTCTTGAAAAGTGCCTGAAATTGTTTTTAGCCTTGAAAAGTACCTGATTTTCCATCACTCCACTTGAAAAGTACTTAATTTCGGATTACCTATAACCTCAGAGAAAATAAGTCAGTGTCACAAAATCGGTCAGGAATCACATTTATTTGATCTCTATATTGTCCCTTGAGTTCAACTAGGAGCCATCTGCAAACCAGATGGCACCTTGTTCAACTCAGGGAACAATATATATATAATATATATATATAACTTCGTCAAATTGCCGTCATGCTCGGAAGTTTACTTCCTTCTAAGCGGCTTTCATTTTTGACTAATGCTTATTCGCTTAGAAGGAAGTAAACTTCCGAGCATGACGGCAATTTGACGAAGTTATATAAAATATTTGATGAAGTGAATATATATATATATATATATATATATATATATATATATATATATATAGCTAGTTGGGTTTTCCAGAAATCAGTTCCTTGAGACTGAAATTCTTTTGTGTTGGTATGGTGTTGTAT